>VYZM01001990.1:359185-423390 GCA_013398915.1 Dromas ardeola | reverse complement strand
CTTCCTTCCTTCCTTCCTTCCTTCCTTCCTTCCTTTCTCTTTCTTCCTTTCTTCCTTTTTTTTCTTCCATTCTTCCGATTTTCAATTCATTAGAGTGTTAAAAATATTTCCCAGCAGAGTGGGCATTCACTTACATAATAATTTAGTTTGTCTCTGGGCATTGATAAGTTGTATTAAGGGTAGAAGTCATGAGGAGTAATTTGTGACTAACATCTAATACCAAGACGAACAGTAAGAGTCCATGTAATACTCAGTTATATTTTTAGGGAGATGTTAAATTCATTTGAGGGAGGGGGGATGTGTCATACTCCAAACTGTCAGTAGCTTCTCTTTGATCTTTTATACTGTTTCAGAATTCATACCAATGCCAAAAATTAACTCCTCCATATCCATGGCTTCTCATCTGGTTTTGATTGCACTTTCCAAATAGCCTTTTATCCAGCATGTGCTTGTTACTTGTGCTTTCCTCGTATGCCAGTTTGATAAGCTTTGAAGAGTTTGATAAACTTTGAACAAAGAAATCCTCTGAACACTACTCACGTTCACTTAGAGTCCATCTCCTCTCTTTTACACAAGCTTCTCCAAATGGGCTTTTTTGTAGTTCCAGGCAGCTAATACTGTGAACATTATTTTGTTTGGTCTTTTGTCCTTTGTGGAAGAAAGGGGAGAAGAAAAAAAAGTAGTATGCATAAATTGAGTTAAGCTAAGTTTAGGAAGAGCCAGACTCAGAGTTTTAATGATTTCCCCAGCTGAATGATGCTTTCATGCTCTAATTATGTGTTTTCTTTCTGAACAGGTTCTAAAGTTTCTAAAAAGGTTCTTTCTGTCAGGTTCTAAAGAGAGCCTGTTAGCAGAACACAACTTTAATCACATGAAATAGCATTCTGAGGGGTTTGGTTTTTTCAGAGTCTGCATTATAGAGCTTTAGGAACAGGTAGAATGAAAGGCAATATGAAATTACTTTAACTCTTGAAGAAGTCATGGCACTGTCATCACATCCCTGATCCTAGTGTGTATTTTATGATGATAGGCATGAAATGGTAGAGTAGCTGTCTCTGCTTTCTCAGAGGCATTTTCTGCCTGTTTGGATGATTTATGTATAGGTCATGACAAAATTTCTAATGTCACACACAGCTATCACAGCAGAGAGCAAAGTTATACTTACTTTTTTATATATATATATAAAAAGTATATATACTTATATATATATTATAAGTGTGTATATATATATACACTTAAAAAATAAATAACGGGGTCGTTATTTTCAAGGAGTAGCTGTCTTTGATCTGTTTGATCTCTGGGCTCAGTAGCTCTATTTTCTGCATTTTTTTTCCTTCTCTCATGTTTTGGCTTACTAACTATGACCGGTTTCATATGAAACATTGCAGTCCAGTGCTGAGCCCACTGATGTCCTTCAAGCGTAAATCCATGTTTTCTGCTCTGGACAATTCATCCATTAGCTGTTGGCTGCCCTAAACATCCTTTTAGAAGTATTAGAAAGTATTCCTGGCTGTTGTATAGTTGTCTGCTGTTGTGGTGGGGTTTGTAATTCCAATCAGAAAAACCCTCTTTTTAAGGTCAGTTTTGAAGGTAATGAATCAGTTCTAATGTTTTGGAGATTATTTTTTTCATTTCTCTTTACAATTGTAGGGAATTTTAGAGTAAATGAAATATGTTCAACTGTAGCCTTGTGAAGTCTTAGCCTTCCTGCTTAGAAGGTTACCTAGCTATATATGACAGGTAGAATAAGTTGCCTTGAAAATTTCTTAAGAAATACCTATTTATGTTTTATGGCTAGAAGAACACCACTTCTTTTTCAGATTTTTACCCTCAGGGTTTTCAAAGATTTCACTCAATATCATGTCAACAAGAGACTGTAGCCTGTCACCATCCAGTGCGCCTTTAAGGATAATCAGTGAGTTAGGATGACTACTAGCGCTACTGGAGAGTTACACATGAGGAGGTAGAACCTTTACCATCATTCGGAGGTAAAGTAAATGCAAATGGTTTTGTACACAACAACCTTCTATGGCAGGTTTCCATAAGCATCTGCAGTGCTATAGCAGCTTTCATTGATTTTGTCTTCTATTTTAAAGTTTTGTACCTGCAGAGTTTGGAAATAGAGAGGAGGTTAGTCTTTAGGGAAATCCCTGCCTAAATCAGAAGAAGATGTCAGTTAATTCCAGTTGAGTCATATGGTATATCTTCAAAAGGTTGATTTTTACCTTTTGTTCTGGCAGGAAATTCTGCTGTGCGTATAATGATAGATTTTTAAAACTATATTTGGCTAGCATCAAAAAATGTGTTTAATTTGTACACCACCAAAACTTTGCTGGTAAGTGCAAAGGCACTGCAGTCTTAATCCAGAAAATCCTAAAGAGCTGTTTGCCCTTCATGTCCTTTTATGAAGACCCCGACTTCCTGCCTTGGATTTCCGAACTTCCATGCTATTTTGTTACTTTAATTGGAGCTTGTTATTTGTATTTTAAGTATACCAAATTGATAGCATTTGAGAAGGATACTTTTTCAAAGCTGTTTATCACCTCAGACCCAATAAGCTGAAAAAAATCATGTTATTAATGGATGAAGCATAGACTAGTAACTGCTGCATTCTTCTCCTCTTCTTTTCCTCTATTTACCAAAATATGGATAGATAATGTTTTGGGTAGTTCAGTACCAGACAGGGAACTCTTCATGCTTTGTTTGAGAAGCCTATATAAAGTTTGTGAAACTGGAGGTATTCAGGTGCTTTGACCTGTCATTCCTAGACTTCAGTGGAGAAATGCCGAAGTACAACAGTGATTTTCCTTCTGTTATCATCAAAGTATTTTTAAATTGTTTTTCTTTTGATCATTAGAATTCTGTTAGTTTTTTTTGGAACCAAGACAAAGGATTCTTAGCATAAAACTAGAAGTGATTTAAAATGTTTTCAAGAACATTTTCATAGTGGAGCAATTACTGTATCTCAGTAGTTTACTGTCTAGTGAATTGCTCTACTTTCATTCATCTAGTACAGTGCTCTAAGTTAAAATAAAAAACAACCAAAAACTCTTTAAAATTTCTTTTGAGGTGAGTTTTATTTTTGAAATGAATACTTAAAATTGATCATTTAAATATAATGTGTTATGTGATGGCTTTTAATATTCCAATCTACTGAGGAAAATATTAACATTTAAAAATTGTTTTATTCAAGCAAATTTTCAAATTTATTAAGATGCTCGTGGAATTTTTTTAACCTCTGCTGAAACAGATAGAACTCTTTACTACTCTTTGAAGAACACTTACCACAGCAGACCACCTTTCTCTTCTGGATTTTTCACAAACAGCACAATTACAGTTAAACAAGGCAGTCAATACTGATGCATTCCTTGGCATCTCTCAGTACTTGTTGAAAATCATGTATTGCAAAATTAGAGTGACGTTTTGTCTGGGTCTCATATTACTAACAATGCATCCCGTTCACTTTTCATGTTACAGGATGGACTCTGGCACCAACTGATAATGTGTCTGAAAGTTACTGTTGGCATGTGATGCTGTTTGCACACTGCTTCTGAAAAACAAGCTTAATATTTAGATGGATATGAATGATATTTCAGTGCGAGAAGAGGTATGTTTTCGTGAGAGACGATAGTTAAAGGGAAGGATATTTCGATAAAAAGATGTCACAGAATCACAGAATGGTCGGGGTTGTAAGGGGCCTCTGGAGATCATCCACTCCAACCGCCCTGCCAAAGCAGGGTCACCTAGAGCAGGCTGCACAGGAACGCATCCAGGCGGGTTTGGAATATATCCACAGAAAGAGACTCCACCGCCTCTCTGGTCAGCCTCTTCCAGTGCTCTGCCACCCTCAAAGTAAAGAAGTTTTTCCTCATGTTGAGATGGAATTTCCTGTGTTCCAGTTTCTGCCCGTTGCTCCTTGTCCTTTCGCTGAGCACCACTGAGAAGAGTCTGGCCCCATCCTCTTGACAACCCCCCTTTAGATATTTATAAGCATTGATGAGATCCCCTCATCAATGTCCAGGCCACTCCATTGAGTCCATAAAAGATTTTAAGATGAAACTGTGTTCTTTGCAGATAATAATTTAAGAAGGCAGAAAAGAATGAAAATTTGAACTTAGTATGTATGTGAATTGTGTAAAAAAGGCCAAGATTAAAGGGAAATAAAGTAACTGTAAGTTACGGGAGTCTGAGCACAGGGAAAATTTTGTTCTGCTTTAGCCTCTTCAGCTGCTGGAAATTGGAGTTCTGCATGAGAAATGCACGTGCATTGCTGGCTGTGCTTCTGGGGACAGAAATAAAGGAGCAGTAGTTTGACAACTGTATGCCAAAGCAGCATTTTCTGAAGGCCAGTAAAGCAACGCATAGGTGAAAAAGGATCGTAGCCAAGGTATGCTTGCTGACAAGTTGGTTATCATTTAAACTAGCTAAGAATTTTTTTAGATTAGGCATGCAGGATTTTAGCTAAGCATTTTTTTAGATTAGGCATGCAGGATTTTACACCATTTATCGTAATTTTATATAACAAAATTCATTCTATGAGTATCTGTTGCTAATTCAGAACAATTAAAGCTTCATGTTTTAATAGTATTTCTATGAGGAATGTGTAATTACTCTTTGTGCCAAAAATTTCTTGCGCTATGAAAACAAGTCCAGTTTACAAGTGATACTAACCTATGACTCAGATTCAATAAACATCAGTGAGTTGGCGAAATATTCCATCTAGTACTAGTAAGGGAAGTGGTGGTATTTCAGAATTAGAAGTAATTTCTATGGCATTTTTGCCACTCAATATTTTATGCAAAAGGAGTTGTGCATATTTTAGTTACTCTCTTAAACAAGAAGGTATCAGATGTCAGAAGCTTTACTCAAACAGTTGGTAAAATATGCCTTTCCTGGCTGTAATTTCCCACGAGATTAACCTAGATCGTTGCATTTCAAATAGCAAGCTGTTTTCTGACTTTGGCTCTTGAGATAGCGGATCTGTCCTGGCCACCTTTTTTTCTTGGCGCAGTAGGGAATGGTTTGTGGCCAGATCCTGTCTCTGCACAGATGGGCATTTTGAACTCAAGTTGCTGCCGTTGCCTCCAGAGCTCGTGACAAAGTGAGGGAGGACAGTTTTATTGCAAAATTGTGATACAGCCATAATAACAATGAAGGCAGGGCCACCCAGAAATAAGCTATCCTTTTGCATGGTAGGCACTGAGAAGCAATCCAAGAAATACTGTAGTTTGCACTCAAGCACACGCACAAACCCACATACACACACAGTATGTGGAAGGATATCTCTTTGGTGATAGCTAGGCTAGTTATTTGCAGTGTCTGGACTTTTGGGGGCCTGGCTTGTACATTTGTGGTGGGTTTTTTAAGTAAATATAATTGGCTGTGTTAGGATCTAGTGTTTTATGGGATTTTCCCCACAAGTTATTCACAATGTGGCTGGAGATGAGGCTAATTTTTTGTATTATACATTTAGAAAAAGCAATTGATTTAGGAACAAACAAGGGGAGAAGTATCATGTTTCACTTAATGGATGATAAAAAAGAAGAAAAGTGTGAATGCAGTTAAAAAATAAATATGAGATAATTTGGTAACTAAATATGCTTGATGTTCTCTATTGCTGGTGTTCTCTGTTGCTAATGTTCAATACATAATAGAGGATATTTGAGAGAATTCTTAATAACCTGTGTGACATCCCCTGACGTTTTCGGTCAGAAGTTGAGCATGCCATTCAGGATCATTGGATGTGGCAAGGGAAGAACATGACTGAGGGGAGGAGGTGGTATAAAATGTTTATCGAGATGTTCTGTGTTCACTGACGACAGAATTAAAAGTTAAAAATTTATGGGGCTTTGAGTTGCCACAACAGAGTGGAATTAGAAAACTGGATTTCACCCGATCTTCATGTGGGGGAAGTGATGGGCTGTGATCCAAATTATCCTGAAAACACATTTGTGAGTAATTTATTATAACTAGTGCATCAGTTGGTACTGCAAGTATTTCGCTGCACACCACATTTATGTGGTTTGTTCCTCTGTGCCATTTGGTAGCCAGTGAAGTAGTTTCATAGGTACGATAAATGCAATTTAATACTCAAATGACTTCTGATTTTTATGAGGAGAGCAGACTCATGGAAAAACTGTGGAACTGCTAAGCTGCTAGCTTTTCCAATACCCTCCGGACAATTTATATTGAAGAAAAACTTGCAGGGGAAGAACCATCATGCTGTCTGCCTGGGAGTATGGATACACACATACACACCCACAAGTTGGGCTTTGTCTAGGATGTTTGTGTTATTCCATATGTCATTTATTATTTTCAGAATATTCATCACTTTATTAACTTGTGCTGTCTTACATGGTTTTTTTACACTCTGCTGAAATGACTCTCCTGCTATTGCTAAACTTGTTCTGGATTTATACCAAGAGAAGATCTGGTTTCTTCAGGCAGACTTGCCAATGTTTCAAGCTTTGTGCATTAAGTCAGATCTGCATAGATCTGCGAAGCAGCAGCCTTCATCATGGTTATGCAACTGTCATGCATAGCTGTGATTTAAGATACAAAAGAATACTTCTTTCTTAAGGGAAGTTCACAAAGGGTTTTCTATATCTTCATAAGATGCTGAACAGAGCCTTGTGGTCTGCAGTGCTCTGTTACGTGACAAAACGGAGCACTTCAGCCCATGCAAGTGTAAGCTCTTTGGAAAGCCGCAGCACACGGTTAGGCTAATATAGGGTCACTTCCCATAGCTGTTGCTTGGCCACTTGGAAATCAAGATCCCAGTGTGTGGCTAGCAAGGTCAGTGTTGGTTTTTGCTGTGTTTTGAAGTCTTGGTCATGTTTTACCTGTGAGATGTTACACGCAATCAAGCTATTTACTGACTTGCTTAAAAAGTACTGAGAAATTCAAAAACATTTCAGAAAATTACCCAGTTGAAGGTTATAATGTTCTTCAAGCTCCATTCCTGATGCATTAAGTGTAGTGGTGCTATTTAAAGCCAAGAATGAAAAGGGAACTCTCTGGCATTAGTTGCCTGAGTTATAAATAATGTTAGATGTTAGAACTTATACAATCTTGACATGGGCAGTGTATATTCAGAATGTCTGGCGGGAGTATCTACATTTAATGTCAAAGGGTAGTACTCTGTAACAAGGCTGCAAAAGTGACTTTGCAGTGACTTACTATTTTGTGGATTTCATATTTGAAGGAAGTGGTGTTTGATTCTGCAGGGTGCAGAAAGTATGCCCAAGGAATGCGGGGTGATCTAACACCACTAACTTCAGAACACAGAACACTGTTCAATGCTTCTGGGATTACGCCTTGCAGATGGAGTTTACTTACATTGTGTGAATTTACTACTCCTGTTTATGTTGTTTTGTATTGTTCTGATATATAAGCCTAAAATAAATCACAGCAGTGCACTTAGCACACTGGTTCTGTCTGGTGTGAGTGATGTCTGCCAGTGGTGTTGGGCACGTCACAGTTCCATTTTCACACAGCATGGAAGCAAAATGCTTCTCTGATTTAATATTTAAAGTCCGGTACAGATCCAGCGATGGATCCTACTATAAATACTTTGCCATTATTTCAGAGCAATATTTAGTCAAAACCTTTATGTAAGACTCTTTTAAATTAATTCTCACCGTCTTTGACTTAAGATAAATGAAATGCATCTATAATCTATGTGTGAAACTAATTCTTGGATTTCTGTAAGCAAGAGAAAGCAAACTTGGCTTTTAAAAACTGTTATAATTGGCAGATAATTAATACATACTTCATTTTAGAAGTTCCATTCTGAGAAAGTTGTGACACCTTGATTACGTGACAGTTCTTTTTTTTTTGTAATCCCTTTAAGATGGCATCTTTTCCATGTGCCATAAAAAGTCATATAGAAACAAGTAAGATATGTAATAGAAATTCCTTCCCTTCCCTTGCTCCATGACACTTCCGTAAGTGAAGCTATTTCCAATATCATCCATCATGTCTTTTAGGCTTAAGTTAGATGCATTCATCCTTTCTGTCTCCTCCACTCTCTGTTCTTCCTTCCCTGGCCCCCATAGAAAAAAAGAGAAAAGTCCACTTTTTTATATGAAATTGAGTTATTGTAAACAATTTTCAATAAATCGATACAGAAAATTAATTGCACTGGTTTTTTTTTTTAAACAAAAAGACCAACTGTAACCTGTTAGTGTATGGTGCACTGGTCAAATGGGCCAAGACGTGCTGTGACCTATGGATGGGATGGGTCAACCTCAGCAGGGCAAGAATCCCTGATGCTGATGCCACTTCTGTGGTCAAACCAGCCAGCTGAGGCTGGGAATGCAGGGGAGAAATGAGGTGAATCATTAGTTCTTTGCTTAATTTCCATTCTTACACCATGAAATTAGGCTGTTCCCTTTGTGGTTCCCTTGTGGAAGCGCACAGGAGCGCACAGCCAAAGCCATTCCAAAAATACATAGACTTTATAGAAATTTTAGAGGCCACCTCAGGAGTTTAGGAATGTGAAAGGCTTCTCATGATTTCTACTTTAAAATCAGTGTCTAAGTCTCTTTTAGAGAATCACCAGCTTTTGTGCAAAGCAATGCAGTTTTCAGCAGGGAAAGGCTTGGTGTTTCATTTTAATCCTGAAGTCATTACTTGTATCTTCCTATTAGCACAGAAAAAAAATATTCCAGAATTGTATTTGTAAATACTTCTCTACTACTTTGTCAGGTTTGTTGTTTTTTTTTTATTTCATCTGGTTTTGAGGAGGACAGAATAGATGGAACTGATCTGATGTAAGCTTGTAAGAGGCTTTTGCTTATGTCTTACACAAGAGGCTGTCATGGAAACTTAATAACCATGGGGTGAGAGGTAAAGCCCTGTTACTGATTAAAAACAGCTTAAAAAAGAGTAAATAAAAACAGCAACCTTCATATCATTTTTGCAGGCATTTTCCAGCATGGAAAATGATTGTTAATGACATACCTCAGGAATGAAGTAGAAATGGAGTTAACAGAAATTTTCTAGACAAAATTGTTTTTGATAGGAAAACCGAATGTTCATTAAAGATGGTAACTGGAAAGATTTCCCTTTTTCGATACAGGAAAAAAATAACACTATTAGCCTTTCCAATTAAAGGATCCTTAAACATCAAAACCCCCTCACAAATATTCCTGCAACAATAAAAAATCCAAGTAAACTGAGAAAAGAGATTATTTGGCTGGGGGAAGGGGGGGAAGAGTAAATTGAAGAATGACAGTCCTAAATTGCAGGACAGGGAAATAAATTTTCAGTTGGTTAATTCAGGTAGTGAAGAAAGTAATAACTAGAACAAGGCAACCTTAAAACAACTATAAAGAAAACACATTCAAAACAACTAGAAAGTACTATCTTTGTAAATAATGATATAACTCTTAATAATAAATAATTTAGTGCCCCATTATTGGGGTAAAAAGCTTGGTAATGTTTGGTTTTTTTAAAGTTTTGAGATTTAAGTACTATTTTAAAATCTCAGTTGCATTTACATAGGCAAGGATAACTACTATGAAATATGCCTAACTACCTACCTAAGTTGCCATTAGAAGAAAATATACATGGTCAGTAGTATGTTATCACACATTTGGCTCAAACATGGACTGTTGTCAGAAATAAAATACTTTTTGGTTTTTTTTAAGTTTGCTTCAGTTTGAGATGTTGTGAGTTCCATCAGCCTTATGGAAAAGCAAAATAAGTTGTTATCCAATAGCTTACACCTTGAAAACTGCACAATGTCTTAACATTTTGGTTTCTGGTAGATCTTTTTCCTTGGTCTCATTGAAAGACCGTTTGAAACTTCATGCCTCTGATGAAGGAGTGCGCTCATGCGTCGACTGGCCTGTGGTGCCTTCCTCATGCTCCTTCCCAAGCCGCAGTGTGGAGCCGCATCTGATGCTCCTTTCCCAGGTCCCTGGGGAGATGCGAGACCGCCTCATTCTTGGCAAGGCATGGCATTTGCTTTATTTTCAATGACAGATCAAGTGTTAGTTTTAACTTTGATTTTCTTGGCTCTTCTTTGTATACATTACAAACTTTTCTGTCTAAATTTCCTATTTATATTTATCCTGTATTCAAGGTGTGGATTTGGGCCAAAAAAGTATGTGTGGATTTTTTTTTTTATAGAGAGTATGGCTTTAAATAGTTACGTTTGTTCTCCAGGGCTTCTCCAAAACTCTGATTTTAGGCTTGGGGACAGCACTGTGAGTCAGCACTACAACCATTTTCTTTAGACCCTTGGGAATACTTGGAATTCAACAAATGATAACTCGTAGCTGCTTGGGACATGCTTAATATTAGGTTAAATGACTCATTCCTGAGTCAAAATAACTAGTAGGAATTTGTGCCAATAGAGCGGTGCTTCTTGTTACCTATGAAATGCAGGTTAGCAGATTTATTCTTCATGCCTGTATTAGTCTAAGAGTATATGATTATTTTTAATATGATGTATTACATTTCTCTTACAGAAGATCAGGATTTGAGGTATTTTTCTTTCTAAGTACAAAGTGAAAGAAACTATCAAAGAAAAGTTGAGAGACTTGGTAAGTGATGATTTCATTTTAATCTGTCCAACATTCTGTAGGAACTAGTTGCAGCAATCTGCTTGAACCATGAGAAGCAATCTAAAATAAATATATTTATATTTTAATAAATAGGAAGCCCTATTTATTAAATAGTGTTGATTGTAATTTATGGTCTTCAGAAATTATACTGGCATAACATTATAGAGATAGCCTACATTACTGTTGAGCTTTATAAAGATTCTTTTTCTCTCTTACATGTTTATGATCATCTTGTGTAGATTAGCACATAGATTGCGTTAATTATATTTTTTTGTGGTAACCTGGATTTTTATTCTCAGAACCACTAAAATGCTAATTACTTTACTTATCTTGACATAGAAAAGACTCTTGCTGGCACTTGATGAATCCTTTTATGAATACCAGTACATCTTCTCAAGTCCCATCAGAGTTGCATGAACTGTACAAACCGTGTTGTGGGTTTTTTTCTTGTGCGTGTCAAAAGTTATGTTTGTTACAGTCGGCTGCAAAGTCCGGCTTTCCGGGCCAAAAGCAGCACGCGCTGTGCAAAGCACCGTCGAGGGACTGCAATGGTTGACTAAGGCCCCGGTCTTGCAGGCACTTTTGTTCATGTTTAACTTCTGTGCAGTATAGGTAGTTACATGGGCAAGCCCACAGCTATGCTTCGGCAAAGTTAGCACCTCTCGTTATGTAAAACTCCACAGCTTTTTGGCCCATAGCTGTGAGGCTGTATCTGTGAGACAAGTCAAAGCCAACAGCAGAGCAGCTTTTAATCAGTTTGTCATTGGGCCTTCTGCAGTATTTTGTTTCAGTTTGTGCAAGAGTTTCAGAAATTAATGAGGATTTTTTTTTTAAATTTAAATTCCCTGAGCATGAATTTCCATGTAACTCTATGAAAATATGTTCATATTCTCTTAACACTATAAGAGAAAGTCTTAAAGAAGCCTTACATAGGAAAATAAAACAAATAAAACAGTTTCCTCTCTCAGTTCATTCCTTCTAACGTGGTCAGCTGTTTCATGGCAAGAAGAGAATTTCCGATCAACTTCTTTATGGGAAAGAATGTGCTGCGAAAGTCCTTGATGTATGCAGGTCAGAGAACTGTTGGATGAGGCACTTTAGATTAATCCAAGTGTGAGATATAGTTGCTAAGGAGCAGAAAAGAAGTCTCTAAAGCCAGAACCTAAGCTATAAAGTAATGTTGCTGGTCAAAACACAGTTGGAAACAAACTGGGAGCCAAAGCGGACTACACCAAGTGGACATACCACAGCTCTTTTCTGGAGAGAAACAAGAATCTCCTCCAAGAGAGAAGCTGGGTATGCTATTGCAGGTAGCTGCCTCCAGACAGCACAGCACTCTGTGTGCTCAGTCTTGTCCAAAGTGACTCAGATCTGGCGTCCGTCACTGGTCCATCAGACCCTGTACCTTCATGAACACCTCTCTGATGCGGCCCTGAGGCACACAAATACACCTTTTGGCTGAATCTACGAAAACGCCACTCCGCTGGGTGGCAACATGGTCTTCTTGTAGTTTCGAGTGTGCATGACTGAAAACACACGAAAAATTATGTTTGAATGTCCATTGGACCTCTGAACCAAACGGACATCCTGATCTACCCCACAGTGCTCTAGATCTCGGCGGGACAGATGCAAGCTGTTTTAGTTCACCCGCCAGTGTCCTCCCTGCCTCTTGGCCTGGAGTTAGGGAGGGTTCTGGGTTTGAATGCCTTCAGCAGCATAGCTGTGTGCTCCTGGTCCCAGGATTAAGTTTTTGGAAGGTCAAATGAACTGCAGCAGTGCAGCTCCTATCTGTCTTTGTGATGATGCATGAATTTACCAGCGTTTCCAGGGATGAATTGTTATCACAGCTGGCTGATAGCTCCAAAGGAACCAGAAAGTGCACTTGCAAGTATCTTTCCAGCCCCATGGATGTCAGAAGGGTTTCTACTGTTAATTTGAAGAATGAGGATGAAATTTTGAACCGATTTATACAGCCCTTGAAGGATTCGAACTTTTAGTGTCTGTAACAAATTTGTACCATAATAAGGTCAAGAATAAAAATGAAAAGAGGCAGAAAGCAAAGAGGGATGCGGTTATTACTAAATCTGACTTACTGTAATCTTTTTTCTGACATTTTCCATAAAAGGAAGATCCACCTCTGAAGAGGCAATCCCAGAGGAGCTGGTGCCTCAGAGTTGGAAATGGTACCAAAGAAAGCTTTGGAGATGCTGTGGTTACATGGATGAATAAATAACTGTGCTCATTTTCCAGTTTTCAGTGAGATGTACTAGAAGTGGATTTTTGCAAACTCTAGAAGCAAAAGCTTCCGGATAAAATGATCCAGCACTGAATTGTTTTATGTTGTAAATTAGCTAAAGTAGTTTAAATATTGCCATTGTTTGTATTATGGCATTTGCAATCAAACTTAAACTAGATAAATTACTTGTGTGGATACATTTCTATTCTGTTTGGGGAGTAAATTCATGTAAGAAGTAGCGATGGCATTCTACTGTGAAATAATAAGAGAATAGATATTTTTTCTTCTCAGTTGTGCATTGAATAAATTGAAAGAGTGCTCGACATTGCAGTGGGTAGTGAAAAAGATATATTTGTTGTGGGAAAATGTGAACAATCCTTGTGTTGTGGTTGTGTATTGTTGGCAGAGGAAGGGTTAGCCCATTCTGTTGTTACTGTCTACTTCTTCCTGTTTCCTAACTCAAAGTCCTTAGTTTGAATCAAATCCTGACCACAATGATATAATTTGCAGTTTTGCTCTTGGCTTCAGCCTGACCAGGTTTGTGTATTTATTACCCGGAATTGTTTGTCTTGCTCTGTGAATATGACAACATGTCCTGGATGGCTCGGTTAATTCAGCACAGCGCAAAAGGTTTTGAAATGTGTGTACATACAAATGCAAGCAATGCATGTATATAAAATGTCCATAAAATACTTTATAGGTGTTTTTTTAGACACTATAGACAGAACTATGAATACAGGGAATTAATGTTTACAAAAATGCAAATTTGAAATTAAACTACTTTCTTAAGCTTGTTCTACCTTCTTGGAAATAGAGAATTCCAATTCCCCTGTTTAAATTTGGGCCCGTTCTCCTGCTATGACAGCATCTATATGGCCTGCATAGTCTTTAGTTCTGTGGCTACATTTAGAAAGTAGTTGACAGTAGTTGTCAAGGTTTGCTTTTTTTGTTTGGGTTTTTTTTGGGTGGTTGTTTTTTGTATGGGTTTGTTTGCGTTCTTTTTTTTGCTTCACCTTGCTGAACTGTCTTTATTAATAATTAATAAAGCCCCTTGGGAATTATTTACATATGGTGATACTTCGGACAGTGGTTCCAGCTGCAGGAGTGACAGAAATTCATAGATCAGCCCAGTACAGTGCATCATCATTAACCTGGCAGGAGTCTACCAGAAAGCGATTGAAGCAGAGCACCAGCGCCAGGCTGGCCTCACGCTCAGCTCTGCTGTGGGCATATGCTTCCCTGAAACTGTGGGGAAGGTATGCCTGAAGAAGGCTAGCATCTAGAAGTCAAGTAGAAACAGAGTCTCTGCATTCAGCAGGTTATGAAACAATTACAGCTTCTACTTTGTTTTTAAATTGGAAGAGATGTTTTCCATGATTAAGCAATAAATCACTTAATTTATGCAATTTCTAGTGAATCTACATGGCTGGAAATGATTCAGAACTGGTCTTGAGGATGTTAACTAAAATCTGCACAAGTAATTCTCAAGTCATTCACGGGCTTGGCAGAGAGTGATCGTTTGGGAAAAAATGCCTAGATGTTTTCATGGTTGAGAATGATGCTCCTTAAAGGTAATTTCCGTATATTTCCACACAAGAAACGTAACCTGTTTAGCAGCTTGCACCTCTAGCATAACTTCTTGTTTCTGTCTTCTGACGAGGTATTAACTGCCAGAGAGATAAAGTTTGTATTTAACAAGGATGAGGTCAGCATGAGGGGAAGAGTGAGTGTTGTTATCATTAGAGCTTCAACGAACAAGACCTTTTCTCTTTACACCTGTTTGCACTTAGAGGAAAGAATAGCCTTGGATAATGTAAGACTCGTGGCCCACCCCCATGGAGCTCACTCTTCTTGGAGGTATTTCTCCTTGGATCTTGGAGAGCTGCGGAAAAGTTGTCTTCATCCCTTGCGTGTGGCCACAGGAAGCGGGACTTTTCATGGGGGAAGGCAGAGGAACCTTCTCTCCTCCTCCAGCACTGGCAGAATTTGCACTCAGGGAAAACTAAAAGCTGAGGTCAGTTGCTGGGGGCTGCCACACTGCATGTGTTTTTCTCCATATTTTCTTAGGAAAGACTTTTTAATGATGAAAAGCATAGGGCTTTTCCTAGCAAGAGTCATATTTTCAGGGTTCTCTGAACAAAAAAAAGAGAGATACTGAAACACAAGTGTTTTAAGGGAAACAATACGCCGTGAATAATGTTGGCTGGAAATGCTGCTACATGTTTGGGGTGAGGTTGTCTGCCATTGGAAGTAATAAAAATACAGCTGTATGTTATCCATTGGGGTTTGGTTTATTCTGGAAGCTAATTTTTAAGAAACTGAGGGTTATTTATTGGTTGTGTCACAGGAATATTTGGACTGTTCTAATTCCAGTCTTCAGCATTTTTACATTTCAAGCCATATAAAGGAGAACAAGATATACGGCGCATCTACCCCAGTTCAGCAGAATGGGCTCTAACCAGACTCTGTAAATATGCTCTCTTCTGTGTTTTTTCTAGCCACAGCAATACTTTTCAAATTATTTATATTCTTCTAAAGTTTACTCAGCAAAAGTAGTTTTTATGCCACAGTATTGGATTGAGGTCTCAAAGTGTTGCAAAGTATCCTTCAATATGCTTCAAAGCCAGTTTATTTTTTACAAGGGGAGCGAATGTGAAAGCTGCCAAGACTTTGCATTCACAGTGGGAGACCCAGTTTGACATCCACATTTTTGCTTTTCCTTCAGGATGTGTAAAAGGAGTCCCCGGGAGGGGGTGGGGGGCAGTGTGTGTGGCGGGTACCCTCGCAACAGCGTGCGTTTTATATGCAAGCATGTAGGTGTGTTTAAATGTAGAGAACAGCATTCCAGTTGGATTTTATGTCGTGAAGAGAGTGGGTATGATTTATCTGAACAGCAGCAAGACCTTCTCTCTCTCCCTCCCCGCCTTAGCTGGGCAAATAGCTGTCCGGCTCGCAGCCCTCCAATCACCCGGGTTGCCAAGCCTCCACCCCTCAGCACCAACAGCTCTCACACCACCTACAGCTGGCTTCAAAAGCAAATATTTTAATAAAATCACTTTCAGTCATTACTCTTCGGTTTCAGACTGCAGAAGTTCGGGACTGGGTAAGAGAAGCAGAAGTTTGCCCAGCAGAAGTTGCTCTGAATCAGGTTTGTAATGAATTTTCCTGCTGAAAGGAGTAACCTGAAAACAACGTAGCTTATCATAGGAACCTTTGCCTTTAACATATGTGCTTTTTGAGCAGCAAGAGCTGTGGTATGCAGTATTACATTTAGTTTACATTTACAGCATTATTGTGTCTCTGACAAAGTGCAAATTACAGTGTTAATACATAAAAGATGCAATTTATTCTTTCCTTCCCAGTCTGACTGGAAGGTGTTTCTGCTTTTGGACGATAAAGCTTTCCTTCTCCGTTTTGTTGGACTTCTGTTACAGGTGCTGCTTTCCAATTTTAGGGCTTTACGTATTATTTAAATACACTACTTTGAATATTCCAAGACATAAGGAGTTTTGTGAAAGTCTTGGGCACAACATCAACTTTTCGGACACTTGCAGTAAAATCATGTATTGTCTGTGCCTGTGGGTATACACATACACAAATCATAGACTGTACCTAGTTTTGCTTCACCTCTGAATTCTTTTACTTTCATACATTATTGCACTAGAGCTAATCAATGCAATACTACAATTTTGAATAAGGCTAAATGTACTTAACAGCAAACAAAATTTTTTGCATACAATCTACAGATGAAAAATATAAAATATAAACTTTTACAGTTTTTTTTAAGGAAAATGAGGGTGAAGGAAGACCTAAATTAATCTGTATACAATCAGTATGTATTTTTATTTTCCCATTTTCAATACGTTACAAACTTATTGGAGTATTTTCTCACTAATTTGTATGCTGTGTAAAAAGTTAAACTACTGCAACTAAAATGTATAGTATATAAATATATACTTATAGTATATAATATTAGCTCAACAAAATAGTTTATAAATCAAGTATCTTTAAGTTACTTTTGCTTCAGGAATCTTTAAACATACATCTCAATATTAAAGCTTTCCGAGGTTTTATATTGCTTTATAACAGTTGCTTTCTGTATGAGATTCTTATCTTTTTTATTAGAGATTTTAACAGAAAAATTTGTAGGACAGGTGCAATGGAAACTGCATCAAAACTTTCGGTTTTCCCACCTGCATCTTGGGTTTGATGTGTACTAACTTAAACCATGTATTACACGTAATTAAATTAAAATGTTATTTTAATGGGTGTGTGTGATGATACATGATATGTCACTTCTTTGCTCCAGTATCCACCTACTGTTTGTGGTTTTGTTTTGGGGGTAGGAGGCTGTTAGGTTATTCTTACATGGAAAATACTTTGCAAAAATGGTAGCTACTACATGACTGTGAAGCAGTCAGAGCAGTTTTAAAGATGAATACAGACTTTGCAGATGGAGACTTTTTCCCTTGCATTGTGTTTGTAGTTACAAGTTTTTTGACACCAAACTTTTCCTGCTAGAAAAGGGCTAACAGTAGACGACCATTAAATGTCCCTGATCATCCATCTGAGTGGAAGAGCTGCTATGAATTGTAAGGCTGAACTCATCTTCTTGGGTTAGCATTCAGGTGCGTGGTGGTCAAGCAGTAAATTACCTGGTTTACAACTGTCCAGGAAAGATTGAAATTAAGACAGGTCTATCAGCAGCTACTGTAGAGAAAAAAACCCAAAACAATAAAGAAAAAAAGGGATTGGAAAGATACCTGTTCCTATTCAGGTACTCTGACAAATACAGTGAATGTCCATTAGACATGAGGCAGCTTTTGGGTTTTTTTCCCACTATGTTAGATAGATTTGTCCGATTCCCCTCCTGTCTAGCCGAAGTCCTCCTGTCCTGCCTGTCTCTTTGTTGCATGCGTTTGAAGGGGTAAAACTGTAAACTGCAATGTGGACAGCATTGCGATTCTTTCTAGGAATGCGTTCAAGGAAGGAGGAGGCTTGAATATGGGCTGAACATTGGTCCTCACGTCTAAGGCAGTTGAACTGGGGCTTCCCTTTTTCAGAGGGCTGTTGGAGACGTATTCCGTGTTATGAGTAACTCTGTAGCTAAAGAAAAACTTAGTCCAAAAGAGACTTCAGAAGTGCAGTGACCCAGCCCAGGCAGAGCCAGAGAGCTGCCACCTCAGTTGTACACAGCAAAAGGAGCGTGCCAAGGTCAGTGACAAATGGACTTCACAGGTGTTTGCGTGTGACAAATGTCTCTGTAAAGTAGACTTCACCGAAGCGGAGCCTAGCACAGGTTTGAATGCATGGGAGAAGCAACAGGTTGGGTCTGCTCCTTACCTTAATTAGAAATAACTGCACACCATTGGTAAGTGCAAGGGCATTTTCCTTTTTGGTTTCTTATCACTAATTTGCTATGCTTAAACTCTGTATAAGCTCAGGACTCAATCTTTATTCTCTTGAGACTGCACGAACAACTCAGCCCACCCTGAATGATTGCCCTTTCAGGCTACGTGCCCAACACTGTTGTATCCAAGTCTGCTCTAAGAAATGTGGGACAGGTGCCTCAGAGATGCCTCAGAAGCACTGTGAGCTCTGTCAGCAGCAGCGCGTTAAGAGAGCTAACTTCCTTCTTGACTGATTACCTAATATATTACCAAAACCCCCATTTCCCAAGCTGTCATGTGTGCCTGCCCAGGAAGGCTCAGAGAAGAGCCAGTGCTCATCAGCCGTGCAGGACCTTCAGCAGGGGCCTGGGACAGTGCTGGTGGGGCTCATGGCAGCAGAGGCCACAGTGGTCTGCTAGGACGAGGCAGGCTTAGACTGCAGCAGGGAAAGGAGGAAGTAAAACGGATCAATTAGACAAATACTGAGACCTGCTGGTCAAAAAGTAGGAGAAATCATTTTTTTTTCGTGTTTGCTTACCCTACTTCATGTTCCTCTCTGTCCTAAAGATCAACGGAAAAGGAAACCGTGAGATTTGCTCAATCATGTTGGCACAGGAATAAGACCCTGTTTAAGAGCCTGTGGTTGCAGTCAGTGTAAGCTTATTTAGCACAATGCTGCCACCAAAAGGCACACCCAGCTGTTACCTTCCTTGCGTCTGTAGCTTAGTATTTGAGTACTCGGCCACAGCGTTATGATAAACTGTGCTTGTGAGTCAGCACGCATCCACACGGGCTCAGAGCCCAGGTTGTTCTCTTGCGGTGGGCAACGCGTTAAAGGATATGAGAAAGGTTACACTTGCCAATGATTTCTGAAGACACTTTGTCACCACTTACCGATGTCATTTGGTCCTGTGTGGAGTCCGGATATCCTCAGAAGCTCATCAGTTCTTCCTGCTGCACCTTCTTACCGAATATGAAGTGATGAGGAACGGACTCTTGGGATGTCTCGGACAAATCTGAAAATGGGCCATCTGTGAGGTGGTGCCCTGCACTTGGTACACAGCAACAGAAGTTGAGAAGCAGTGTTCATGGCTTATTATGCATATGTGCATAGTAAGTATAGGAAACAGCATAACACGTCTGGATTGCAATGGTTGTTGTAAAAGGATCTGTGTTCATCAAGTCTATGTCAGGATGGACCTACCTAAAAAGATATGTTTCTCATGCGTATGAGAATTTATTTTTTTTCTCTACAGACACAAAGTTTGTATCTTGTACCTTGCCTCTGGTTGTGCTTCAGTTTTTAAAGGCTAAAGAAGAAAGGGTGGGTTTGAGTTAGGATGGATGTTTCATCTTACTGGTTTGTGGCTAGCAAGAACCAGCCTCCTGTCTTTTCCTCAAGAATCAGAGAAAGCACAAGTAGAAAAAAAACCTTCCTGTTTGTCACAAGGATTCCTTCTCAGCAGAGAAAACCATAATATCACCCACCTAGCAACTACAACAGATGACTTTAAAACCTTCAGGACTTCTTGTCCCAAATTGCAAAGGAGCAGAGCAATCTGAGATGTTGTTTGAATAACAAAAGTCTTGGAAACTGTTTAGTGTTCTGAGAACAACGTCTGCCAGAGTAGTTTTTCCTGTTAATGAAATACCAAACAAACTATCATTTGGTGGAGGGGCAGGGAGTGAAATAATTCCTTAAATAAATGCCATGTTTCTGCAACATTGAAATTGCTAAGGGGAAGGGCACAGAGTCACAACAGCGTTGCTGCCTGTCACCATGGGCTACAGCCTAATGAGTACATTAGTATAGCACTCTAAGTGATTGCTACAGTTTCGGAAGTGTCGTTATGGAAAAAAAGAGTGGCTTTGGGAATACTTGTCAAAGTCCAGCCCAGGACAGACAAACCTGGCTTGGGGGAGTGGTGTGCTTCAGCCTCAGGCCCAAAGAAAGGCGACTCTTACTGAAGAGTTCAGGAGCTACAGCAGGGGATTTTGCCTGGACAGTTCAATGTTGATTCCCCTCAGAAGAGGTTATGAATCTCTCCTGTCTGCTGATATGCACATCATCTTGGTTCTGAAGCTGATGTGTGAAATCTCCTCGGTGGGGTCGAGTCTGGATACCAGGGGCAGATACTTCTCTCTGGGAGCCTGGCTGAAAGGACTGCCTAACTGCAGCAGAGCTTTGGAAACCCTCCTGTCTTGCCTCCTTCCACTGTCCTGGGGCAGCCCTCACCTTTCTAACTGGCATTAAGCATCATTGCCCTGAGCTATTCAATTCCATTCACCATCCTTTATCAACTTCCCTTTCTTTGAAAGGGAATGGAAACGTTTTTTTTAAGAATGCTCTTTGAAGACAGAAGTGGCATGCCTGAGTGTACTTGGGGAGCTATTAGAGGAGTAGGGAGAAAATGTATCTGCACAGAGATCTCTTTTTCATACCCAAGGGTATTTCTTTCAAGCAATCTCACATTCAGGATGTCACTTCTCTTTGTTCTAGGATCAAATACTGCTAAGCGAGCTTTCCGCCTTGATGCAAAGTCATTGCTGTTAGTGATTGAACTACTGTGGGCAGAAATGCCCTTTACTAGTCCAGGAAACTGATACAGATTGGGGAGGAATCTACCAGCAGAATATCTAAATGAAAGAGATTCTCGGGTCCCAGGAGGATTTCACTTAGCAAATCATGATCAGAGTATAGAAATTTATGGTACGGGTTGCAAAGACAAACATCAGTTTGGGGAGATGGCAGATGGTATCACTTAATTCTTACCAAATTAGTAACCAACAATACAATTCAAACAAATATTTAAAGACAGAACTTGTACATTAATGATGCCTCTCTGAGATATTATTTTCTATGGGATGCCCGTGTCCTGCCTCCCAAGCAAATGCTTTGGACCCTTAGCTATCATCCTTATTTATGTTGGTGCTGTTCCTTATCTTAAAAGTCCTTATGATACATATGAGATAATAGACATCTGTTCTTGTTCTGTTTTAGAAATGGTTAAGAAGTGGCCATTAGCAGATAAATAGAAACAATTTCTTCTTTTTTACAGCGGTGTAGTAAACTGCTGTAAGATAATGGGTATCTTTCCCTGGCGAAACAAGTGCTAAATATAAAATTAGGGATACTGAATTCCTAATTTGCTTCCTGGGGAAAAAGCACATGCCAGCTTATTTAATGTCGCAGAAGGGTGTAAATATATTAATTAGTAGGTGTGGTTAAAGTTCTTTATGCAAGTAAGTTTTTTCTTTGTTTTTCACCAGTGTCTATGCTACCTTTTATGTACTGTAATAATTTCTTTTATTTCAGAGCTCTACATCCACCATGTTGCCCTGCGGACCAGCTTTGTCCTTTATTCGGTGCCTGGTGCGGAAGAAGAACGTCAGTGGTGAAAGCCTTGAGGACTCCAAGTTGTGCCGATGCTTGTCAACGGTGGACCTTATCGCCCTGGGAGTGGGAAGTACCCTTGGTGCTGGTGTTTATGTCCTTGCTGGAGAAGTAGCCAAATCCGATTCTGGACCCAGCATCGTTGTTTCTTTCCTCATTGCTGCACTGGCATCTGTGATGGCGGGTCTCTGCTACGCCGAGTTTGGTGCTCGCGTCCCCAAGACTGGTTCTGCCTATTTGTATACTTACGTAACTGTCGGTGAACTGTGGGCTTTCATCACTGGTTGGAATCTCATTTTATCCTATGTTATAGGTAAGATTAAGAACTAACACAGGTCTCAAGGGTTTCTGAGACAGACATATCGTACAGATTTGGGTCTGTCTTTCTATTCTGTCTCTGTACTTAGCTACTATTGCTTTTTACTCCTGCTGGGATCAAATAACCAAGGTAATTGGATTAGGTTATTTCCTCCTGTGCATCATCATTGCAACCAGTTTTTTTCCAAGATGCTTTTGTAAACAGTGTGTCTTCAGCAACATGAACTGCATACCTTGTATGAAAATAGTGTCAGACAATTCCGTGATGGTGCACAAGAATAAATAGAATTTCTTTGCTGTCTTTGGTCAGCAAGAATAATTTCAGTAACATCAATAAGCATATGCATTTCTCAATGTACACAGCAAGGACATTTACAGGGACCTCATCACTATAGTATCTCACTTTGTGAGATACTAATTTGTTACTATAACCTCATGCTAATTAAATGGTGTCCTACCATGTAATCCCATAAAATACAAAGTTGATCAGATCTGAATAAAATCAATGCTTTTATGGCAGATGTTGAAATAGTAATTTCAGTGCTTTAGCAGAGACAATGTTTTTTGATTCAAAACATTTTCTTCCAGATGTATGTGTTCCAAGCATCCATTATATTGTGTGCAAGCACACATAGCCGTATACGTATGCCTAACTACAGGACTGTTGCCCAAATCACTACAAAATCAATATGCCCGAGTATTGTACTGAGGTGTATTTCGTGATGGTAAAAATAAGGGAGAGTATTAGTCTCAAGTACTGCCTACAGCCATATACATCTTCCTAGTGATTTTTTTTTTGCTTTACTTCCAGGTGAACAAACTTTCTTTCATGTTCTTTCTTAAAACTGCTTTCTTACATTGCTTTATATTGTTTAACATATGCCATATTATAACTTTAAAAATAAGTGTCTTCCAGAATGACAACAAATATAAATGATACGGAAATAATTTCTGCAATATTTTGGGAATAAATGAGGTACAAATTTGTGTATTTTAGTTGTAGAATAATGTGTTATCATTTAACTATGTAGAAAAGTTCTAAAATGTTAAAATCCCTTGGCAAAAAAAAAAAAAAAGAAATCACTGTTTTAACACAAGCACTGCTTTTTAAAATGCAAGTAGCAACATGCTTAGTTTTATTTCCTTTTCAGTAGAAGTAACTCTATCCTTGTATGTATGCCAAGCTCTAAACATACACGTCTTTTATGAAGGTACATCAAGCGTAGCAAGAGCCTGGAGTGGCACCTTTGATGAACTTCTTGGAAAACAGATTGGTCATTTCTTCAGAACCTACTTCAAAATGAATTACTCTGGGCTAGCAGAGTATCCTGACTTCTTTGCGGTATTCCTCATATTGCTTTTATCAGGTAAGACACATATATGGCTTCATTTATGGTGGTTGTGATGTCAGAGTGTTTCTCACAGACAAAAATGCTAAACTGTAGTTTGTGTTTTATCAGAAATACATTTATAATGTCCAAGATGTTTATATGTGCGTATGTGTATTGACACAATGACTTTGTGAATTAAATTTATATAATGTAATTTTCATGTGTACCCTCTTTTTTTTTTGAAGATGAGAAATGAAATAATCATTTGTCAGTACTTTTTTATGAAACCCATGATACAGATTGATGATAACAGGAAAATTAACAGTTTTGTGTGGTTTTTATGGCTTTATTGCTGGTGAATGCTTTCAGAGGGACCTTGAGGTTAAGCTCTGTAGCTTGGTAATGTGATGTGCTCTCTTAAATTACATATTGTGGGTATTTGTAATGTTTTTTTTTCCCTCTAAGTTGTTAATGTATTCAGTATAAAATAACTTTATCCTTTCTAAGTCGTCAAAAGAATTGTCTAGCCTAGAACTTGTTTGAGCTAAAGGGCACTCCAAGGTACTGGCAGGGGCCAACAGACAGGTTTGAAACCTGAGTAAACCTTTCATGACTGCTCCACTCAGTTCTGTTTCTTTTACATCTTTACTCATGTATCATGTTTCTAAATCACAGAAATTGACACCAGCTTTTTGAGGGATTGGAAGGCCCCAAAATACTGCAATTTATTTGCATGTTTGCATTTAACAATTGCTTTCCCCAAGGAAACATTCTTACTGCCACCAGGAGAGAAGGAAGCAGTACGTGTATTTTGAAGTGTATAGTTTGTTTTCAGCCAGTACTACAAGTATTTCAGTACTCAGTAAAGGTCTTACCCATATCTCAAATATTTGTTGTGTTCAGTCTCTCTTTAGATCACAGAACATCAGGAGCTTTTCTTCTCTGGAAGGTGAAACTGGTATAAGCTATATGGGTATAACCTTCTGTTCTCTTATTCTGTTACAAGGGGCTTTTTTGGACTCACTTCTTGCGGAGGTATTTCCATTCAACTCCTAAGGCTAGAATGAGTGGCCAGTGCATCCTAAGCTTTTATTAGGTCTCTGTACATAAAAATATGAGCTCCTACAGTAGTAAGCCTTAATTTATGGCTGTGCTTGTATCTTCATTTTTTTCCTTACGCCTCGTTTGGTTTTGTTTGTTTTACTAGAAGAAACGAGTAAACAAAAAATACATAAGATGCTGAAGTCCTTATTTGAAAAATGTTTGAGAACTACGTTATTTGAAAGATTTAGGATGTACCTACACTGTGACTCGCATTGCAGTGTAGGTATTCCCAAGCTTTCTCAACACCCATACTTCCAGAAATTTTACCCAAAATTTTTGAGGTGGTTGTCACTAATGTAAGCCACAAGAAAGTAGCAAAAGTAGAGTGGAATCTTGAGGAAGTTAATTGTACAATTTTAAGAGTAGAATATTACTCAAATGCCTTAATTTTGTAGAAGTTTTTAAAATAAATGCCTTGAGATTCAGAAGAATCTCATGCTTGCAAGCAGAACATACTTTGTGAATTATCAGCATTAACAGTTGGTGCTGAGGCCCCTGTGTCTGCACTTAAGAAGATCCGGAGTTTACTAGACCAGCTTTAGTCCAGCGTCCTGCCAGGCGTGTGGTTCAAAGTTGCCTGTAGGACCAGTTCAAACCTTTATGTCGTCAGGAGTGATGGGATTGAATTTGGTATAGCTGGAATGGACCTCTCATTTTCACCTTCTCCAAAGGAAGGAGGAAAAACCCAACCTTTTGAAAAGCAGAGCACTCCACAAACCAAGCTATAAAATGATAGTGTAGATGCTGCCATCTTATATCTGTTTTTTCCATTGCCATTGTGGCTTCCTAATGTCAGTAGCAGAGATTCTTGAGAGCAGAAGAAAAGTTTCTCCTGTGGTTCTCCCCTGCTCCTGAGTTTTCATTTCCGTCCTGTCTTTTCATCCACACCGTCATTCCTTCTTCACTTCTCCTGTGCTTGTGCTGCGAATTACCTCTCCAGGTCTCTGTGGAAAGCAGCTGAACCACCAGTGAATTAACTGGGTGGAATTCACCGCTGCTGAGAGGTGGGGCGGCGGGGATGGCTCAGGGCTGTGTAGGCTGAGCGTGATACAGTAATTGGATTCTGAGCAGCGCAAAGCTGAATCATAGGAGTAGCAGATGATGTTTTACAGAAAATGTTATGTGCTAAGCACAAGGGAAAGTCCACAGAAATCTGGTTGCTTTTTTTTTTTTCTTCCCTGCTGAAAGGACTTAGAAAAAATGTACATACTGTATTTCATACTGCATCAGGCTGATTGAGACACTGCTTTCTTCAGAGAAACTAAGCTAAAGGAAGTGTACACCTATTTCCAATAAAAATGCCATTGATGAAGAAAACTTGGGCAGCTCATATGGTAACTTGTGTGCTATGATAAGATACTAAATGGCTCATTAGCAGAGTTGGACATTTTTTGGACATTATCTTGAGAGGCTTAAAATTTTCAGACTTAATCTCTAAATAATGAGGCAAAGTATGTATGTGATATTAGTGGAAGCGCTTAGAGTGCAAAGAACCCGTGGAGGCTTTCCCATTGTATTTAATTTTTCCTGATCTGCTCGCTGCCTGCTCTTCCATTAAACTGTTAGTACACTTACAGCTGTTACAAGTCTAATGACACAGTAGGATCCTGATGGAATAACTTTCAGATTGTTTAAACGCACTGCTCTGCAACCTAAGGCATGTGTATTTTGTATCAGACTTTTTTGTAGAATCTCTACAAATCAGTGTTTATGAACAGGAGGTGTGCGTTTCTTTTAAAGGTTTTATTAATGAGCTAGGAAATGGGACTCTCACCCTATGGTGGATATGCCCCAAAAAGCTTAGAGTGAGCAGATCACATTATAAATCTAATAATTTTGATTATTTTATTAATCTGAGTGATTTTTCTGTACAGACTAGATTCTACTAATCTGTTTTCACTAAGCATAGAATTCTTGTACCTATTTTTGCTCCGCTGCATAAAATAGAGGCATGAATTGGAATCTCAGAAAAGCAGTAAGTTACAATTGCTTAAAATAATTTTAAATACTTAGAGAATATAATTAAAGAAGCATCCTGTTTTATGGTTTCCAAAACCTTTGTCTATTGCCATGCTGTCAAAGAGTCTTGTAAATTGGTGCTACAGCTTTTTGAAAGTATAAAATCTAGTGCTGTTTTTTTCGTATTATTCCCAGTACTTTCATGTGTATCTTCTTTAAAATGCCATTTTATTAATTTAAGGGACTGTTCACATCTCTAAAATATTTTTGTTTTATAGGTCTTTTATCCTTTGGAGTAAAAGAATCTGCATGGGTGAATAAAATTTTCACTGCTATTAACATCTTGGTCCTACTCTTCGTTATGATTTCTGGTTTTGTGAAAGGAGATGTTGACAACTGGAAAATAAATGAAGAATATCTCATAAATCTCACTGCAGTAACAGAGTAATTATTTTTTTAAAAAATCAATATACTTGCTCATATTCCAAGCAATTTTCTGTTATACTTGCTTTTGTGGTATTGCAGGTAATGTATCAACTAATAGCTCTGTTGCTGGGAATGATAAACGTTTTATTCCGTTAAAGATAGTTTTTTATTTTCTTGTTTGTAGTTTCCTTTAAAAAATCATCTTATTTCAATACTCTTGTCCATAGCCATTTGAGAGTTTACTGGCTTCTTATCCTTAATCCATGTATTTACTGCGGTGTGTGAATATGACAGCAAGGGTTGCCTGTACCATTAATGTTTTAATATGTCTTGCTGCAAACTGCAAAGTAAGATGATAGTTACTTAATTCGGGCATTATTCCATTTACTGTTATTTTTGTCTTTCTTACAAGCACTGACATAAAAATGTCTTCTCGTGCAGTTTTGCAAAGCGGAACTCTGTCTTGACAAGAACATTTTAACATGTTTTTTCAGAGTGGTAGGGGAGGAGGATGCATGTGTTTGTCCTACCAATAATAAAAAAAATAAGTTCCTTTTGTGCTGTATTTTTGTTTTTTGTAGGAATTACTCATCCTTTGAGAATGTGACAAGTATATATGGGAGCGGTGGCTTTATGCCATATGGTTTCACAGGAACATTGGCTGGTGCTGCAACCTGTTTTTACGCTTTTGTAGGATTTGACTGCATTGCAACAACTGGTATAGTATTTATATGTCTGTGTATATCTGTGTAAGTATACATGTATCACATGCTATTTTTGTAAAAAAAACCCACACAAACAACAATCTGTCTGCTGTTTGTCCTTTGCTTTCTCCTAAACCTCCTTCAGTCCGTGTAGAATGACTCTGAGTTCATTCCTGAATGTGGCTGTTGTTCTGGGAGGAAGGAGGAGATTTTACTTATTTTATTTCTGTTCTAAAGAAATTAATTGTTGCTTTCTAAGGCTGGGAAGTGCTTAGTAGACAATTGTTTCTGCCCAAGTCATGTTAATCACCTGCTCACTTTCACAGTTCTTTGAGATGAGGTACCTTTCTTAAAGGCTGGCTTGTATATGGCTGATAGGGAACCATAGAATTATATGAGTACATTGAACTTACAAATCGTAGGTAAATAAATAGAAATGATGGGCTTTGAGTACTCTAAATATAGAATGTATTTTATATCCTTTAGTTTACCTCTATGTTTTAATGCTATTTCTGGCAACAAAGTATTGAGTTTTGTTTTGTGTCACTAAGCGTTTTATTATACAGACTTTTAAAACTTCTATTACAAATACGATTCCCATGGCTTAGTTTAACAAATGATTTGTATTTGATGCTACTTTTTAAAGCTGAAGGTGGAAATGAAGAATTTTTGGTGGGGCGTTTTTCTTTCCTTTTTTCAGGAGAAGAGGTCAAGAATCCTCAGAAAGCCATACCCATAGGAATTGTGGTGTCCCTGCTGGTTTGCTTCACGGCCTATTTTGGGGTTTCAGCTGCACTGACACTTATGATGCCGTACTATCTACTAGACGAGAAAAGTCCTCTGCCAGTAGCATTTGAATACGTTGGATGGGGTCCTGCCAAATACGTTGTAGCAGTGGGATCGCTCTGTGCTTTATCCACAAGGTAAAGACATTGAAATACTAATTTTATTGGCAAAAGCTGATGGATAATATATGGCATTTAAACACGTGTTCATGCATTAATTTTGAAGGCTCAGTTCATGCAAAGGATTAGCAATAAGTATTATGAGCATGTTTTAGACTTAAGCAGGTCTTGATCACAGCAGGTACATTAATTCCTTTTTTAAACTGTACTGTTTTTGAACTCTACCTCTTTGGCTTATTACCCAAAAGTTTTTTGTTAAAATATATATTTTTCAGACATATGACCTGCAAGTTGTCTTTGTTAACTGATAAAATAAACCTCACCCATTTTGTCCTTTCTTGCTGTCCATTCCCAATGACTCAGCAGCTTTATGGGCTCTGTGTATTTGCAGACAAAATTGAAGAGACGATTAACTAGCTCCACTCCTCATCTTCGTTGCCTGTCTCTGTTTTCCTCCAGTAGCCAGTCTGTCTTCTGACATCATCCCTTCCTGTCATTTCTGTGTGGGTATTTGAGATGTAGAAAATACGATAATTTATTCCCCTTTGTGAAACTGTGGATGTAACCTTACCTTAACATGTTATTTTGATTAAAAAGATAAGGGAGGGCATGAGATATATTAGTGTGTGTTCATATATATATTACACCCCAATTCTCATGTGGTATAAATACTTTAATAGCATAGAACATTGCTTGATACTTGAATTTAGGGATAGAAAAACGCTGATGCCCGTCTTCTACCTGAGCTTACGTAGGTAAGGAGTCATTTACGGGAATGGTAAGAACACTGGCTGCTTTTCCACCAAGGAAAATGACATGCCTAAGTCTAAGCACTAATTAAGCACTAATGCCAACAGTACTCTGAGATAACGCTGTAAGCATTAGCTTGAAGAAGGTGAGCACGCTAACTGTGGACAATGGTTTAAAGGAAAGGAATATTTTGATGTAGGAGGGGATAGAAAAAGGAAATAGTTCCAGAATGACATTAAAAGAGTTGTAAGGCTGACTGAACAATGTCAAAGTTACACAGTTCATCTGGGGTTATAGCTATTTTCTATCTAGTTGTCATGGTCCCCTCACTTGGGAGGGTTTTACTGAATTTTTCCTCTATATTTGTAAATAGTAAAAAGTGATACATAAGCAGAAACTATATTAAAGAAATTAATACCGGAAAACAAAATGAACTGAGATGGCAAAATGCTTTTTCAGAAATTTAAACTGCTGTTCCCTTTTACCTGTGTATTCTGAAGAATTATATTTACTCATATGGAGAGCCTGTTGACTGATGTCAGTTTAGAACAAAACAAAGGAAACTGTATTTCATATTCCTCAGTTTAGAGGTATAATTAAGAAAAAAAAGTTGGTATCATTGCTTTTGGTCCATATAGTTACCTCTTATTATGTTATGTTGTGAACTTGTTTCCTCAGAGTAAACATGTTTGTTAATATTTCCATTATTTAAGTGAATGTACTAAAAGAGGGGTACCATAAATAAATTTTATAAAGCCACAACAGCAAAAAAATAGGCAGTGGATTTTAACAGTATCCTTATTTGAAAAAACAATTGTCACCCTGATTTAGGAAACATTTTCTTTTGTAAGGGACATTCATAACATCAAAATCAGTTCATGTGCAATGAAACTTATCTCATGGGTGTCTAAGCTCAGCACTTGTGGTTCACAAGCATTACTGGAGGTACTTAGCATCTGTGGTATGTAAAAGCTGTGCCTTCTGTAAGTGATATAGTTGACTCCCTAAATTAAGAAAGGCAGCCATTCACCTGGTTAAAAATTACGTGTGCTTGCTGCAGAGATTATACTGGCTATGATTTTGCCTTTTGTCCGTTTGGTGTTTGGTTTTGTTAATTACAATTATTTTGCTCTGAGGGAAAGAAACCACCTAATTTAAGAAATATGTTTAAAAAGAGCTTCAAGTTATCAATGGTTTAAAAGCTTTCTGTGTTCTGCTAATAACAAATCTAAATTAATTAGCTTTACTTCTTCAAAACAAAATAAACAATCTTAATGAGGCTTGGCTAGAGTTGCTTTAATCAAAAGAAATAATGTGCCCAAGTATAACTGTATAGTGCTTACTTTGAATTCCTGTTAATCAGCAGCCTTACACGGAAATGTGGAGTGTAAGAGGTGCTGCTAATGCTTACTGATTTGCTGATGCTGACTGACAGACTGTCTCCAGGAATACTAAAGCTTAATTGCATAGTTAGTGGGACCTGGAACACGTTCCTGATCCACTAATACCCAAGAACTATGGTGATGGCAAGAGTTATTTTGCTAATCTGAATTTTCTCTGATGAAGCAATTCCATTATCTAAATTTAAAAAAAAAAAGAAAAAAAAGCTATTGACTTTACAGTAAAAGAAATCTCTATTTGTGTCTGATCTGTAGTATCTTGGGCTATGGGGCTTTCTGGTTTTGTCTTACAATCATAAATTTTGTTTCTATGCATACCATTAATTAACATTGTTTATCTTGTCCATGATACGACCCTGCATGAACTGTGTTTGCCATGTTGCATGTGTTTGCTTTTTACTCAGTCTTCTTGGATCCATTTTCCCAATGCCTCGTGTAATCTATGCTATGGCGAAGGATGGGTTGCTTTTCAAATGTCTAGCTCAAATCAATTCCAAAACGAAGACCCCACTAGTTGCTACTCTCTCGTCTGGTGCAGTAGCAGGTGAGACTAAGAGTTGATCCTTGTAAAGAAAGGTGCACTGCTAAACACGTTGCATATATGGAAATAAACCACTGTTGTGCAGCTTTGATTTGCTTTGGACTGAAATGATCAAATCAGATTGTCGCCAGGTAAAGTAGGCTACCAGTAAAACTTTTCTCTACCACAGATTTTGTATTTGTTGGTTAATCTCAAGTGCTTTCAAAGCCTAGGCTCGAAATAAACAACATCCAAAAACCAGGAACATCAGTCAATCAAAATAAAAACCAAGAGCAGCAACACTGAGCCTAAACCAAAACTATACCTAAACCCATTAATTCTTCCAAGCTTTCTTTTTTGTGTAGTTGGGTTTACCAGTAAAGCATTGTGCTTTTAATAACCTGTATTTGAACTATACATTTTTCTGTTCTAGTCTTCTCGGCTCTATGTTCCCTTTGCCCCGAATTCTGTTTGCCATGGCACGCGATGGTTTACTCTTTAGTTTTCTTACCAAAGTGAGTAAGAGGCAGGCACCAGTTTCTGCCACCTTGACAGCAGGGGTCATCTCTGGTAAGCTCTCAAAGCCCGTGTTACTTAAAACTGAGATTTAAACACTCTGTGCACGTGCATGGTACTTTATATTTTGAAAAAGGGCTGCTTGTTAACTTCCCTTGCATGTACAATGGGAATAAAATTACCAAGTAATCAAAGGGTGTAAGATCTCCAGATCATGCCAATCGTGGTGGTGGTGATGATGTCCTTAATGTCACAGAATTCAAAATGATTTTTTTTTTTTTAATATCGGCCTCTTGTATTGTGAATAAGATTGTTACTTAATCTGGGTCCCTGAGGCTGATGACCTACTTACAGGGTTTCCTTGTCTGATGTACACCTATATATTACCACATCGGTAAAAAACTCACCTTTTTTATTATGAGACATGAGAAAAAATTTCTACATTTGCAACAGGCACAACTTTTGTGTTGAAATACAAAGATTTTTAGATTTTCTTCCAAAGAAAAAGGATTCTATTTTTGTATAGGCTTACTAAATTGTGGTTGAGGGGTATATGTGTGTGTTGGGGGGTTATGTGTGTATGCAGATATATGTATGCACATACATGCCCACATATATTTTGGCAAAGCAGCGTTTTGGGAGCTGTTGCCAACTCTTCAAGTTTCACAAAGACAAATTTTTAACATACAGCTGTTTCACTTTTGTCCGTATTCCTTGCAGAGGTACATGTAGTTATGCTCAAATTTCATTGTCATTTCAGTGGGATGTCTCATTACCCAGGAAAACTGGGAGCTCTAGAAGTATTTAGGTCCCCTCCAACCTAGACAATTCTATGATTCTATTTAACTCAAAGGCAAATAAATAAGTCTTATAAGTAATTCAAATACTAAATACATGCCTTATAATGTTTAGCAACCCTGGCTAAAATTGGTATCAATTAAGAGATTCAGAACTGAGACTAAACTATTATTTATAGTTAGGGTCATCCTCAAATGCCTCAAGACTGGAACTGCTCACACTGTGTACTTGACAATGACATGGAAAGGCACAGTCATTTTCCAGGTAGTTCCCACATGAAGCATTATTGTTCCCTTTTCTTTGGTCAGAATACAAATAAATCGCTTAGAATTACTTTTATTGTTTTGACTTTTATTATTTGCATTTATGTTATCGACTTTTTCCCCTATAATAATTTGTAATCGCAGTTATGTGGGATGAAATGAACATCTTTATCAAAAAAGCAGTAATGATGATGAGAAAGAAAACCATGTTGCCCAGCTGGTAAACTGATAAAGTTATACAGCCCTGACTGTAGCTATGCAGCAGCCGTCACTTGGACTGCTTTTAGACAGTTTAGGGAACTTTGTATGTCAGCAGCTCGCCTGAAGACAGCTTTGTCTACTGCTGGAGAAGGAGAAATTTCTTCTTCTATTTTTAAAAAGATGTATATTTGTTAACTTGTTGTCATAAATAGTTTTGCCAGAATGGTTACGGATGTATGCAACAGCTTGTATTACATGACTTTTCTATTCATTGACAGCATGGATAGTTTCATAATTTTAAGAAATGTTAAGGAGATTAGGTGTTTGGCCCCTTAATTGAAATTATCAGGTCAAGACTACAGCTGAGGCACTGGTCACATGTTATTAATGTGACTTACCTTTTCACATGTGGTAATCGCGATTGTGAAACTCTGCACATAGCAAAATGTTTTGGTGTCAGGCCAAGGTTTCTTCACCACAAGTTGACCTACCGTTGTTTCTCACTATTGGAGTCAAATTAAGAGAGGTGGAAAAGCAATAGTGTGCCTTTTTTTCTCTAAGTCAGGAAGTTACAGGAATTTTTCAGTTTGGTTCTAATGTAGAAGAATATTCTGGTCAAAGTAGCCTTTGGGAGACAGAATTAAAAATTAAATATAGATATTGTACATGAGGTTATACTAGGTTCTGTTGTTCCTCAGCTTTGCTTATGTATGCGCTTTTGGGCGTGCAAAGCAGTGAGGCATTCAGAAGTCTACCCCGTAAATGGCTTCTTGGATTTAGGAACATCCACCATCATTAAAGAAAACATTGGAAAGGGAGACTCCCAGATGAAATAAAACTTCTGTAACAAAGCAGTCTTATTTTCAGAAAATCACATTTTGCTTTCTCCTTCAGGATCAAATACCAGGGGAATGTGTGTTTGTCTGTTTGTGCACTTATACACCTGTCTACAAATATATTAACAAACATGTAACATAAATATTATATATAAGTATTTCTGAATATAGAAAAAAATGTGTGTGCATATACATACAGTGTATAAATGCTGCGCTTAATAGTTTCTTTAGATAATGAGATTATTGGTGATTCAAAAGATTAAGTGTTTTTACATTCTTTCTGCATCTCAATAATGTTAATAAAATACAAAAATTTTAAGATGTTCTTTGCATATATTTCAAATCAATTAGCATTAGCCTTTCATTTAGTGATGGCTTCTGCTAATTTCTTTATGAGCTACGTGTGTCTGTGTGCAAACAGCACAGACAAAAAAAGACATTCCAGAATCTCCAAAAGAATGTGGCATTAGCTTTTATACATACAAAGACTGTTATAATTACTCTCAATGTCATGGAATTTTCTGCCTCCGATTTCAGTGATCATATGAATATTAAGTCCTGTGAGATTTTGCGGGCCTTTCCTGAAGGCCACTTGAACTTAACTTGTTTTTAGTAAGATAATAAATGTTAAAAACTCAACAAAATTATTTCATTCGAGACAACTCCTGAAAGTCCTCTTTACATAGAGTTCTTTCTCAGCTCAGCAGAAATGTTACATACCGGTGACTTACCAGGTTGGATAATTTTTCCCCAGTTTTGCAGTGGGATCCATCCTCTCAGCCGTTGCAGGATCTGAACCTTATTCTATAAAAATGTGTTTTTAATGTGGCCCCAATTCAACAAGCCATGTTTCTAAATACTTATGTCGAAATAAGTCCAATACAAATTGCTTGATTCTGCAGCATGATTGTACGGCTCATCAGTGCATATCCATATGACTGAGATTCCCAACTGTAAGGGAATTAGGTTTGGGAATGTTGCTGATGACTTAAAATATGTCTTTTTAAGGATTACCATGATTTCAATCATATTGCTGTCAGTAAAGCAATGGAAAATTACACTGCAGACAGGTTTCAAAATCTTAGCTCTTAATGTGTCTTAATATTAATCTTAGCACTTAACGGTTGGGCTTGATGATCTTAAAGGTCTTTTCCAACCTAAATGATTCGATAACTCTATGATTCTGTATCGGCCTCATACAAATTTTACATTTTCTTTTCTTTTCTTTTTTAGCTGTAATGGCATTTTTGTTTGACCTTAAGGCTTTAGTGGACATGATGTCTATTGGCACACTTCTTGCTTATTCACTTGTGGCAATCTGTGTCCTCATTCTTAGGTGAGTCAAACCAGGTAGTTCACAGGATGAACAAGTTCAAATAATTGCTTTGTTTTACCCTCGTCAGAAACTTAAGGCCAGACTTGTCAGTAAAACTCTGGTAACTGCTCTCTTTGTAAAGCTACAGAATAATATTGATAGCTACAGCTCACTTTATTATGCATTGTTCTCATTAACTTAAAAAGTCAGTCTTTCTTACTTAAGGCTAAATCATTAACTTTGAAAAGTATAACAGCTTAAATTCAGCTCAAATTCAATGTTGCAATAATTTCTACTTTTAAAGAGAAGACTATTTTATGCCATAGTGACTTATTTAACATATGCATTTTTAAAAATCCACTTAAATCCTAACAAAGCAGGTGTAAAATTTCAGTTTAGGCCAGTTAGTAGGCCTCTTACAGTATAGGAAGTCAGAAAGAAGCTCCCCTACGCTTTCCCTGCCATTGGCCAGCAGACCCTGTCCCCTCATTTTGTACAGGACTCTTTATTTATCTGACCCATTGGTGCATTCACGTAGTTTAAAAACCTGCCCAAAAAAATCCCCAGACAAACCCAGCAAAAAAGTGAGTTGCCAGTTTGTTTACAAATGATAGTGACTAATAATCGATGCAGTTATAAATTGAGAAATTCTAAATCTTTACTGCAAAGAATTTAGTATTTAAATACATTCCTAGAGTCATACTGCTTCAGATCCCAAAGTAAGCTTAATTTTTTTATTATCCTGTTTGTTTTATGCATAGGTACCAACCCAGTTTAAGCTATGAGCAACCAAAATATTCTCCAGAAAAAGCAGCTTTGGCTGCATCTGAAAGGGAATCTGCAGTGAGTGAATCACAGATAAATATGATACAAGAGAATCATTTCAGTCTTCAGGCCCTGATTAATCCATCCAGTTTACCTACCGAGCAGACTGCAACTACTGTTAACTTTTTGGTGGGTCTCTTAGGTAAGTATTCATCTCTCCAAACTCATATAATGCATTAACGTTAATAATGGAATTTTATTAAAGACAAAATTAAAAATCCAGTGATAACATGCCTTCTTTCAGTCATAATTAATGTAACGTTCTGCAGAATGCATTTGTACTTCTTGCTGGATCTAATCTGTAGTCTACTATATTTTCCTTTGATAAAACATTTTCATGACAACATTTCATACTGAAGACCTATCATGCTTCTTAAAAGTCATGTCCTCTTCAAAGCAGAGATTCAGTGACGTCTTTCCCATTTCCATCATTTTGTTTTTCACACAGCTTTCTTGGTTTGTGGCTTGAGTGTCCTCACTACTTACGGGATTGATTTCATTGCTAACTTGGAGCCCTGGAGTATTGGCCTTCTCGCTGTGTTGGTGGCATCCTTCATAGTCACCATCCTCCTCATCCAAAGGCAGCCTCAGAACCAGCAGAAAGTGGCCTTTATGGTGAATAACATATTCTCTGTTATTCTCTAATGAGAGGTTTGGTTGGATTCTAACAAGTAGGAGAGGGACAGAGAGAGATGGTCTTTTTTCAGGCAGTCTTTCATTACTGCACTGCCACTATTGCAGGTTTTTTGGTGAAGGTAAGGGTAGCAGACGCTCTCGGCTGAATCATGGGCATGTGCGGTCCAGTCCAGATCTTCCCAGGACTAGGGAAAGGGTTTCATTGCCCACAGACTGAAAAGCATGACATGTATCGGAGCATGGCTGCAGAAAGTGGCTGTACCACTGATGTCGGTGTGAACAGCTGCTATTACAACTAGTGGATCTGACAGCACAGATCTTCTAGGTATTCTTTTAGACACGTCCCCAAAGTGCACAGTGCTGAGACCCAAGTAATTATAGACCTCAATTTAAGCACTTAGAAACTGGAAGATAATTCAGAAACTGATTAGTGTGCAGTCACTTGTCTGTGTTGTGTGCAGTGGTTTGGGCCACAATACAGTTTGTACCTTCCAGAGTATATTCCTTTCAGTTTGAGCTTTTACTTATGTTCTAAGATCAGTTATTTGATGGAGTATTTAATGGAAATAATGAAGTATAGTGATGAAGGTCAAGGAATCTGATGGAATTGGCGGGGGGGAGGGGGGCAATTGAGAAAGAAAGGATATATAAAAATATACAAATAATATTTTTCAGCTGTAAATTCAGGAATTCATTAGTATATGTTCAGCACAAACTGGAAAGTTTTTCTCCACAGCCTTAGAGAATATATTTTAAAAAATAATTTATTTTAAAAGTCTAAGATATGTAGAAAACACTGGTTAAACCCCAGCGAGAAAGAATTTCACTGTATTTCAAGAAGAAAATTTTCCTATTCTTTTTAGTGAGTAGATGTATTACCTCTACTTTGTTTTGTATAACTGAAATGTGACATGCAAGAAATTACATTTAATGCTACAGACATATTAAATATTTGCTTTTAGGTTCCACTGTTGCCATTTTTGCCATCATTCAGTATCCTGGTAAATATTTACTTGATGGTACAATTAAGTGGAGACACTTGGATCAGATTTAGCTTCTGGATGGCACTTGGTAGGTATTTCTGTTCATTTCAGTCACCTCTTACGTTAGGACTGATGAATCCCATCTAGAACATTTTATTCTCTTCCTTTAAATACTTGAACAAAAGTCTGTGTTTTAATAAGTTGGCTGCTATTTCTGATCAAAACAAGAGCGTGCCTCAGAAGGGGTATTCATATGCAGGCAAAATTGTAAATATAGTTTTGAGGTAATAGAAAGAACCAAAGTTATAGGACTAATTCCAATAAGCCACAATTTTATTTCCTAATAAGTATAGCTAAAATTTTGTGGAGACCTCTTTGTAACAGTTTTCTTCCCAGAACATCAGTCATTCTCCTGTAAGATATGGAAAATTGTATTAATTCCATCTAGACATAAATTAGAGATAGTAGTTTCCATGACCTTTTAGAGCATTCAATCACGCAAAAATGATGCACTGTGATTTATTGCCTGCACTTTCCTTAGAAACAGGGAAGACATAAAGCATGAGCTCTAATTCAGATACCCGAAGAAGAAACTTGTTTTGGAAAATACGTTGAGGCAAAGAGTAATAACTACTACTTGGTACACTACTTGCTGAAAACCTCATTAACTTCTCTTTTTTCCTTTTGGAAGGCTTCCTCATTTACTTTGCTTATGGCATCAGGCACAGTCTTGAAGGTCATCGTGATGATGGAGATGACGACTCTTGTTCAGAAAATAGTGGGTTGCAAGAAAAGAACCCTGTGGAAGACGTGGATGAACCTGAAAATGCAAACGAAAGCGATCAGTTTCTTGCACATGAAAGGACAAGTGAATGTTAATTGACGTTTTACTTGCGGACTGAAATTTCAAAAGCTTTCTGCCAACATTGTGCCTCTTTAAAGTGTTTACTACAAGGCCTGGCTGATATTTTGGACAAGCTGCTAATCCATCTTCATCATTTCAGAACTGACAGCATGGAGATTAATATTTAAATTGAAAAAACAAACAAGAGAAGTACCCTTTGGCAAGCAAAAATTTGGATGCATTTTTTGAACTGTCATCCAAAATCAATGGCAATCACAAAATATGAAGAATTTTAGAACTGCCTGCAAGAAGTTATGAATATTTGACACTGCACTGTGAACATAAGTGCCTTTTATACCTTCTCTTTATCTCTGTTACGTGTTTTGGTCACAATTTAATAGCTCTCTTTTTTTTACAGAAGTAGCTCTTATGGGAGATAAATTGCAGACTGGCCTGGAAAGTATTTGCAAAACAAATGGTAATTGTACAAATCTGATACTTTGCAAAAAGTAGAGGATCATATATTTATATAAAAAGAAATAATTGCTTACCCTTACTAATCAGTAGTCATGGAGAACTCAAAACAGTGAAGATACTTCAAAGGCTTTTAGTCCCTTTAAATAGCATTCAAGATTTCTACTTCTGTAAATTCCGTTCCTTTCAGAGATGCTGTGTGTATAAAATAATACTCGCTAAAGGAGTTACATTGTTTTCTGCAAAAGCATCTGGGAAATAATCTGCTGATCACAGTATTGACAGTGACATTCGTATGTGATTTAGCAAGTATTGTGCTTTTGATTTCAGAAGGGCCAGGATTTTATCCCTGACTACATAATTTGGTACTTAAATACGACAGTCATCAAGTTTTCCTCCTTATTTATTCCTGTTATACTTTCTTCTCTATCATCTGCCAGAGCTGATATTTCTGAGATCACAGAATCACAGATGAGCTGTTACACATTGCTTCTCCTCAGAAAAATTAATGCACAAAATTCCAGCCACCTTTTCAGATGGAAGGGGAGGTTAAAAAAACAGAGGCTCAGGCTTTGGAAAAAATCCTCGTCAAAACATCTTTTCAGTGCTTTACTAAGCCTGAAACATATGTTAGCACAGCAGTTTTCCGTGAGCCAAGCCTACATCCACAAATCCATTCATGTGGGTAGGATGTCCAAATGCTAATTTATGTAAAGTACCAAACTGTTGCAGCAGTGCTGGGTGAACAAGTATTTTAAAGCTACTGAAAATGGAAGCTGTTCTTCTTTCAACATAAAAGTGATGTTACCTGTCAGAGGCAACCAGCTGTTTTATCACTTTTTCTCAGCAAGTAGTAGGCTCAAGTCCCATGAGGGACTCCACAATATGAAGTTATTTTGCAAGAATGTATTTATAAAAAATAACTTCCTTAAATAAGAACTGTCTTGGACTTTGTCATGGAGAGTTGCTGGTACTAATTATTGGTATTAGTAATATTGGTAATCTCTGTTGTTAGGTATAGAAACTTTAGATTCCATGAGAGCTATGTTGGTTGACAGTGAAAAGCACCTTACTTTTTATAATAGCTGGAATTTCACAAAAAAAAAAAAGAGAAAAAGAAAAAAAAAAGAAAAAAGAAACTAGTTAAGCTGCTTCTGTCTCTCTCCTGTTCTTTTTCACAGCAATAGATTGATGCTTTTTAATGTCAAAACGACTCCTGTTGTTGTAAGAGTAGCGTGCCGAAATGTTAAAGGGCAGAAGGAGAAGCGCTTCTTGATGGAGAACCCTGCACTGGGTTGATATTCCGCCATGGAGCAGGTCTGAGGTTTTCAGCCTGATCCTTTCTTCTCAGGTTGAACTGGGAGGAGAGGGTGCTGCTGTGCTGCCACCAGCGAGCGATAGATGGGTGCTGGTCTACCAGTGGCCTCTACTGGCTACGCAGCGTTAGGAGTAGCAATCGGAAAATGTAAGAGGCGTGCAATAGGTAAAACACCTACCTCTTAGCTGAGCTTCCAGCATATACATCCTCTCGCTGCAACTGCTGTTGTCCTGAGGACTGTTGTAGCAATTGGTGGTCCTTAAAAATGGACGGGACACAGAGGATGAGAAACTATAGGGTAGGTGGCAATGGGATACTGGTTTTTAATAAATCGCAATCCATCCAGAATTGATCGTGTTACAGTCAGTTGTTTCCAAAATTCATGATTGTTCAGAAGATGCCGTGAAAGAAAGACTCAAATCTCATATTAGACTAATACAAGTAGATGATATGCTAAGTAAATATTTGGTTGATAGGAACGGATAGGAATTCTCAGGGCAGTTCCTGGAGCTATTGATAATTTTCAATACTTCTATTCAGTGTGTGAAAGTGCTGTCGGTGTCAGTTGGATCTGCTATTTAAATTGTACTTGCTCAACTAGGGCCCATTTTTATGCCAAAAATGACAAAAGAACTATACGTTCTTGTTTGAAATCTTAGAAATTTAAGACTTTCCAGGGTCTTCAAAGGAATCCAATACCGTAATCCTTAGATATGTCAAAACAAACGTTTTATTTTAAAGTAATCAAAAAATAGAGTAAATGAATGTATGTTCTGTTGGTTTTAATCCCACAAGTATTTGAAATAGAGAAGACGCTGATGCTTTTCCTGAGGCACGGCTTCGTTCAGTGGTTACACTTTCAGAGGACATTCTTAACCTGCCTTGCCCAGTGCTCTTAAATCCTCAGCTGCAAAAAATGCCATTGCTGTGGGGGCAAGTCAGCAGTGCTCAGGCAAAGCTTTTGCTCTTTTGAACACGGCTCTTTTAAAATTCCTTAGACATCTGGGTGTGTGGGAGGCAGAGACTGACTTTTTTCCTATGGTTGCTGATGCTGCAGAGCGGGCGAGCCAGGCTCTCAAGATGCAAACTGCTGCTGTTCCATGATGCGCAAGGAAGATGCCGTTCCCTCCCAAGGCCATCATATAGAATGTACGTGTGCACGCCTGTCTATGTTTGCGTCTGTCTGACATTAGCCCATAGTGATTCTGATGTACTGATTAAAATAATTTCTATACTGCACTGGAATTTTCCTTTGAAGGGATACTGTCAATATAATAAACTTCTGACTAAAGCAAGTGCTAGCTAAAGCTTCTGGAGATACAGAAAATAAATTTTCCAGCTTATTTACCTAGTGGATATGCCAGCACTTTGTGTATTGACAGTTTCCCCTTCCGTTGTATAAATATTTCTCCCCCCTTGCTAGAGAAATTAATTATAGAAAAACAGAAGAATGTGAGGGAGATGGGAGCAGCTGCAGCACGGGAACTACCCACTTAACTAATGAGATATAAAAGGAAATTAAAGGAAAGTCATTGGGTATTCTTGGTTGCTTCAACTGCATAAAGATTATTTACATGTGTGTATAGTTAAAGTCGTTATTAGTCAGTGGCTAAGTAAGAACTCAACAAGCCAGAAGTAAGATATTTATGCTAATTTTGATACGCATTTGTATAGGCAATCTTGAAATTCCAGATGCTTTGGAGGAGCTGGCCGTGTGAAGGACAGCCATGCTAGTCCTGACACAGGAGCCGTGTATGAAACAAATCCTGATTTTGTTCTCGCGTTTGCTGTATGTCTGTATTTGCTGAGAGAGCAGCTGAAAGCACAAGTCCAGTGGAATTAAATCACTGTTGTTATTTTTTTAAAATAGTTGTTGATGCTGTAAATTGTTCTGTGCAAATAATAATGGTATGTGTTAATACAAAATATCTATTATTGGAGGTAGCTTATTGTTTTTTTTCTTCCTTTGTGGAAATAAATCCTCCAAAGCATGTATTTGCGTTGGTACATTCTGGATGTGCCTTTACATAGAGGAATTATTCTTAGCTAGTTGGTTTTAAGAAAGTAAGCCAAAGCACATTTAAGGGAGAACAAATAAATCTTTTTGTTCTGAGGGATAAGAGATAAGATGACATTTCTGTACAAGTCATGTTACCTAAAGTGATCTTCTGGTGGTATTCCAGTCCTAACTCTGCCATAGGAAATTTTATGAGGTATCTTAGATTTCATTGTCTGTTATCCTGGACAAAACTATCCTGTTAATAATTGTACGCTTCTTCCTGCACAACAAATGCCAGTTAGATTCCTGAAATCTGTCATATTATGTTTATGTCACCATGTGTTAAAGCCATTTATATTACTTGCTGTTAGAGAATTACCAGTAATAATTGTCAATACTAGTGATATAGGGTTACTTATGTACTTACTTAGGAATTTAACTATGCCATCCAGAAACTTCAAATGATACAATGAATTTAGAGGCAAAACTTGGTAAAGCTGAGATATATACTCTGTATTTTATTAGATGGTAGGTGTACAAGTCTGGCCACCTTTCCCCTAAAATGTATGCAAAGATACATATATTTTTAGGAAATAAAAGGCATAGTGTTTTCATGGAGGTTTTAAGAAGTGCCAGTATCAGATGTGCCGTAAGCATCCTGAGATACCAAAAGCTGAACAACCTGGGTGAAATCCGTGACGGTGCAGGAAATCTGTGTGGGACTGTGCAATCGTTGTAATCAGGTGTGATGCCTTTGACATTGAGGTGCATTTTGTACAGTAGGAATTTAATTCGCATGATGGCTGGCATGTGTTACTTGATTACATAAAAAAGCACCTTTTAGTGCTCTTGGGCCCTAATTCTTCCTAGACTTGCCAGGAAGTTTGTACAAATTGCAGTATGCTCGTTGAAAGCACTGGGGTTATTCAGTGTTAGGCAAATATGTATTTTACAGAAAGAGCAGGTGGTATTTCACATAGTGTAGGATCTTTGTATTTGTTTTTAATTTCCTGTGCCTTTAGTATTTCTTTCTGGTAGGTGTTTTGAGGACCTCTGCATTTTTTAATAGTTGGACCTTTCCAAAGCTAAATATAACGCCTTTGCCATCTCCTGATCTGTTTTCCATTCGACTTCAGAAATCAAACTCCTTCACATTAGCTAAGTTGAAGGATTTCTGTGCATAGACATGAATTACAAAGAACTGTGTAAATATATCATTATTTTTATTGTCAGTTGGACAAATTCTGTTGTCTTCGTATGTTTTCATTGAGCCTTGTGCCAGGTAAACTCCAGCTTCACCAAGTTCAGCTGGAGTCAGGAGAAAGGAGAAAAGGATTTTAATGTTTAAGAGGGCTTTTTTCTTTTGTGTTACCAGAAAGTAAAGCATGAAATATGTGTTACATATCTTTAAAAACAGTTGTGTGTGCATCATTTTAAAAAAAAACGTAAGTGTTCATATTCATTTTAACTCTTCTTTTTGTTCATATGTACATTGTAGTGATTATTTCTGTATTATAATGCTGCTGAGCATTTCAAATGTAGATAGAATGATTGTGATGCAACTTAAACTACAAATTTGTATTTCTTTGAAGTGTTCTACCAAAATGAAAAGTCTTGAATTTTTATGAATGTAAAAATGCTTATATTTAAGAATATGGTGCTTGTTTTTTCACTTTTACAATAGAATTGTAATCAGCGATATTTTTAGTTACCTTAGTTCCAAATTCTGATGGAAATTACATTGCTCTTCATTTACTGTAAAATGTGCTTCACGGGATAAAAATTGTGCATTTGTTCCGTATTTTTTAAATAAAGCTGAGTATCACTTGTACGTACTTCATACAACAGCTCTAACCACCACTATAATTTTAGTAAACACTAAAATAATATAGTGACTTAATAACCATTAGTGTGTCAGATTCTAATGTCATGACATTACACAAATCATAACTCATTTAAAATGAATAACGTGATAGCTCATATGGGTTTTATAGAGGGGAAAAAAACAGCCGTGTTTTATGTTTAAATCTGTTACTTTTCCAGTGGTCTGGAGGTGGGGATAGTAGCAGCCTTTGTTTTGTACTTGCTTCCAAGCACTCAAGAAGTCACTGAAATAGAGAATAACACCCTTTGATTTGGGCATTTTGTCTTACAGTGCCAAACCAGAGATGATGTTAGGTTCGGTTTCCGGAGTGAGTAGCCCTCAGTGTTCATGGTGCTCAACTTTCTGAAGCACCAAGCCTTGTCCTGGCAGCATCCAACCCCAGAGTTGGATGGATAAACTCACTGTTGTCCCCTTTTTGGAAAAAAAAAAGAAAAAAAGAAAAAAAAAAGAAAAATAAAAGAACTTCCTCAGCTTTGAATTATACTGTGGGTATAAAAGAGGCTAAAAGCATGAGGCGATGGATAGCAATAGCCTTGACACTTCACAGACTTAAGAGTAGCTATGACTTTGGTTTTTCTCCTGACGTATACTGCAATTCTGTTACATAATTCCTTAAAAAGTTTTCAAGTTATTAATAGTCACCTTAGCGTATATACAGGTTGCTAAGACTGATCTTGAAAATCTTGGTCCCATGAAGCAGTGGGAATATGGCCACTGATTTAAATGAGGACAAGAGCCATTCTGCAAGTATCACATGTTAAGCATTGATCTGAAAAGATGGTTTAAGCTGTCAGTTTACTCGTGGAGAACTGGGGTCATTACACGTAGGTTCACATTAATTCTTCTGATGACTATAAACAGCAACACATAGATCCTTCCTCTGTTTTCTCCACTGTGAGATAGCTTTTCCTGAGCAGGCTTTTGTGAAACTCCTTGCCGTGGCTGGTTTAGGCCAACACAGATCTGTGCTTGATGACCACCTGTAGGGTAATCCGTGGTATATAACCTGTACGTCTAACCATAGGGTCACCTGTGATATACATAACCTGTAGGTCCATCCATAGGGTCACCTGTGATGTGCCACCTGTGATGTATAACCTGTACCTCCACCCACAGGGTCACCTGTGGTGTATGTGACCTGCAGGTCCCCCAGTGGGGCGACCTGTGGTATATCACCTGTCGGGCTCCCACACTCTGCTCCTCTTCCCCTCTGCGGATCCAGCTACAGGCCCAGAGGGCAACCAACAGTTCGCACCTGCACAAAGCCACCTCTGGCAAAGGGCAGCTGTCACCGAGGAGCTCATTCAAGCGATAAACCTCCACAGGTGTCCCTGAGGTGGAGCTTACTAGGGATGCAGCTCTGTTCCCGCCCTGCACACCCACCCCCGTCCCTGAGGGGCGACCCGCGGGTACACCGACCGGGCCGGGCCCGCCCGGGGGGCGTCGCGCCCGGTTCCTCCTCCCCCAGGGAAGAAGCGCGGGGTGGCGGCGGCCCCTGAAGCGGCACAGCCTCCCCCCGCCGGGGAGACCCGGGCAGGGAGCCCCGCCGCCGGCCGGCTCCGCCTCACACCGCCCAGCCGCCCCGCCTCAGCCCGCCGCCCCGGCAGCTCCCGCCATGCGGCTCTGGGTGCTCCTCAGCCTGCTGCTGCTGCAGGAAACGCTGCCCCACGGTGAGCCGCCGCCCCCGCCGGGTTCCCCCGCTTTCCTGACCGCCGGGCCGCCTCCCCCGCCCTCAGCGCGGCAGCCCCTGCCCCGCGAAGCCGCCCCCTGCCCCGCCATGACAGCCCCCGGGAGCCATCGCGGGGGGCGGCGGCGGGGCTGCCGTCCCGCCGGGCAGAGGCGGAGGGAAGGCGGCTTGCTCCCTCGGTCTGCGGCCAGCGAGGCGCCGGGGCTTTTCCACTGGGGACCGAAATCCTGGGGGTTTCGGGACAGGCGTTTGCGGCGGCGGCAACAAGTGCCCCCACCTGCCTTCCTCCTCAGGGGCGACGCTTAAATCCCTCCCGGCCGGAGGAGAGTCAGTGCTGGACGTGGTGCTCGGGTTTTTTTTCCTGAAAGACCCACGGTTGTTGGTTTGTGGAAAGGACCGAACTTTACTCGTAACTCGGTTTCAGGTTGCGATGGAGTCTTGGTGGGGGAAGAGGCGAGTTTTTGGCTGGGGAGGGACATTCGTGACCAGTCCTTCACTTTACGTAGACCTCAGCTAGGCGATAGAGAGGCTGTTTCCCTCTTGCAAAATGCGAATAAACTTACTGAAACTCCAGAAGAAACAAAATTCCTTTTGTTTTTCACCCCGGTAGGGCTTGAGGAGCAAGGCCTGTGTAGCCCCTGAAGGGTTTGTGGAGAGAAGGGGGCGAGCTCTGAGGGGCACGGTGGAAGGCACAGAGGCCATTACCACACACCACCCAGGAGGTCGTAAGGAAAAAATTCTTGCAAGAACGTAGAAAATCCTTCACCCTGAGAGCTGTTAAGCACTGAAAGAAGTTGTCGGGGGAGGCTGTAGAGTCTCCAGCCTTTGGAATAGTCGGAGCCAGACCGGACAAAGCTCTGAGCAGCTGAACAGGGGTGGGAAGGGACTTGCAGAAGTCCTTTCCAGCCCGATTTTATGACTACGTGCAAAGGAATTGCGCTCTGGACCAGTGTGGTGTGGGAGAGGATTTCTGCGGAAAGACCCGGTCTGTGGGTGTGCACTGCCACATCAAGAAAGAGTTTTCTATTTGAGAAACAGACGGTAAAGACACAGAATGAGAAACATTTGTAACTTGGGCGAAAGATTTCCCAGGCCTATGTTTTTCGTAGTTTTTTTAGTTTATACTGAGGTTTGACCGGGTGCTTTACGCTACGTCATCCGGAAGCTTAGCTACAGGAGAAAGTAACCTGGCCTATTTAATGACAGTTCCATGTCTAAAGCTATAGGTACAAATCCTAATGTAGGCATTGTGATTTCAAAACAGCCTTTCTAATTTAGCTTATTTTAGCTTATAAACAGTGAAATATGTTCCTCCAGATTGCCCATACGAGTGCTGATGTGTCAGCTTGTATTGTCTGTATGAGTGTTGGGTTGGATGATTAACTTTTAATTTGAAGTACCACAAATAAGAGATGTGTCCAACCTGTTTTGTTGCATTAGTTGTGATCACAAAGACTCTTCCGTCTCATCTTAATCCCGGTGGTTAAGAATTATTCTTTATGGTAACCTCACACTTGATTTTTTTTTTTTNNTTTTTTTTTTTTTTTGTCAAGGAAGAATTCATCAGTATTAATGAGAATTGAAAGGTCTCTGATGCTGCCAGGATGTGTATGTGGATATAGGTGATGTCTCAAGTCAAAACTGTGTGCTTTTTAGCATTGTGTGACTAACAGTCATTTGCGGGTTGTGTGTGTAACATCTGTGAGAACAAGGGGTAGACAAACGTTAAAGGGTAGGATGAGGCAAATACTGTGAACCAGGGGCAAAAGTGACTGTGTGTTGTATTTCTGTGATGTATCGATGCATAGTCTCGTACTTTGGCATTATCAGTCAGTAGGGACCCTGCATGTAGTGTTGCAGAGGAAATGGGTAGAGTGCATCTTAGGACTGGCATAAGGAGCTGATCAGAGGTAGGAAGGAGTTTTCTCATTGATATCTTTCTATTAAGTCTTAATTTTATTATTTTTTTTAATAAGAAGTGTTATTGCTGGATTAAAACAATGAGGGTCCTGCGAATAAATCTGGTGAGATGATAAAGCATCCCAAACATGGCACATTCATGTATTTGCATAAATGGGCCACTTGAGTTTGTTCCCTTCCCTGGGAAAGTCTTGCAGTTTGGGTAAGGAAACGGGGGAATCTGTGTGGTGGGTTCTGTGTTCTTGGAGGGATTCGATTGTGTGTCCTCTTTATCTTTGGTGGTGGACTATTGCACCAGTTAATTTAGTTATTGGGCATACAGATACTTGATTCAGTGATGAGAGAAGGCAGGATTGTGAGGTGCAGATGTGGTGGTGTCGGTAGGTACCTGGACAGACTGATAGGAACTGTGGGGGAGGAGCGTCGTCACAGCTTGCTTGGAAACTCACTTCTCGGGGAGGTGCAGCAGAGAGGCAAAACTTGGTTTTCTGTGTAGGTAGGTAAAAGCACCTCTGATGGTGTTTTCCTGAAATGCCCCTCCTGTCACCTGCAGGGAAAAACAAGGTCAGACAGACAAGAGTCTCACTGTGTAAGTGTGAGCGTGGTACAGGAGGGAAGTGTTCAGACTCGCTGGGAGCTACAGAAACGTGGAACAGAGGGAGCTTGTGCGGAGAGGAAAAACTTCATCAAGAGAAAATCAAAACCAGGCTTCTGGCACTCAAAATTGAAAAGCTTTCATAGGGGAGCCTTTGAGAGTTTCTTAAAGGCAGAGTGTCAGGTGTGGAAGTTTGGGATGGTGCATTTCCTTGGGGTGAGATTGTAAAATCCGTGTACCTTCAGAGAAGTGTCAGGATTGAGGTTGGCGGAATGTAGTAAAAAAGGCAAAGAGTAGTTTGAACAAATAGTCCTATTTCAGTAGGGTTGAGGGGGCGGGGAGAAACGTGTGGCTGGACCAAAGCTTGTGGGCTTCTACAGTGCCGTAGTTTAACCCCAGCCAGCAACTATGACCATGCAACCACTTGCTCAGTCCCCCCATGGCAGGATGCGTGAGAGAATCGGAAGGGTAAGAGAGAGAGAGAGAGAACTCGTGGGTTGAGATAAAAACTGTTTAATAAGTAAAGCAAAAGACGCGCATGTAAGCAAAGCAGAACAAGGAATTCATTACCTACTTTCCATTGGCAGGCAGGTGTTCAGCCATCTTCAGGAAAGCACTAATGGTTACTTGGGAAGACAGATGGCATCACTCCAAACATCCCCCCTTTCTTCTTCCCCCAGAGTTCTATATTGAGCATGGTGCCATGTGGCATGGAATATCCCTTTGGTCAGTTGGGGTCAGCTGTCCCAGCTGTGTCTCCTCCCAGCTTCTTGTGCCCCCCCGGCCCACTTGCTGCTGGGACGGTGTGAGGAGCAGAAAAGGCCTTGACTGCTCAGCAACAACCAAAAACATCAGTGCGCTGCCAACAGTGTTCCCATCCCAAACCCAAAACGTAGCACTATACCAGCTGCTAGCTAGAAAGTCAACTCCATCCCTGCCGAAGCCATGGCATACAGACAAATCTGGAAGGTACGACAGGGAACTGGAATGGCTGGTTTGAAATGGGAATCCGTATCCAAAAGGCGTATCAGGCCTGTCAGTGGGACCTTCTAACACTAGGGCACAAATTACACAGGAAAGATGGAATAGCTCAACCCAAGGGAGAAGTGACAATATGCGTTGAAGGAAGCTTTAATGTTAGATCTGATTAGCCCTGTGGAGAGCAAACAACCTGGTTACTGACCACACAAGGTGATGCAGGGAATGACCACTCTGTTAAGGAAAATCAGAGATGCCACAAATGATGACTTCTTAGAGCCGCTACTTGGAGAACCTCCGAGAAAAGCAGCGGTTCTGGACTTGATCCCGAGCAGTACTCGGGTAATTGGATTCAGATGTTGCTTTAGAACAGCCAGACTGAAGTTTTAATATTCTTGCAGGAATAATAAAAACCAAAGAAACAACTGATGTGTTTGATTTCGGAAGGGGGAATTACATAAGATGAGGCGGCTCATTAACTCACATATGGGTTAAATATAAAAACCAGAATAAGGCAGACAAAAAGAGTTTGAGAAACAGCTTGCAAAAAGGATAAAACTGTCCATAAATCCTTTCCTTCTGGTGTGCTGGGGCAGGGCAGGGAGAGATGGCCACAAAATTGGTAAGGCTGATAGGAATGGGGAATAAGAAAGAACACCTACAGAAAGTAAAACTGAAATTAAAAACTTAATTATTTGTATGCACCCGTGTTCACTATGGAGATGCTTAGGGAGGTTTTAATTGAAAATGATGACATGATAAACATATCAGAAACTTTAAGTGCAGTATCCTAATGAGCGCTGTAATAGCAGGCTCTGAGAAGGACTCTTTCTGTATGGGGAGAATCATGAGAGGACATGTGTCATTAATATGCCAAAATAATTTGCTTTTGAGAAAATCAACAACATGAACAGTGTTTAAGTGCCATGATTTGATGATATATAACTGAGGCTTAAAAGACATTTGAATCTGAAATCGCTGAAGTCTTAACTTGGATGCATGACCTGTCACATAACTACTCTTTTCCAGGAAAATGGAAATATGCCAGTATTTCAAGATTTTTGAGGGAGGTACAGACATTTATTCACTTAAAACAAAAACTAGGAGGCAACTAATATTTATGTATAACTTGTGTAGTTTTGAAAATTGACCAGGAAAGTTAATGAAGGAAAGATCTACCAGGAAGAATAAAACAATGGCAACTGTGTTTCACAGATCCCTCGAGCTAAAGGTTCTTGGAAACTAGGAGATTAGTGTCAAAGGAGCAGAGATTGTTGCCCTGTTCCCTGGTTGACATCTGACACTGGGTGGTGTCAGTGGGAGGACATTGGCTAGGTAGATGTTTGGCCTGACCCACTGTAGCCTTCCTAATGTAATGCAGGGAAAAAGTGCTCCCACACCAACGGTTTGTCTCTGTAATATATGCACCGTGTCACTCACTAGGGTCATGTGCTCTGGGTGACTAGAAAAATCCTACTTCGTGGTCTTCCATGGGAGGCAGCAACCACTTCTCTGAAATTCTCCGTTGTTATCATCATTCCCTCAAGTTTGTCAATTTTGCATGGCCAGTGGCATCGCAGAGGCAAATAAAAATGGAAAGAAGCATAGATACTTAACTTCACTGTCCCTTCCAGAAATTATTTAACTTAAAATATCTTAAATCTTACTCTTTATCTTAAAATGTTATGATTTTTGGAAGGCATTTCTATTTGATCCCTTCAGTTTGTGGCTTATTTTAAGGTGGTGAGGCATCTTTGCAGTCAACTTCTTGAATGCTCGTAACTTAAAACTGGGAAAAATGTTTGTGTGGCAGGGAAGGATGTACCTTAGTAACTGGTTGTGTGCCTCTCAGAAAAATTTCTCTTAGTACGTAAGACTCCAAAAGAGTTCAAAATGCATTGGGCAAACTAAGATGACTACAGCATTGCTGTCTTCCAGTTTATTTTCCAGTTGGTGTGAGACCAGAGGGCAAATGTTTGTACACAGGCAGCCTTACTCTGCTTGCTGAGATGACTGAGTTACAGAATGGCCGAGGTTGGAAGAGACCTCTTGGGATCATCCAGTCCATCCCCATGCTCAAGCAGGGCCACCTAGAGCAGGTTAACTAGGACCATGTCCGGTCACGTTTTGAATATTTCCATGGATGAATACTCCACAACCTCTCTGGGCAACCTGTGCCTGTGCTTGACCACCCTCACAGTAAAAAGTGTTTTCTTATGTTCAGATTGAATTTCCTTTTTTTAAAATTTGTGCTCAAAAGGCTCTGTGCCATTTAAGAGACGACGTGTACATCAGCCTGGACTTAGAAGTGGAAGGCTGAAGCAATGCAAGGTGTCCAGCCGGGGTATGAGGAACATCACAGGAGCCTGGAAGTGCTGCTATTCATACTGCAGCCAGTACCAGTTTTAATTCATGCCAACTCAGTATATAGCAGGGCTACTTCTAATGCCAGAGGGAGCTCTTTGATTGATTTGTACAATAAAATACCCGAGGAAAAGGAAAAGCCGTGTTCAATGTGAATTAGCTGTCAGGCACAGTTAGTGGAGGTTTTGGTGTCTGGGACAGTGGTTTTAGGCACATCTCACAAAAGGTCTGCGCTTCCTGCTGTCGGGGAATATCTGGATTTTTTTTTTTTTTTTTTTAATTTGAGACACCTCACTTTTCCTTTCCATTTCCTTTGCTTTGTTTTTAAAGGCAGCTGGGCATCCCTCTTGTCTCTAGCGGGTAATGAAATCGCTTACCGTTTACCTCTAAATAAGGTTGTGTTTTCATCTGGACTGTCAAAATGGCTGTTAGTGAGAAGTGATGAATTAAATACTACCTTCAAGTGACGTTAGTGCCATTTGTATTTTCACAGTATTTACTGTAAAAGAAGAAAACTGCATCACTGTCAGTATTTTATAAATCGTCGTGAAGTTCCACACTTGCCAGTTTTATTTCGTGTGTCTCTCACAGTAACACAGTGAAAGTGAAAAGGTTATGTGGAATTGATGGGTGTGTGACATCCTTATGAAGAGGGTGAACTTGTGTAGCATTGCATACTAAATGGCAATGACGTGAGGTAGGAATGACAAAAGTAACTGAGGATAGAAATGCTGTATTTCTTTCCCTTCCCACTGGTACAGTTCTCATACCTTACATATTTGCCTGTTTATGTGAACTGTAAGTACAGATTTTCCACATGTTGTTTTTTTTCCTTTATCCCCAGGAAAATGAGTCATGCCAGAGACTTCAGAAATGTATGGAAATTAACTCTTACTCATTTTTATGAATCCTTTCTAGGAAGAACAAAACTTTAGTTATTACCTGTGATAATAAGGAAGATTTTTTTTGCAAAAAGACTATGTAACCTTTTTCTAATCAGTAACATTGCCTTCTCTTCTTTATTTTCCTAGTTATTGGACAGCCTACGAAGAGTAAGCGTCCAAAAGAACCTGGGGAAAACAAAATTAGGCCTGTTAACAAAAAAGTAAAACCCAAAACACCAAAAATGAAGGAGAGAGAATCTGCTGACCCCTCTTTGAAGTCCCAGTCCATACTGACACAGGTGATGGATAAAGGTCGTTTTCAGAAACTAGCTGCCACTTTAAGCCTGTCTGCAGGACAAAGCATAGAACTGCGGTGTAAGGGGAGTAATGTTACTTGGAACTATCCTTCATACTTAGACACCTTTAAAGACTCCAGACTCAGGTAAGCTATTTTTCGGTTTTTGGGGAAAAAAGTCCAGAGTTTTGTTTTTTTTTTCCTGCGACTTTCAACAACATAGTTTTTGTTTGTTTACATTTTTACAATCAAGTAGTTCCACTTAGTGGTTTCTAACGTCAACAAAAAAGGATGAGCATCTTTCAGTCATAACCAGTTACACTGGCTTGTGTACACTCACACTGCCCTGTGATTTACACTGTGGAAGAGTCTTGTAGCGTGTGAACTGGATTTCCTTGAGATGAATCTAAAATAGAAGATGGGGTCCAGTGGGACAGCAGTGTGGTCCAACCGCTAACAGGGAACCACATTAGAGCTAGTCTGAAATAAAATTCTCAAAATGTGTGAGTGTGGATGTCAGGTACTCACTACCAACTCTGTTGCTCTACAGAGACCTGCTCCTGGTGGGCTGTACTGGTTGCTAATGTAGCTACCACCTGAGACGCTATGATTAATTTCCTGAAAAGGCTCAAACCCTTCTCTCAACTAGAGAGAGAGACAAACATCTCAAACATCTCTCAACTAGCAAAATAATACACCGATTGCCATGCTAAGGAGCGAGTAGCCTTCGCTTTTTCAGTCAAAGCTACCTTTGTGTGCGAAAGGGGATTGCAAAAGAGAATTGTGGTGTGGCAGAGTTTAATGCTGAGGATAGTCACCTTGGGTTTAGGCAGACTTTTTCTTTCATCTAGTGACATCTTAGTGGAGACCGCATAAATAGTTGTTAGAGCAGGAAGAGGAACTGTGGACTCTCTCCCTTTCTCTGCCCCACCAGGTGAGTGTCCTGTTACTCTAAACGTCTTCTCCCAAACCCAGTATATTTGTTTGCCTTCCCAGTTTTTGAGGCTAGTACACATGGTTAAATGTAGATTAAATGTAGTAATTTAGTTCTGTATTTGAAAGAAGAGGGGCATATAAGGAGCTTAAGGATGTCTTCCACAGGCATTTGTTTTGCCATGAGTAGTGTTTGTTTTCATGGTCTGTTTGTGAAGATTTTTGTATCTATAAAAGGCAAGTAGTGAGGAGACCTCTGGAGCACTGTGAATGATGCCTTAAGAAAGAACTGTTAGGAGCTTTTCTTGGATAATTAGGTGAGGTAGGCACAGAGGTATGAGCAAATTATCAACTCCTATTGTCCTTTTGTTCCTAAATTAAATACAAGTGTGTATGTTCTCTGTAAATAACTAAGGTTATCTGAATCTCCGTGATCCATTTCACTTATGTCGTGGTTTACAGGTATGATGCTACCTTAAAATCACTTCCAGTTAATTAATTTTTCAGATATATTCTTCTCCTTCCCACTTCTCTTTTCAAAGAGGAGTGTTGAAGATCGGCAATTATACACTGTGATTTCTAGCATATCCTTCTGAAATCCATGAGCCAGTTCTTCTCTGAGTGTTTATTTGTTTTTCCCCTGATGGCTGAGGAGTTCAAGAACCACACTGGCTGAATGAACCTCTGTAGCTAGTGTAAGGCTTCTGTCATAGTAAGTTACAGCAGCAAGCCTATTTCTGCTGAGGGCTTATCGCAGCAATATCTCTCAAAAGATCTTGTGGCCAGTTTAAACAACTATTGCCTTTTCTTTTGCAAGAAATGTTTTATCTGGATTTATACCAGTAGGTGGCGTTTATCAGCTGCAGTACAGACCAGGCCTTCCAGCAAGCCAAAGCTGAATGTGCAAAATAGTATCAACAGAGTGTGTGTGTGCATGTGCGCGCTGGTGGTTGTCGTTTTCAAGTGTATCTTATGTTTTTTGTGCATTTGCAAATAGGTTGCTGGCATGATTTGGTCCTGTAGACCTCCAGGTCATGTTATCTGAGTATTAGCATCTGTCATTGAAGAAGGCAAGGCAAGTATTCAGTTTTTGGAGGGGAATGTGAATGCTTCTTCATTATTTGACTGTCTGTCCCTGTCTTGCAAAATTAAGTACTTTTCTAGTGATGCACATGGGACAAAACACAAGAATTTAAGGTACTTTGGGGAAAAAAACCCAAACATTTTCTAATTGTGTAGTTTGGCATTTTGTAGTTTGAAGCAGTTTGGGATTCTGTTGCCTCAGCAATTTACCTTTCTGTTCTCACTCAAGTTCACAGTATTTGTAATATTTTAACCATATAAGAAAAAGTTAATAATATCACACAAAATAAATGCCATAAAACGTTTTGGCTGGGTGGATATAACTTGCCTAAGTATGTATTTTCTTTTAGAACTATGTTAGGCTTATATATAAGGGACTATATTGAAATATGATGGTCTTTGCTTTTGAAAAAATATTTTGAAATAAGTTATTGAAGCAGTAAGGCTGAGTTAGACTGAATCAACACTTTCAAATGTAAGCAGAAGATTCTGTAATTAACTAGAGAAATTGAAAACATAGATTAATAATGCACTTCAGAGTCACAGAATAGTAATAATTTATGGCGACATTGACCACAGAATCTTATGCGGTTATATTTTCATCATATTTTTAGCATGACTTTGGTAATTATCTCAAGATTTTTGCTGTAGTGCTAATAGATGCATATGAAACAAAGTCTGCCTTATAAAATGTGAAGTATGAAATTTATATTTTGTGGTTTTAGAAAGCTTTGATTGAATTTAACTGGAAATATAAAGATAGCGTGTTATTTATTTAGCTTAGTTGGTAGTGTTTGTAAGTAAACTGGCAGCAGAAAAGATTTTTAACAACGTTACCATCTTTCAAAAGGAGCCTAGATCTTCCTCTCAGCATAGAAAAGACCATGCACCAACTACAATAGGCAAGTTTTTAAATTTTACAAATATATTACACTAATTATTTTAAAACAAAATGCTGAATATAGGGCAAAGGGGAGGAAATCAGAAAAATAATTAGCAAATAACCTACGGCAAAAATTGTTTAATCCTCTAGATAGGTATATGTCCAGTATCTTCTAACATTTTTTGGGTGCTTAAAAACCAAGTATAAGGTAATCTCTTCGTTACCAATTAGTAAGGTGTCGAGTGAAACCCGAGCTAATTAACTGGGCTGAGCTTTTTTACCTTGGATTTTCGTGCTGGTCTTGCTGGAATTGCAGCACCGGTGCAAACCAGAGTTGGTGGCAGCGGCGGGAGGAAGTGGCTGGTGTCTGAGGAGGTAATGGAAAGTGAAGAAGGAGCGGGTTGCCAGGCTGGAGGATAAGTGAGGAGGCGCAACGGTGATGAGGCCCAGGCAATTGCTGGGGACTAATGACTGCTGTTCTTTTGTTCATGTGTACGTCCCTGCAGCTCAGGCAACCAATTCCTTTTTTTTTCCTAAATAATAGGAGGGATGTACAAATTCAACTGGTCTGGTGGGAGTTTTAACATCAAACAAGATGCTTTACCTGCTAACGTCCTCTAACACCGGCTGCTACAAAAGGAGGCCTTAAGGACCCTGGCATCTGACAGAATTGCAATTATGGGAGGCAGAAGAGACCTTAAGGTGCAGGGCAGTGTGGGCATTTGTAGCTCGGCTGGTCGGAGGGTTTAGTTAATAGCAGAGGTCCAAGGGAGGAGCTGACACTGAAGATGCATGCTCCCAGTGTTCTGTTTCCCATCTGTATTTCTGGGAGAAGAGGGTGTTTTGGTTTGCAACTAGTTAAATTTAGCATCCACGTAGTGTATTTCCTATGGGTGGTTGCAAAAAGAAGTAGGGATAAAAGCCAGATGTTTTCTCTCCATGCCATGTTTATTACGTTTTTAACTAACCCATATGGTCAGGATAATACAGCAGCCCAGAGGACAATACGACTTTTCTAAGAAGGAGGGGATTATAATTAGAAAAGCCATTTCTGTACTATTTGTGGCTATCCTGTCTTTGAGTTTGTGTAGGTATATTTTATGACCTGGTAAATAAAATATTTTTGCTTGCTGTACTAGAGAGTCTCAGTTTTTAATAGGTCTGTAGCTGTTAACATACGCTAAAATTGCCATATGGGTGGAGGAAAAGACACTGGGTGAAAGGAAGAGGAGAACTCTTTGGCTGTTTCTTATTGAGCCAGAGGAGAAATCCTCTCTTTCCACTAACCTTACTGGAGTAAATAACAGTACACGCTGAAATGATTTACTTAGCTTTAGAGACTGTAGCATGCAATGCAGGTCTGTGGAGAAAGCTAGAATCATGTGAACTTGGCTCCTGAATTAAAGGCACACACCAACTTGCTTCAGGACTAGCTTATCTGTAATGCTCTCTTGCCTCGTGCAGCATAAATACACCCTGCAGATAACTTTTTGTCTGAAAATTTTGTGTACTGGCTGAACTGCCCAAAAATCTTGACAGTGTTAACGGTCAGATGTAGCTCAGGCACCTCCAGAACTGAAGGGCTGGCATGCTGTTTTGTAAGACCATGCATAACAAATTAATGACTGTATGCTCACCCAGAAACTAGATCTACAATGTATGAGAAGGATCAAAAACTGAGAGGGATGGAAGAAAAACAAGGGCAAGCACATTTTCCCTTACTTATGTTTTATAGAAGAAGCTGCTCTAGATGGCAGCAGTCTAACTTCACATGGTCTCTGCTCTGCCTGACTTGGAGCGTGGGTGTCTCACTGGTCGAAGACCAGCTGTATTTATCACAGAACTTCATCTGACATACAAACTCATGTGAAATGGAACCACTCAGGTGGAAGAAGCTGGGGCAAAGAGCTGGACATGTATCACATGCACGTTTGTGTGTGTGGCGGAGTGTATGGACGGGAACACTCTCTAAAGTATTGAGCAAACTGTATGTTGTAGAGGCCAGAATTTGACTGCTTTCAGTGAATGCGTGCTCCTGCTGGCTTAGTGGGACGTCGGTTGTGTTCATGTGTATAACTGAATTTCATTTTGTTCCATGGGCTCCAAAGTCTGAAAGCTAGGGATTTTTTTTTTCTTGTGTTAAACCGTAATATGTTACGTTCTTCTCCTCGTGAGCTTGTATTTGAGATAAGCTCTCTCTTGTCGGTATGAATACAGCTGCTTGAGAGGAGTTTGCTAGATGCCCTTTGAGTGATGCTATGCACGCTGTCTTTTTGTCTTTCTGTGTCTCTGTTTTTAGCTTCTAGACTTGGCATAGTTTTCTGTCAAAGATCTTTTGAACTTCATATAACTAAAGCTTAATAAGATGAATCTACGGAATAAGATTTTGGATTAGTTTTCTAGTTTCTTTAAACAGTCTCGAAATGTTTGTATATACAACATTTTTACTTTGTGATATGTAGAGCACAGCAAAGTTTTGACTTTTGAGTCAGACTTCCCAGCATCAAAAATACTAATGAAATAAAAGTTATCCTGGAAATATTGGTCAGCTTCAGGATTTACCGTTTATAATTTACTTTATGTGGCCTGTTTTGTCTGCTTAATATGGTCATGTCACAAGTTTCAACACTTCCACTCTCAGTTGCCAGGTTTTGTTAGTGCATGTTTGTGGATGACTAGCTCGCTAGGCTGTTTCCATTGATTACTGGATAGCTTGTTCTCAGTTAAGTAGAACACACTGTACAATAATTAATTAACTCTGACCTTATTTTTCTCTCTGTTGGGATTTCGAGCTATAGTTCGGTGTCTGCATTAATGGTTAGAGGCAAAAATGTTCTGGCATAATGGTTTATCTGTAATGTTGACATTTAGTGCTGGATACTTGCAAAACATTTTACGCTGATGTAGTCATGTAGCCTATGAAATGTGAACTGTGAAACTAAATAATAATAATACCGACTGGGACATGTTTTGGATTTCTCTTTTCTTCCTGTTGGGTATGATGCACAACAGGGTCTCTTGCACGAATAGGAACTTCTCAAAGCTTATCCAAAAACTGAAGATAATTTATAATGTAACACAGTGTATATATTAAAAATGAAAGTGCTACCACTCCGTAATTACATGATACCAAAAAGTGGAATCAGACGAGGTCACGTAGGACAAGTGCATTAATGGATCGGAAACATGATTTGCCTGTTTCCTTAGGCAGGCCTCAAAACTGCCCTGTGGTGGATGAGTGTACTAATGGCGTCTGAGGGCTTTAATGGAAAAGATCATTCTCAGTTAGCCCTGTTTGGGTTGTGTTTTAAATTTCTAACCTATTGGCCCTGGCTGGAGGCCAAATGTTGGGTTACATGAACGGTTGCTTGTGATTGCTGGCGGTAATTGCAAACTGCTAGCAGAACACCTAGGGATTCACAAATTTCAGCAATTGTGTGTAGCTGGAAGTAGCGGCCTCTCTGTTTGAGCAGTTATTCTGCCTGTGGTGGAGATGTAAGCAAAATAGAGCATTTAGAGCATACAGTACAGTCAGGCAAGTACAACTGTTACACAGTGACAAGGTGTTTTAGAGATTTCTTCAAAGCATGCTAATCCAAGAAGTAAATGATTCAGTCAGGCATCTGCCTTACATAAATAAGAAGAAATAGGAGGATAGTAAATATTCAGAGAACCCACAGTTGAATAAGAGAATAAGAGTATGGGAGCTGTTCAGACTTCCTGCAAGCTGCATATTTGTCCAGACCCCATTTGGAACACTGAAAAGAAGTTCGCTATCAAATGCCTAAAACTAGAAAAATCTCTGCTGACTTGGTTAGAACAGAAATGACCTTGTAACTCGATGCCTTGCTAAGGAAAGTGGGAAACCTTCATGTTCTGGATGTGCTACCATGTAAAGGCAGGTGGTTGAAAATAACACTTTTAAGGGTCAGAGCAGCACTGGAGTGCATCAGTGGTGCCACACCAGAACTGGTAGTGTTGGACTATTGCTTTTGCAATCTATCAAAAGGCAGCACAGCAGACTGCCAACTATAACACCATCTGTCTGCAAGGAAGAGCCCGGAAACCAAACCTTAAAATAATAAAAAAAACCCAAGATGAGATTGTAGCTGCTGAATTTCATAGGTAGGACCTTTGACCCTTAGAAACATTTTCAGTATCTACATATTTATAAATATTTGCACACTTACAAATGCCAGTCCACTGAGAGATGTATCTGGGAAAATCAGGAGAAGGAGAAAAAAGCAAATCAATTCTGAAATAATCACACAGGCTGAATTTTGTGTCATTAGCGTGATGACACTGCCAGTATACCTCCAGCAGTTCTCAGGGTCATGCTCTGAAATAGCCAAGGGGTGGTGAGGAAACTCCAGTGAGAGGACGCCAGTGAGGTGGCTTATGGCAGAGGAGTAGGCAACGCAAAACGACTTAGTTGCAGAACAAATCCAAGCTGAGATAGAAGCTCTTTGTGATGGTGTTTGCAAGTGGAAACTTGGACCAGGATGTTAAAGATGGGAAAGCGTTCACTCTGAAAGCAGGCATAAATCATCAAACAAACTCTTACTAAAGTAACCTGCTACTTACTACTCCTGAACTATCTTTGTTGTATGTTATTGAATCACTGCTACAGTTAATGGTATCAAAAAAGGACTGAGACGTATGCAGGTTGACTTGGAGCATGAAAATATGGGATATATGTGGACAAACTGAGAAAAAACATAGATGAAGATACTGTCTATAGCAGTCACAGCCCAATTTCAAAATGGGGGCTGAAAGGAATCTAAGAATGAACTGTACAAGACAAAAGCTTGCAAGCACTCATGTGCAGTTGAAATTAATAAACATACTCAAGTAAGCAGGTCTTTGCTGGAGCACACGGGGAAGTTGCAACATAGCTCTGAAAGCGAAAGGTGGGTCAGCTGCAAAGCAAGAATGAAAAAAATCAAAAGTAGAAGTGAGCTGACAGAGATGTACAAGGAAATACATCTGTGCTTGTCTGTGCCTTTTGTTTTTCTTCTCCCCAGTATAAAGCAGCTTGACAAGTACGGTCAGCTGATCCTCGCAAACTCCACTGCAGCAGACACAGGAGAATATAGCTGCTGGCTTCAGCTGTGCAATGGTAACAAATGCAGGAAGGATGAGACTAAAACAGGTTCAACGTACATCTTTTTCACAGGTAATTAACTCATTGGGGGATTATTATTGGAAATATATTTGCTAGTAAGATAGGAATAAAGCCGCATCAGCGATTTTACTGTCAGGATTTTTCTTCCACAATTTTCATCTTTTTTTAGTGGATGTTAAAGAAAACAGTGCTGGTGAGCAGCAAATTACTTGCTTAGTGTGATTTATGAGTCCATTTTCCCTATGGGTTATGTTAAACGTGTACCGAAATTAATGCAATGGAAAGCAAATACCTTTCAAAATACTAACCCACATTCTGAGGATCTTCTACAAAATTAATAAAAAAATGTTCAATTTTTGAAAATGTGTCTGCGTAAAGAAAATAAATCTGTGCAGAAGACTCATTTTGTCATGGCATTCAGATGACCACGTGGACTCTTATCCCCGCCTTCCAGTTACCTGCACTGGCTTAAAAATCTTGACCTCATTGATCTTGGTAAGGCCACGGTTTCTCCCAAGAGTCTATATAGTATGTTGAGAGGCAAAACACTCTTTATGTACATGTGTTGTCCCACAGAGCTTGAGGTTGACTGTAGCCCTAACATTGCATGGATGGGGTCTTAGTAGGTAACTGTGGACGGTTTACTGCTACTTGGTACAAGAGAGCTGAAATCAAATGGTTAACTTGTTCTTCTCATGGAAAACATTCTGAATGGTGAAACAACCTTCGCTGCCTGATTAGAGCCAAAGCATTCTTGGCTAGCAAATATTTCAGTACAAAATGCTGAGATAGGATTGTTTGCGATATGTTTTGGAGCTAAATTAGACCATGAAGCCGTTTATCAGAAGTTCTTAATGTTCTGAGGATACGTTCCTTTAGAAAGGCTGGAAGAAACTTTTCAGTCAAGTTACGTAAATGCTCAGGCTAGAAAGAGGAATTTCAGCTTTATATTTCTAAGAAGCATGCCAAACATGGAAGTACTTTTTAACTGTCCTTTGAAAAGCACTAAATATTTTAGCTACTTAGAGCAATAAATCAAACTTTTTGCTTAAAATCATATATATAAAAGGGCTGTAGCTCTAAAGAATGTATCTTTCTAGTAGTGCTTATCTTACCACTGGTGGTGGGTTTTTTTTGCGTGTTACCCTTTAAAAGTGGGTGAGTGAACAGAATTAGATCCAGAGGAGTATTTGGAAACTTATGAAAAAGGAATTCCAAAGATTTTCTTAAGATTAAAAAAAATAATCTGATTACAGTGAATAATACTTTGGTTTTCTTTTTGATTTAATGTTTTTAATGCAAGATATGTAACTATAATTTCAGAGGTTTTAGAAGTTGTTTGGGTTTTTTTTTTTTTGTGTGTGTGTGTGCATATTTAAAGCAAAAAGCTCTGGGTTAATTTTTGATGTTGCTCATGGCTATGTTCTCTTGTCGTATGTACTTTCTCTCCTTTCTGTTAAACCAAGATGTAAATACTATTCTAACTATATCTTCTGCACAGATAAAGAGGAACTTTTTGTACCCACTCCCAGTTACTTTGAGATTGTGTACTTGAACCCAGATAAACCTGCAGTCATCCCATGCCGTGTTACTACTCCTTCAGCAAAAGTAACTCTACACAGGGAATTTCCAGCAGAAGAAATTGAAGCAGATGGAACTGATATTATTTATGATGTGAAGAAGGGTTTTGTCTACCAGCATCCTACTTCTGATCATAAAGGTATAGTCTACTGCAAAGCAGAGTCACAGGGAGCACCTCAGATTTCCATCAAGTATCACCTACTCTATGTGGAAGGTAAGGTGCAGTTTTCTATATGCTGACACTGACTTTTGTTTCTTCTGCTGATGTTGTTTAGAAAACATTTTTTTTTAAAAAAGTGAAAGAAGTAATTGTTGAGAGTTTTAAAACCTTGATCAAAAGTATATGTGATAAAACTTTGTAGGTTTAAATTCCAGCAATTTCCCAGTGTAGAGGGGAAAGTTGCAGGTGTACATCACTTACCTGTTGCATTAAGCAAACTGAGGCAAAAATTGACTCTTAAGTTTTGTCAGTGTATTTAACTTTAGGAACTAACTTTCTGCTTCCAAATACTATCTTTCTATCAGTTCCCAAGGGCCCGCCCTCAGCCACAGTTGCGGCATCATCCAGTAGAGCGCAAGTCAGTGACAACGTTCATGTAATCTGCACAGTCCTTGGAGAGCCAGATGTAGATGTGAACTTCAGGTGGCAGTACCCAGGGCAAGAGGTAAGAGATGAAATGGTTCCTGGCTGAAATGCGTGTTTCTGGCTGAAAATCCCTGACTGAAATGGTTTGTTCTTTTTAAAGGCAATGCTTTGAATGCCAGTCAGTGTCTAGATTTGGAGCAAAGGTTCTTTCAGATTGTGGCGTCTGCCTCTTGCCAGCTCAGGCATGCTGGCAGGAGGAGGCAGCACATCCCTTTTGAACTTCAGCCCATCTTTCCCTGAGAGCCTAGAAGTAGCACGGGAATGAAGCGTGAGAGCCATACCCATGTTAGCAAAAATCAAGCTCAGCAAAGCTCACTCCTCCCTCAGGTTTCCATTCCAGAGACACTTGGCCTCTGGCAGCGTTTACAAAGAAAAGCCCCAGACAGGGTCAAAGCCAGCCAGCGTCAGGAAGCTATTCCAGGGCAAGCCACAAAGCCTCACTGATGCCTCTGCATTTGATATCCCTTCCATCTCCATGGCTCGGGCACATGAATCATCACAGCACAGAATCTTCAAGCTTAATTGTTACCCAGATCTAGAAGCACAGAAATCTGCTTCTGCCCAGTCTCATCTGAAAGAATCCACTGGAAACATCCAGTGAATCTTCAAACTTCATTCGTCCTTTTTCTTGCACAAAATAAGATGTATGTGAGTAGCATTCTTAATGGTCCCCTCTCTTCTCCCTCTACCCACTCCAACCAGTTACAGTAGGGACTTGTTTCATAACCAGCCTCATCTCTATGCTGTTTATCCTAAGTAGGCTAGGAGCAAAGGAAGGCCTGCTGGAAGATGGAACCCATCACCAGAGGAAAGGGATCTTCTCAGACCTGAGGATTTGCATTGTATTCCATTTGCCAGCCCTCCTGGTGCTGGATTGTCAAAGAACGATGCAGAACTTGCTAATTAAGGTACTTATATCAGCACTGGTCTCCCTAAACCAGCATAGAATTAAGTAATTTAATGGCAGAGGTAATTGCTTCAGTGAGTGGGTGGAGTTCAGTGCTTACTAGGCTTGAGAAAATTCAAATCTAAAGCCCCAGAGGTTTGCTGTAGCCATTAAGATGGAGACTGTAGCGCACTGCTGTTGTGAGATAGTGCGTGCCTTTTCAGGGGAAAAAATAGTGAGAAAGCAAGTGAGTGCAAAAGGGACTTTAGCTGATGGTGAGGGCTGCTGGTGAGGGCACTGGGCATGTAGAACCAGGTTTCTATTCCTTGTGTAGATACTAGTTTGTTCTTTCACTTCCCCCTCTCCCCTCCACCTCAATTTTTTTTTTTTTTTTTTTTTTTTTTTTTTTTTTTCCCTTCTTCTTTTCGTTTTCTTCTTTCG
>VYZM01001990.1:245835-353414 GCA_013398915.1 Dromas ardeola | reverse complement strand
TGTTTTTCCCCCCCCCCCCCCCCCCCCGTAAACATCAAAATAATTCTCTTCATTGTAAACTACGAGAATTACTTTACTATGTACTTTACATCGTTCTTATTTTACCAAAAGCCTCCTGGGTGGGCCTTATTCTTTTCACATTGATGCAATTACACATTTCCACATAAACAAACAGTGACACAGGGTAGGAGAACGAAGCCCAGGAAATAAAATTTAAGTAAGTGACTTGTCAAAGTCACATGCCTAAACCCGCCAGCATTGTTATTTCTATTTCCATACCTCAGTCACCACTCAGCTAAGGCAAGGCAGCACCAATGGACAGAAGGTATTTGTTTCTTCAGGCTTTGATGATTATTACAACTTTCTGATGATCTTTTTAACTCCAGCTCAGCACTAAATGATTTCCTGGCTGTCAGGCAACTACAGTTTTAAAGACCAGCGGTTACTTACTGTCTAGAAGGAATTTCCTGCATGAATTGCATGATGCTGGTTTACATGCAAATGTCTTTGGTGTTTGTAATGAGAAACTTCAAGTTACCGTAAGGAAATGATTCACCTCAAATTTTACAGCAAATACAGTGCAACTCATACAAAGACCTTTAAAGAAAAGTATTGATGGTAGGTGAACCACGTTATTAATAGTTTGAACGGTAACAAACTATTTGGTACAGATGGAAATGTCACTATAACTTCCTCTGAAACTTATCATTACAGTTGGAACTACTAGTTAAGGTTGAGTATCTGACGACAATCATGTGTTTAATTGCTTGACTAGCGCTAGACCTTTGGCATGTATTTATGGTGAGCAGGTTTCTAGCTTTTCCTGAAGGAAACCTTGTGCTAAAAAAAACTACCAAAAAATTATGTAAAAGTTACTGAATCAAACAAAGCTTTTGCTAAAACATGGTATTTAAGCTTGAAATATTAATGCTCAAGCATAGAAAAATATTGAAACAGCGCTTACAGATGAACAGAATTTTTTAATCCTTACGGACCAACAGGGCAAACACTAAACAGGTATTTCTGTAGTCTGATTTCTGTTCACAAGAATTCTTCATTTCTTCATAAGAGCATTAAAAATTGTACTTGCAAGAAGTTTAAAAATGAGGAGTCTCCTGTGTTGTGGAGGGATACTATTGGCAAATTAACAGTCTTTGTATTATTTACTATACCACACTCACTTTTCTGTACTGGTAGCCTGGAAAAGCTTTCCCCTTCTCTGTTCCACACAGGGGTACCCTGTATTTGATCTTTAAACATTTGTATGCACTCTTCTTGCATGTTTTATTTGAGGCACTAACACTGCAACTCAGATAATAAAGTTCTTATTGGTGGCTACACAATTCTTCTTGTCATGCGACCTATTCGATTGCTAAACTCTGTGTGGCTTTTCCCACACAAAGTTCCCGAATAAGGTGAGCATTTTAGTAAGTCCTGTAGGATGCCTTTTACCCGGCATATGCACATTGGGTCCCTATTTTAAGCCAGCTGTACTCAAGTATTTTCAGGTATTTTATTATTGCTTAGTTCTGTAATGTTACCTACATTTATTTTTTTTTTTTAAACAGCCAACTCAAACTGAATCACTAATAATCACGAGCAAGCTCTGTGTAACCTCTGACAACTTGAGAGTGGGAAAGGTAGAGTTAAAGTTTTCCAAGGGTTAGCTGAACACGAATAATTTATGCAGTGAAGCTTCCCTATTGCTGTTCTGCTGTGCTGAGCAGGTAACTACGAGATCTTAGTATTTGGAGGAATATTCCTCCCTAAAGATTGCTTGACTAATAGAAGCAGGAGGAAAAAACCCCTTCAATCAGTACAAGAAAAAATTTATTTTTTTAAGCATTCAGCTCAAATACATGTGATCAAATCTCTTTGACCATAGAAAATAAAAGTGTTCAAACATAGACTTTAAGCCAGGCTTTACCGCACAAAGGGTTTTCATAGTTAAATTTGAAAGCCCTGGAAAACATTGGAAGTACTGACACCACTAACAAGTGGTACGTACAGTGCCCTAAAGAGGATTAAAAGAGAGCATAATGTTCCATAGAAATGGCACCCTTGACTTGTACATTGTGGAAAATTAAATTTATTGATGAAATAGTCAATCACAAGTTTAAGTATATTACAAGTTTACTTACTGTATGAGCACTGTTAACAGTCTTGTTTATATGTCTGCGTTCCTCATTACTAGCCAAGATTTTTCAAGTCTTGGGTAAAGTAGTTTGAAGTGGTTCTCCAGTTGAGTTCCCTAAACACTTTCCACCCTCTTGATTCCTGTCCCCAGGCGACTGGAAAACACCGGGAAACTCAGCAGATACAATTCACCATAAGTTACCTGCATAGCTAGCTAACAGCATTCGCTAAACAGTAGCATGACAACCGTCCTGGAAGTGGGACTGTAAAACCCAAGCTATTGTGAGCATAGATGGTGTTTTGTAATACTAATTTGAAATTGAACGTGTGTTTAATAGGTACAATGTAGAGATATTAAACAGGTCTGACCAAGGGTGTAGCAAGACTACGTGATTACCTTGTTGAAGCCAAAGCTCAGCATACGACATTTCCAGAAACGCTGACACCCTCAGCCTCCAGTTCCAGGAGCCAAGACAATTTTTTTCCCCCTACTTTACAGAATCTCTTGTACAGGATCTTTTGCCAAATGAACTGGCAAAACAGTGCTATCCTGCAGTCTCGGAGGGAAGGCATGGCAGAATTAGCAAGACAAATACACAGCTACCACCTTCCCCCTCTTCCTCAGGTGAATTTAGCCAACCCTGAAGAATGTTAATACAAATGCTAATGCTTAAAAAGGCAAAGCGTGTCACCAGATACACTGGTATTCACAAATTACTTAAGATTCTTCTTGAGAACTGAGTTAAGAATGCACCCAATGACAATTATTGCATTTTTCTCTTTGGCTTTCAAATCTACATCTAGTTCAACCTCAGCAGATGGCCTCAGCTGTGGGCATACTATTTGGGGAAGTAAGTGATTCCTTTTCAGCAGGTAAGGTCTAGGTTCCTAAACCTGCAACTCAACTAGTAACTTCTGACCTTGAGGGCTACCGTGGTTCTGACTACGACCCTGTTGACTTGAAAGCCAAAATCCACTGTATCCTGCAAAAAACATCTCCTCAAATGGCAGAGTTGTGCATGGATATTAAACCAAGAATCCACGCGAAATATGGCTGCAATTCAGTTTGTTTTAGAAACTAATTCACCATTGCATACTCGGGTCAGCCAAGACACTAACGAGTCAGTTGACAAAGCTTTCCATGCCATTTTTTAACTGAACTGAAGGCAGAAAGATGAAGGAAACTAACCTATAGTCCTAGGGGCAGTTTCTCCTCATTCCCAGGGGAGGGTACTCTTTGCTAAAAGCATGCAGGCTGACAGCATTATTAAGGAAGTACATGTCGATGTATAGTCTTCAGCTTTTATCCTTTATTACGTACACAGCAAAGAAGGCAGCATTTAGACACACGCACAGTGTGTTACATCCATTCCATCCACTGCACACGCACGCACACACGCACACACACAGCCTTAAAAAAAAGTGTCGGTGATAAGGAACATACTATAAAGGTTGTGATCTTTATCTCTAAGCCCCTGAGCTTTTTCTTATAGTTAGGTGAAAAGGCAATGAACAAGTCTTTCCTTGCTCTGTAAGTGCTTTGTGCAACAATGTCCGTAGAGGTCATAAACAAGTCTTTCTGGGAGGAGCAACATGAGTGTCTTACTCCCGTGTTCTCAGTCTCTTATCGCCATTTTTGCACCAAAGAGTTTCCAGTTATGTTTAGTCGTCATAGTCAGCTAATATAGCTCTCTGCTCCGGTGATTAAAAGTTAGGATCGGTTCTGCAGATCACAAATGAAATGCAATCCCCGCTTTCTCTCAAGAGATGTCATCTCGGTGATACCGTGGGACTAGAGAAGTTACCAGAATTTCGTGGGGACTGAAGAGGCACGGATGGAGAACTGGGAGACAGTTTTCTGGGGCTGCATAGGTCGCCGTTGTGCAACTTCCACAGAAGTTCTTCGTTTTCCATTGACAGGCGTTTGTTTACTTTTGATTCTTTCTCTAGCGACTCCTGTAAAACGGCTTGCTCCGTAGAAAGTTGCCTGCAAATGTAAGATTCACATCAGAACACATAACCCATGCTGGAGGCTGCAGCATTGAACTTCGTTGTTAAAGAAAGGTTTGAAATTGCATAACCCCCTGCTAGGCTTACAACTAAATTAATTCCTTAAAAGGAGGATTTAGCATTTTCTCATCCTTGCTGTATTTAAATCGGTAGCTTGCAGAGAGCAGGAGAGAGTCCCAATAAGAAACATTCCTAAAGACCAGAAAAAGCATCTGAAAAGTGAGACTTGTCCTACTTACAGTGACAGATGCTTTTAAATGGCCATGCTGGAGCCTTTGGGCCTTGTTGCAGACTCAGCCCTACAAAGAAGCTGCATTTCCTTAGTTTCCTACATACTGGAAGAGTTTGCCCATCCGTTTAAGCAACAGCGGAAGGTAGGAGAACCTCGCACCCGTTTTATTTGTGTTAAATATTACTCTTATTGCGAAGTAACACACTGGTCTTTTCGCTGATCTAAATCGAAGACAAATCACTTGACTGAAGCGGTTATAAGTAAAACCAGGTTTAGGTCACAAGCCAGTAATACTCAAAGAGCCAATCTACAATAAGATGGTATTTCTGAGTTGCTTTTTCTTCCCTGAAATACCGTTCTGGAGCACTGAAGAACGAACTGAGCCTTTACCCCCTTACAATCTCTTCCTGCTGCGTCTACATAGGAATGCACATTTGTAGAGATACAAGTGGGTAAGAAAGGGGCGAGTTCTTTTACAGAGTACCACAAAATCCCAGTCACTAATATTTACACAGAATTTTCTTTCTTGTCTTTCGTTCCTGGTGTGAACCAGGAACACCTCCCCCTGGTTCATAAAAACATCTAAAAGTCCAGAGATATTTTTCACCTTGAAAGCTCCATGTGTTTGTCCATCCGAGCTTTTAGTTCTTCATTTTCTTGCTGAACCTTCTTTAATTTATCCATTAAGATTGTGTTGTTCTCCAGCTTGGAAAGAAAGGTCACAGTTTAAAATAAGACCCATACACGCGCTCATCCAGATACTGACCGAGCCATCGCAGACGTTCATAATCTGGAGTCTGCCCACCTTGTTACGGTAAGTGCAAAAACCCAGAGTAACGTGAGACTGACCTGCTATCGTGGCTTAATATTCTGTAATAGCCAAATAGATCCTGCTTGCCTTCTCCTTGCATAACGCCGGCATTTTGCCACTTGTGCTGATTAGATGCCAACAAAGGAGGACTGGTGAAAGGATCTACTAGTTAACCAGCACGTTCTAGTAACTTCTGCCAGTGACGGGCAGCAGTTTTAGGAGCTGCTGCAGACACAAGACTGTCTAGAAGTAACACGCTAATGTGACAAATTCAAGAGATGCCCTGCATAAACAGCTCTCCCGATTCCGCTTCATTGCTGCAGGGCGTTACCGAAGTTAAAGAAAACAGTGATTAAATGGTGGGATGGTCCACGGGCTTTCTACACTGCGGCCAATGTCTGTCAGGAAAGATGAAGGTTTACTAGTGATTTACTAATTGTAGGCTGCTGTACGATACTGAACAACTGGCATGAATGTAGTCCTTTGTATCCAAACCTCATTCTACACTTCCTCATCAAGATCTTGCTTAAGCAAGTATTACAACAGTGTTCAAAGGCCCCGCCCAGGATAAGGACCCTGTCCTGCCACAAATTAAGAGCATGCTACATAATTACAAGTTCTGTCCCCAAACTGCCTTTTCATGGGGAATTATGCGCAGATCAGGAGCAAATCCCCACAGCTAAAGTAGCTTAAAGATAATAGCTAAAGTGATTGAGCTAAGCTAATCAACTCTAGATGAAAACATTTATTCCGTTTCATATTTGTTCCCTTCTTGTTTAATTAGGATCATTTCCATATTAATGTTTTCCTGACAGTGCAGTCTATCTACCATATCACTCAAGCAAACGAAGCAGGTCAGGATTTTTTCTTTGGGGGACAGGGAAGGAGAGGGGGAAGAAGAAAGGAAATGTGGAAGAGGTTCCCAGATAACCCTGTACTACCTTAGCAATAGTTTATGCAAACCAGTATTTGCCTGAAGAGGTTACAAGGTCATTTACAGCATCTGGTGGTTCCTTCCCCCTCTTTACGTTACAGCCCAATGCAGATATAACAACCCGCAACGCCATCATCGCTTCATTTGTCCTTTTACACAAGAAAATACTAATCTTCACACGCAAGTCTGACTGTCCCGAGTTCATCATCAGAACGTAACTTGGAGACAGGGTCCAAACCTGCCAGACCCCAAGGAAAACTTACCAGTTTTTCCATCTTCATTAGCTTTATATCCTGCTGATGGAGCTTCTCATTCTTGATCTCCAGCACTGCTTTCAAACTTTCCAGCTCCTGTTCCAGATACATAATCTGCGGGTTTTTCTGAAACATTTCCATAGAGTTTGCTTAGTACTTTGAATTTCAGGAACAATTTAAGCATTTCTCTGCTATGTAGAAAGAGCAAGAAGATACAGTAACAACAGTTATGTGTTCTAAGTGAAATCAAGTCCAACGACTTAGAATAAAAAAAAAAAATATATATATATATATTTGCTACCAGTTTCTCCTCTGCTTTTGTTTGCCCTTTGGTGTAGGTGGCCAGTTGGGAGTTTTCCTTAGAATCTGTTCAGAAAACGTTTTACGTGTGAAACCCTCATGAGTCAAGGGCAGGCACTAAAGCTGTCACAGCAAAACTTGTTTTGCAGGAGTGCCCAAAGGCTCCCTTTAAGGCGAGGAGTTCCAAAATTTATTTCATATTACTCATAACCCATCCCAAGAGGTAATTAGAATAAACATTTGAAGCGTTTTCAGATGCTGCAGTAGTTCAAAAAACACCAGAAATTTAAAGCCATGAACTTGACTGTCGCTGATTTCCCCCATTTTGAGTCCAAAGGTTGCTGGGTCATAAGCAGAAATAAAAAATTTTTGTTTTTACATTCTTCTTAAAGCCTAACAATGCAATTGCACATAAAAATCTTGCACTGCAGTACATCCGTGACTTAGCTACAGTACAGCAAGTTTGGACTTTCTTTTTTATTTTTCCTTTTTTTTGTTGTTTTCCAGGAGGTGGAGGGGAGAGCAGGAGGGGGACAGGGCAGGGTGGGATCTGGTTTCCTCGAGGAGGTCTGTTCCAGAGTGAGGAACCATTCAAACACTGCGGAGTAAAACATATTCTCTGCATTTCAAAGGCAAAGTCACAGGCAAAAATAAGGAGAAACAAAGCAAGTCTCAGCCCATTTCCTGGTAGCCCAAGTGGAACACAAACAGGAATCAACCAATGATTAAGCGTGTTGTGTAACTAGGTTTATCTTTAAAAACAAACAAAACTTGTTTTAGGTATTTGGGTAAGAATACTGGTGTACCGCAGGGAGCAACAGCTTCACTGCCGCAGCAGAAACCCCAGGCTTGGCAGGCAATGCCTGCCTTCTGTGGGGCGCAGTCCCACGAGGACAGAGCCAGTACATTTCACGGGTAACCTCCACCTTTCATTCTCCTTCCCACTATCACGGACTGCGGCATTAGTGATTCTCGTTTAATTTCTACTTTTGAGCAGAAGCCCATGTGAGAGCGGGGCGTGCTGCGCTGCCTCAGAGGGGGCAGCAATTTAAACTTCGTTCCTCCCTTTCGCGGCTTTACATGGAATCTAAGAGCTGGTGAGAAAAGTCATCCTGAAAAGTTGAAGTGCAGCTTGCACTATGTTCAAAATTTAATACTTTTTTTTTTTTTTCTTTCCCTCCTCTGCCCCAATGGTCTTAAAATGTCTTTTTAAAGCTAAATCTGAGCCATCACATAGTAGAAAATAGAGCCAGATAAAAAGGCTGAAAGGCCTAGATAAGGTTTCAGCAAAAAAGCTGGGAATACCAAGTGACACTGTCTAAACAATACTGGAGAGCTGGGAATACATCTCTGTGTTCAAAGGGCCAATGGGAATTCTGGTAGTGCGGAATTTGTGTTCAGTAAAGAATACACTGGGTCAGATCAGGATTGGAGAAGCCTCAAGCTTATGATGTCCCTTACGCTGTCAGGATGCAACGTGCATTCGCAGCCACGTAAAGGCACTTGACTATTGCTCCTTTAAATTGAACAGCATCAGAGCATGCCTGTGGAATACCGTTCAAGCTCCCAAGCGCAGTGCACAGCGCGTTCCCTTTGGTATCATCTCTCCCAACCACAGCAACATACTGTGGCTGCAGATTCTTCTTGCGGCAGCTCTGCCCCGCCACAAGAATAAGCAGGAAGAGAGAAAAAAAATAAATTAAATTCCACTGAAAACTAGGGCAACTCCTACTAGATGCATCCTAAGTGAGCTTTTAAGCGTGGAATTTCTCTTTGTGGGATAAGCAATACTCCTGGTATTCCAGTTATTTCCAGGTAAGCAGAAAGATGAGCGTGTTTGTGTCTGACCCTCCCAGTGCATGAGAAACCTCTCTCAGAGGACACTTCCAAGCCAGGAGCATCACAGATAACAGCAGCCTTGGAAGGAAAGGCAGGACAAAACACAAGTTTATCTGAAGGATAAATCAGCAACGAGGGAGTTCTGCAGCAGTGAGGTAAGCCCACACTGATCACAGCGCCGCTACAACATTAATTGACTGTCTAGAAGAAAGCTACGGTGCAACTTCTGTGGACGCGCAGGTCTTCAATTTAACTTAGGCTATAACTCACGCCACTGGCTTAGATACTCAATGGCTTTATAGATTTACAATGGTGAGGTTAATACACAACATTGTAGTGATTTGAGAAAATCTTCTGGTAGGCGAGCCATTTACATGAAATATTAATCAGCACGGGAGCCCTATCAGGCTTGATTGCAAACCTTTCTTATTACGCAATAAAATAAACCCAGGCTTGCAAGCTCTGCCCGTCTGCATTACTTTTGGAGATCAAGACTTACAAGACTGGCTTTTTCTTTGGCTATTTGTTTTTGCTCTTCTAGTTTCAACTTCTCACTCAGAGAGTCGTTTTCACATTTCAATTCATCAATTTTTTTCTGAAATGAAAAGATACGGCACAGTTAGGTCAAGACCTCAGTGCACATCTCCAAACTGTGTTTTGAGTTTTAGCCTGTTGCAACAACCCCAGCCCTTAACAAACCTCTAGCAACTCCTGCTTCTCTTTAAAGGAATCTTCAAGCGACTTCCTTTCAGATTCATGGGCACTCTTGAGCTCTGCAACAAATTGTTTTTGCAGATTTTTAATACCACGTAAGACATGAAAACTTTCTGAAAAGCAGCAGCACGAAAAGCCAGCCAATACACACACACACACAGACGCGGAGTCAATGAAACACGGAAAGAACATTTATCATCAGCTGCTCCAAAGCACGTACAAGACACATGATTTATTGCTGTTTCAGATTTGCGGATTGCCCCCTCGCATATCCGTTTAATTAGTTGACAGCGTGTCAATTTTGAAAGCATTCATCTCCATGCAACAAATGGAAGAACTGAGCACAAGAGCCACATCTGACAAAAGCCGGGTTTCTCATTGGAAACACAGCAAAAGTTCAAATTGCTTCTAGAAAAGACATTTCCTTTCCTACTGTGGAGCTGCCACGCAGAGGAGTTGGCTTTTTGATTGCAGTGAAAGCGTCACCAGTTTTAGTGACGCAAAAGTATCACTGGAAACTCTGCTATCAGGTGGAGTTGCAGGCAGGATGGAACTCATCATCTCTCAAATCAATTTGATGCAATGCCACTTAACGCTGAGCACACTCACCACCCCCTCCCTGAAAAACCACCTTTGCCCCAGTACACTGTAAGCAGTGTGTAATATTTCTCAACATTCCCACGTCAGTCTGGCAAGCACACAACCCTGCTTACCCCCAGTTTCAGTTTCAAGGTGCTCCTTACAGAAATACAGGGGCGGGAGCAGTTACTCAGTAAGGTGAGATTTTGGGGGGCAGACTGCAATTCCGACAGCTTTTACTGTCATCTCCCCTCTTAAAACGGTTTTAAAAGTTTCATTCAACTACAATGGGATCGTGGTTATTCCTCTATGTAAAGTGAGACTTGTTCAGTTCCAAAAGAAGGAATTCAGCCAGTGCTTTTAAAAACAGCTGACCGCCAATAACTATGGAATGGACATACAAACAAAAAGTTTGAATATGCTTGCTTGTGACTAGCAGTAATATATATGTAGCGTATGTACTTGAATACAAAATACTTGCCTGAAAAAGACGATTCATACTCCTTTTTCAGCTCCTCTACTTTTTCAGAGTGGCTGTTTTCAAGTTCCAGCTTAAAGTTTTCATGTGTGATATTTAAGTTGTCCACCTGCAATACGACAACACGATTTTTTCCCCCCCTTACACATGTCGACTTAACCCTTGTTTAAAGTATTATTCCAATGGCTTTAGGCAGCACCTTGAGTACGTTTTCAGTGGTCTAGGCAGCACTTAACAGATGGCTGCAGGAGAAGCTAAGCCAACTCTTAACACTTAATAGATGCGAACGATGCCTTACAGTTTGCCACTACCGACAGGATGATGTATGCGTCCGTCGCACGCAGGGGGCTGCTGCAAAGCAGGGTCACGGGCCGCGTGTGGGCCTATAAATCTTGAAACTCAAGCTGTCTCAAATATCCCGGGGAGCTCTAGAAGTCATTGCAGCTTGCAGAACACAAGGAATCTCCACCACATTTAAATACAAGCTTAAGATCTGGACAGCTTAGCGTAGTAATATTTTTATAGTGGAGTTTCACGTTAGGTAAAATAACTCCATTATTAGCAAAACCCAAGATTCTCTGAAGGCTCATTTGTAGCAGAAAGCAATTGCTAGAGACCATTTCTACTTCAAAGATGTTACAAACCTGCTCCTGGAGTTGCGCTTTGTACTTTTCAGCTTCTTCGATGCAGATACTTTGGAGTTTCTCACATTCTGCAGTGTAAAACTGTTTAAGCCTCTCCTCCAGCTCAGCTAAATCATTGTGATGTTGCTGGTTTAGCTTCTGCAAAAACCCTTCATAAGCAACTTGCAGTTCATTCCTGTCTCTCTCCAATTTCTCACAAGCTGCAGAAGTGCTTACTGAAAATGTCAAAAGAAAAAAGAAAAAAAAAACAAAAAAACTGGATCAAGTTCAATGCTAATTTCATCATCTTCACTACAAGTATTAAGGCTAGTGGACACTCTGCACAGCAACGTGGTTCTACAAAGACAAATATCCTTTATCCATGAAATAAGCGCCACCTCCAAAGACACATGAAACGATCTTTGCAAAAATATCGAATTCAGTGTTTCTTATGCTGAGAATTAATTGAATCCAGTTAAGCCAGGAACCCCTACAGAAAGCACGAGTGTGACAGTTTGTCATGACAAAGAAGAACAAATGTCTCCGGAGAGACACTGGAGTGCTCCAATAAAAAAATTAATTGGATTTGCTACTTCACCTAATTTGATCCCATTACAGCAGCGTATTTCTCAGAGTACTTTTTGATATATAAACCACTTAGCTAAATTTGAAAGTCTTAATGTGCTGAAGACCATCCGTTCAACGTGTTACTCGCACTCAGATATGCAGCAGAGAAGCAATTCCAGCCTGACACGGACTGTGCGATACTGAACTGCCAGTCTGAAACGTCCTGCTAATAGGCACGCACCCAAGATATTTAAATATGCAACATACAGAATAGTTTCAGGCAGAAAAGTGCAGAGCGTTAAGAAAACTTAGCAAAGAACTGCTGTGTAATTCTCTTTACATCTCTATTCACACAGGTCAGCTGAGGAGACAGCCTAGGTTTGTCTCCCCCCATTTACAGCCGATTAAAAGGCAAAGCAGAAGGTAGTACCTTGTACTGTTGGGTTTGAAATGCAGCATTGCCAACTCCTGCCAGACAGACCCCAATAGGAAGAGTCGTTTTCCCACTGTTAATACAAGCGGAGCAAGCGCCTTCTGCAGCTCCAGCTGCACCCAGAGCCTGGAAGCAGGGGGAAACGGGACCTCTAACACAGGCGTGCGGTCACTGACCTTAAGCAAAGCTGCTTCTATACAGACTCCGGTGCTTTGGTTTAAAATAAATTAGGCAGATGAGCGTCTACTTAAGAGAAAAATCAATTAAAGCCTTAAGCTGATCTTCAATCAAATGCAGGAGAAGTCCTGCGTAGCTATGGACTTTATAGCAGCTTGGCACACTGCCCAAACAGTATAAATACAAACTCTATGTAAAAGCATGGCAAGATTCAAGGATTTTTTTTTTGCACAGGCAGTACAGGAAATTCTCATCACAGCTATGGAGTCCTGGAGTCCTGGTGGACAACAGGATGACCATGAGCCAGCAATGTGCCCTTGTGGCCAAGGCGGCCAATGGCATCCTGGGGTGCATCAAGAAGAGTGTGGCCAGCAGGTCGAGGGAGGTCATCCTCCCCCTCTACTCTGCCTTGGTGAGGCCACACCTGGAGTACTGTGTCCAGTGCTGGGCTCCCCAGCTCCAGAAGGACAGGGAACTGCTGGAGAGGGTGCAGCACAGGGCTACCAAGATGATTAGGGGACTGGAACACCTCTCTTATGAGGAAAGGCTGAGGGAATTGGGTCTGTTTAGTCTGGAAAAGAGACGGCTGAGGGGTGACCTAATTAATGTGTACAAATACTTAAAGGGTGGGTGTCAGGAGGAGGGGGCCAGGCTCTTTTCAATGGTGCCCTGCAATAGGACAAGAGGTAATGGGTACAAACTTGAGTATAGGAAGTTCCATCTCAACATGAGGAGGAACTTCTTTACTTTGAGGGTGGCAGAGCCCTGGAACAAGCTGCCCAGAGAGGTGGTGGAGTCTCCATCTCTGGAGACATTCAAAACCCGCCTGGATGCGTTCCTGTGCAACCTGCTCTAAGGTGACCCTGCTCTGGCAGGGGGGTTGGACTAGATGATCTCCAGAGGTCCCTTCCAACCCTATGATTCTATGATTCTATGTTTGAGCCTAAAGATATATAAATTACAGTATCTTCGAGGACCGACTCCCAAAGCAGCACTGGGCTGGGCTGGGCGGCAAGCAGCCTGCCCCAGGGTTGGATTCCCTCTTTGCTACAGCCCATCAAGGGCAAGTGGGTACCTCCACGAATGAGGCTTGCGCTCTCTTTTAAGGAAACTGTAAATAAGTCCTGGCCCTGCTGCCGTCACTCGGAACCCGCAGCTGAACTAGAAAGCGACAGAGAGTGAGTGATACTGCATGGAAATCAATCTGCGGCTGTGTCTACCTTAATTAATTTTAACTAACTAAGCTTCGCTCTGCGCTAGGTCTGCGTGGACGATGTGCTGACCAGGGCAGATTTAGGCTGAGCTGTTCGTCCCGGGACTGGCAGCGATGCAACTGAAGGCTCAACTGAAACGTACTACAACATTCTCTGCAACCCAAGCAGATTTCACTGTTTCCTACACTTTCTATACCACTACCATGAAAGATTTTTATTTCCTTATCTTTATTCTTTCTGCAACTTCTATAACTGCTTCCTTAGGAAAAAAAAAAATAATATGGAAAATTAGCATTCACACTCCTATCACATCACATTGGTGTAATGTTATTGAATATACATGCTTGTATTGTCACGTTTTTGGGGAAGAGGAAATATCACAGGTAGGGGATATTCTTTTATAATGCAAAGACCCAGGCAATGAGCCAAAGGGAGACGTTACACAGCCAACCTCACGCAGAACAGATCTGACCATCTAGAGCAGAGTAAGGGGGTATAGCTGAGAGGCAGGCAACTCCCATGCCTCATTTGAGATAAATTCAGCAAAATGCTTAAAATGATCCATGTCCTTTAAAACCAACCATCTAATTCTTTATTTGTAAGGCCAGAGCCATTCGTTGGCCTCCATTTAGCTAAAGGAATGCGCTGCCTCTCATTGTCTTATCTTTAAATGTCAGCACGCACAACTTCACATGATGCAAAACACTTCAGAAAAAAAAGCAAATAGCAAACCACGCCTTTGTCAAGGAAAACAAGACACATCAGTTCTTGTTCGGCCAGTTTGCAATTCAGATTCATGAGAAGGGTAACGCTACAAAGGCGAACGCGAACTTTTAAAACTTGCATTGGCAGGTGAAGGTTGTGTTACCCTGAAGGTAACGTCTGGCCTCTGCAGAGCCGGAGGCTGCGACGCTTCCTTGCAGATCGCAAGCCTGACTTGAATCCCTGCCATCCAAACCAGCAGCGGAACCACCACACCACCAGTGAGCTCCCAGCATCACGGCGCTGCAAGAAACTGCACGTGTGAAGCTTCACCAAAAGCATCGACTGAAGAACTGTCGATTTGAAACTACGAGAAGCCCCGTAAACCAACGTTTGTCCCCGTACTCGAGATTCAAGTGTCTGCAGCAAGTATTTTACACAGCCCTATCCACCTCCAGATCGAATCATCTAACTTATCACCGTACACTGCCTTGTTTTAAGGGACAAGCCATGAAAAAGGCAACTAATTCCTTAATTTCGCCACTCACCCACTGCAAGGGGATGCTGCGAAACTCCTGACTAACCAAACTTGATGGTTACTCAACATAAGAGTTTTCTCATTGAACTGGTGCCTAATTTTGAATAAAAATTTCTAACTGGAACGTGTGCTCTTCCAGCAGCACCCTCAAAATCTCTATTTCAACTTCACATCCACTCCAGAGACCGCTGAAGGGCTTCGGAGTTTTGTACACCACTCCCGTGCCTCCCCTCCCTTCTTAAAGCGCTTCCCTCCGCAATCCCACATCTTCGTTGTGCCGCACACTATGACCACAGACCTTGAGCAAGGAAACAACAGGAGACAAACGGTCCAACAGCGTTTGAGAGAAAAATCAAGCCACAGAGAGGAAAAGATGCGCTATCCATTTGTCCATTAAGTTTCTTCAATCTCATCTGTAACACTAAATAGTTTTAAGCTTTAAGGACAGAGCACACGGGATATGGTGTACTTGCCAGCCAGAAGCAAAATTTACTTCTTTATTCCAATAGCAAAGCCATTGATACTTTTCCCCTACTTGGTCATCCCAGCCTCTCCTCCCAACCATACAACACTGTCTCTCCCTGCGTATTACGACAGGGAGCAAGATTAATCTGTATTTTCAGGCTTCTTAACACCTGTTTGTTATAACCGAAGAACCTGGTTCTTTTGGGCAGAACCACGACCTCTGGCCATCTCGGGAAGTTTCCGAGATTTGGTAACAACGGATCTTCCGATCAGAAATCCTGGTTTTGACACGTAAAATTAACATTCATATGTAGTTGTTAACGATGGCCACTTGCACGTTGGGAATTTCACTGCAAAGCTTTGTGTGTGCCAAAACCATACAACAAATCTCTGTGAAACAGGAGCGTGGAGAATCAGGCTGGTGGCAACTCCCTGCAACAGTGCGAACGGCAGCAGATCCGAACCACATCAGCAGTAGCACCGGCTGAAGGAGAGGACCATGAAAGTCGCCTTAGTATCCCCAAGAAATCTATTTCATATTTTCGCTAAAAGCAGCCAAGAGATAAGACCTTACAATTGTGCAATATCTCCTTCTTGCAAAATTTAGTTTTTTCTTATTCTAATTATAAAACAATTTGTCATCCAATTCAGTCCTTATGGCTAAACTGCTTACATAAAAACATTTTGCAATTCACATTCCCCTAAAAGTCACTATAACCATGGCTCTAAGAAGATAAAATATAATAGATTTTTTTTTTTTGTAAATTCTGAATTAAATTGTTTTGAAACAACGGTTATCGTCATAAAATTGTCTAAAGTCACTCCCTGGTCTAGTTATGATTTATGAAAAACCATTAGACCGTCTGAAATTTTGAAAGAGAGGTCACTAGGACAGAAAACTAGCAGCATTTTAATAGATGTGGGGGATGTGAAAAGGGGATAATTACCAGAAAACATCAAGTATTTAGCACGGTGTTATGTCACAGGACATAACACTTCATTGCTCTAACTTTGTATTTCACACTACAAGATCTATTGTGTATGTTCCGTTGATCAGTGAGTCTACTGGAGACACAAGGGCTCATTTCCTTCTCCAAATAATTTAAAAAAGAAAAACTGTTATCTAATAATTCATGGTTTTAGCAGATTTTCAATATTGGAATTCCTTCTACCCAAACATGCTTTCAAGTTTATGACTAGGTTTCTCTTGATGTTACTTCTGTAATGAGACTAATGGTACAGGACATTACGTCACATTTGTAACGAGGCAGGTAGACCAAACAAGGATGCTCAGAGCTACACTGAAGCGCGTCTGATGAACACATGTGTGAAGGACTCAGATACCTGCCAGGACGTAAGTTCAGGTCCTCTAATGCTGCCAACACCACAGTGTTATACGCAGGCAGGCAAGTGTACCACTCGTGGCAAGTCAGGCCCTGCCCCAAATAATTCAGGTAGACATAGAACAGTTACAGTTGGAAGGGACCTTAAAGACCACCCAGTTCCACCCCCCTGCCCTGGGCAGGGACACCTCCCACCAGCCCAAGTTGCTCAAAGCCCCGTCCAGCCTGGCCTTGAACCCCTCCAGGGATGGGGCAGCCACAGCTCCTCTGGGCAACCTGGGCCAGGGGCTCACCACCCTCACAGGAAAGAATTCCTTCCTAATATCCAATCTAAATCTCCCCTCTTTCAGTTTGAAACCACTACCCCATGTCCTATCTCTACACCCCCTGATCAAGAGTCCCTCCCCATCTTTCCTGTAGCCCCTTTAGGTACTGGAAGGGGCTCTAAGTTCTCCCCGGAGCCTTCTCTTCTCCAGGTTGAACAACCCCAACTCCCTCAGCCTGTCCTCATTACTGATAGAAACGTCTACCTACTATTAAGTATTTTTAAGGATCACCAAAACCTGAAAACCAAATCACATTCACTCCATCTGTCCATAAAACACAATAACCTGTTTTTATCCCAACCTCTAAAGCATTTTAAAGGTCGTTTATTAAGAACAAAACAAAAAAATAGCACGAAGGTACTTCGAAGAAAATATTATCGATTGCAAGGCAGCAAGCGGCAGGGAGGGAGAAGGGCTGTGCAGGACACAGGAAGCCTCTCCAGCCCACTGAAACCCGCTCAGGAACGGCGATTCTCTGAGTCAGCCCCGAGCCTGCTGGTTTGCAGCAGGGCTGAGCTGGATCCCCGCCAGCACGGCCCCAAAGAGGCTCCCAAACAATCTGGAGCCAAATTAATTTAGAGGAGCAGTTTCATACCTCTGAAGAAATATGCAGCTCTTGCAATTTCTACGTAGGTAATTAAACAGGTAACTAGAAATAATTTACACACTAGCTTGCATCTTAATAAGGGAAACAGGTGACAGACAGGACAACCTGTACCTGCTCCAGGCTCCCAGAAACAAGGAGTTTACATTCAAACCACAAAGTTTAGTCTTTGTGGCTGGATATTTTAAGGAAACCCAAGTTCAGGACCCAACGGTTAACGAGTTTGACCTCCTCTGGAGAAGCCCGCCCCAAAGACACCACCACCGCCAATCCTGGCAGGCGTTTCCAGCGGCCGAGAGCAGAAGGCGGCGTGCGGTGCCCACCCTCCCCACGCTCCGCGCAGCCAGAGGCAGGTTCTGGGATTGTAACACGTATTTACAGCATTAAACAAAAAGCTGTTTTGGTGGAAAGGGTCATAACAGAATAACCCAGCGAAACGGACAGTTCGTCAGCACGCCGGTTTGGTTTCACAAGGTAACTCAAGGAACTCGGGAGCGCACAGAGCTGAACTTCAAAGCAAGAACTTGAGGAGCACAAGGTGGGCAGGGTGGAAGCTGCAGGAGACTCCGCGTTCCTCTCAAACGTGGCAACAGGCAGGGCAGAGACTGCGCCGAGCTGGGCTCACCTGGGTCCTCCTCCTGCACTGCCCCTTCCCAATCCGCACGCCGGCCGGCATGGGAAACACGGCAGCCGGGACTCCACGGAACACGTGCACGTGTCCACACGGACAAGATAAGAGTCGAGCGTACTTAACTTTCTGAGCCAATCTATGCCAAGATCACACTGTGAATCAAAATTGGCAGTACTGATGTCAAAACAGCCTGCGGAAATCTGAAGTTCAGCTCTATCCATTTAGCAGTGGTAACAGAAAGCTGATTAGCAGGTGTGTATTTAAACAGATTATTTTCAGCTAAAGCTGCTGTTGCTTTTCTCACATCTTGTCAACAAAATGAGGCCTGGCTGGCTTGCTTTATTTATTTATTTATTTATTTTAAAAAATCATTTTAAAGCTAGATAGAATTGAAGACCTGTGTAGTTATTAATTTCTGTGATTAAATCCCCTCCCTTTACAGGCTGAGGAGAGCAGCAGAGACAGGCTGGAGACGTGACGTGGGCGAGACAAAGGAGCTGCATGAAGATAAACGCCTCAGTGAAACCCTGGCCTGGAAACCTCGCAAAGGGGAGCGAGCCCGAGGCTGCCGTCCGGATGCTCCTGCGGAGGGGAAGAGCTGACGGCCTCGTCCACCATCCCCTCTGACAGCTCTGCGCACTCACATCCATCAGGCTCGGTCGCATCTGAGGGTTTTATTTCTAGTTATGAGGTTACTGAATGGCATATTTTTGCAACTGGAGTCCCACATATGAGCTCAGCAGGGTGTTAATCAAAGCAGGAAGGTAACAAGTTTATGGGAAGCTTGTTTAAGAGTGAAGCACCCTTAGAAAGACCTACACTTTCAAAAAAAACAAACCCACAAAAAAAAAACCAACAAAAAACCCAAACAAAAAAAAGACCCAACACCACCAAACCACCACCAAAACGCAGTAATGGGCAGAAGGGCTGGCCAGCTTCGGGCCTGCCCATTTAAGCTGAATTTTTCCTTTCCTGGTAAGTGGCAAACATACAACCTAGGCCAATAAAGGAAAAACAACATTGAAGACGCAGGCTCATGGAAGAATAGAGACTGCCTTGCTCTGACAGCAACCCTTCTGAAGTCATTTTCATGATAAGGTAAACAAACGGTTTTGCCCAGAAAGTCACAGGTATCTACATAAAAAAAAATAACTCTAATTTATAATATTTATAACACGACTTTGTAGGAATACAAGAAGCCCATTTCCCCTCTGAAACTCTAGTTTTGTTGTTGTCACTTCAGGGTGACAGAGGTGCCGCTGCAGCTGATGGGGCAACCCTCCACCCTGCGGCTCCTTCCCCTTTCTCCGCTCCGGCACCGGCGTCCCTTCAGCCACAGGCTGAGCCAGGCCCGGCACTTTTGGCAAAACCGCACGGCGAGACACGAGTTCTCAGCTGGCGGAGGTCCCCGGGCACGCAGCAGGGCTGGCACAAAGCAGGACAGGGGGACACAACGGCAAAGGAAGACCAGGCGCTCTCAAAGCCAGCCCCTATTGAGAGCTGCCCAAAACCACTGCAAAACTGCAACCCAGGTGCTGCATCAAGAGGAAGGTTAAAAGCTGCTGCTTGAGAGATGCCAGACTGCACCAAGCTTGAGAAAAGACTCAGGTTTGTTGTCCTACGCTTCCGAGAAAGAAAGCGCTACACATTTCCGCGGTGTCTTTAGTATTCTCATCTGTCTACGTAAAGCTGCAAGGCTTTCTGCTTGTGATACTCCCCATTCCCACATTTGCAGTTTCATGCAGCATCAAATAAAGCTCCCAGAAAGCTGCATTTTAACACAGAACCATAGTATGATTTGGGTTAGAAAGGACCTTAAAGACCATCACATTCCACCCCCTGCCCTGGGCAGGGACACCTCCCACCAGCCCAGGTTGCTCCAAGCCCCGTCCAGCCTGGCCTTGAACCCCTCCAGGGATGGGGCAGCCACAGCTCCTCTGGGCAACCTGGGCCAGGGGCTCACCGCCATCAGAGTGAAAAATTTCTTCCTGATATCTCATCTAAACCTACCCTCTTCCAGTTTGAAGCCATTACCCCTTGTCCTATCACTACATGCGCTTGTAAACCCTCTAAATTGGATGACAGTAACAGTGACAACAGAGCTGTGCTCTGCTGCTTCAGCTGGGGGGATGGAGAGACCCCTCCCTCCCTCCCTCCCTCACTCCCACCACACGCTTCCAGCTCCAAGTCGTTGCCAGGGAATGCCCGCCTTGAATAATCAGCGCTAAAAAATAAATCTGAGCATTAAATGCACCACCTGCACATAACAAGACCTACATTCACACTCAAGTCTGGCTGAGACAATACCCAACTTCCAAAGCATGTGAAAATAAACGTTTCCAACTTTTCAATAAGTGACATATCTAAAACTGCTGCACACGTTTTACTTCTGCTTTCAAAGCTTTTTTTTTTCTATTTTAAAGGGGCTTCACATCATAAGAGAAGTGGGCTTTTATAAAACGCTAGCTTCGCTTTCAAGTGTTATCATTTTCTATCCAATGACTTTTTGCACTCCACAAGATGATTCTGCTTTGAGTTCAAATAAGCTACGTGAAGTTACCATTAAACGCAATTAAATCAAGCTTCAAAGCTGGCAAAACCAGCGCCCCTGCACATTATACCTCAGTTTCATATTATAGCTGTCCACTAGGATGAGTTCAAAGATTTAATCCCATTAGCCTGATAGCATTTCCTCCTGCTAATTTTACACTCGCTCACCTACAAACCACTAAGGCAAAACGCAGATTTTGCACAGTATATCTTACAGGTTTATGGATTTTTGCCAGCAAGTCTCTAGAAGACAGCGTACAAATGAATCAGGGATCAAGCAGAAGTATATCTCCTGTCAGCCACCCTCCCATTTTTAAGAAAGTGAGTGTTTTTGGTCACCAAGCGCATGTTTTGCGAGGAGGCCCCATCAGGCGCAGGCAGATCAGTGCCAGGAATTCGGTGAACCTGGGGTCAGGGCTCCAGAGAAAGGCAGCGATTAAAGCATCCGAGCAGAACCCAGTCGGGGAATTCAATGACTGCCATTACAATACCAGGGCATCCGTCTTTCCGCAGATCTGTTTTGCTGCGTTTCTGTTCTCGTGAAAAATACAAAAATAAATACTTACCTAGTTCTCCTCGAAGGTTAACTAGTTCTTGAGATAACTCTTTACGCTGTTTCAGCGCTTCCTCCCTCTGCAGAGAAAAAAAAAACCAAAACAAACCCAAACATTTGGTTACTAGTGATCTGAGCAGGGCACCTTCCAATAATTAACTTACACGCGTTCTGTAGGAAAACAAGAGGCAGGAGCAAGAAGCCAAGATATGAATCATTTAGGATAACAGTTCTGCTGTTACAAAATACACAGATGTTCTTCTGTTGTTAAGGAAGTTACACTTTAAAACAAAGAACAGTTTTTTTCCAGAATAACACTGCAATTGAAATCCTACTTTCGCAGCAATTAATTATATATTTTATGATGGGTGTAGCTACATAAGCCTCCAGAACAAATCAACTGATAGCTGTCAAGGGCACAGAAGCGTGGTATATATGTGAGAGAGACATGCATTAAGTATTCATCTTAAGCTTACTCAAACACAAAACCAGAGGCTTTGCTAAACGCTCAGTCCCCCAGGCAGGAGAGGCACAGCCCTGCACAAAGTTGAATACAGCCCACCCCGCCGCTCGCCCTTCTTCATTCTGGCAGAGGTGACGTTCATTATGCCCAGAGAACCACAACCGACCTGTGCGCAGAGCCAGCAGAAGCGCCCACCTCCCCGCTCTGCCCAGGCGCCGTTGTCCCCCTCTGTCCCCAGCCCCGCGCCCTGGGGACAGCCACGGCCGAGCCGCTCCAGGGCTCGGCAACGGCCACCGTGCGCCCACGGCCACGGCGCCCAGGGGACAAGGTCCAGGCTCCCCGCCGCCGAGGCGCTTTCACCTTGCTCCCGGCGAAACAAATCCTAATTACCCTTGCTGCAGCACACTGAGAATAGAGGCAGAGTTTGCTGCTGGAGCAGCCCATCTTCCAGCTCCGGCAGCCCCCCCGGCCCTCATGGGTGACGCGCAGGTGGTGGCACCACCAGCCAGGCTGGGCTGGTCCGGCGGCGGTGGCCAAGCGGCAAGGCTGGACCTTGCCTCTCCCCAGGTTATCCGACTTCCGCGCCGATGGCTCCCAGCAGCGGCAGATACTGCAGCTTCTGCAATTGGCACAAGCAGCCAGCGATCGCTTAAAGCCACAGCCCTGCTTTTATCAAAGGCCAGCCCCAGACCTTAGAGCCATCCATCTCCTCTCGCTCCAACGCCGGCCGGGACGGCCAAAGGCAGCGCTGCCCTTGCCTGCGGATAATGGAGCTTATTTTCAGCCGTTTGGGGCTCGCTAGGTGCTGCTTCCACACCTAATTTGTTGATGCAAAAATAAGCCACGGGAGGCCTGAGCTGAATGGGAGAGACACAGATACAGCAGCTTTGCTGCTCTCAATGCCCAGCCGTGGGTTCACGGCAGAACTTTGCATCCTTTTCCTTCAGCTAGGATACACGGAGGGGAAAAAAGAATAATAATGCACTGCCCCCCTCCCCCCCCTCAAAAAAAAAAATCACTTAAGACTTTTTCCATTACACTGGGCACAGTCGATCCGTTCACGCGCTGGCAGCGCCACACCTGCACCTGGTTTTCCCCAGGGAAAACCTCACCTTTAGAGCCGCTTCCCCCTTTGCCCCCGGTCACTAACACCGGCACTCGCTCGCCGGGTCGCCCAGTTAAAAGCACCCTGTCCCGGAGGGGATGGATACTCCCTGGGTGCCTGCAGAACAAATACTGCAGTAAAATACACCATTCTTAAGGGGAAAAAAAAAAAAAAAAAAAAAAAAAATTGAGGGAATGAGCACCCAGAAGCCAGTCATGTATCAAGGTCTGACACAAGACTAATCAAAACGAGTAATTTTTATGCTATGCACTCTCATCTGCTGCAAGTTATAGGAAATTATTCTGCAGCTGAAAGGGCTGGCTAGGAGAAAAAGCTGGCCCTTTACTAGAAATACTTGTATTTCTGACCTTGTATGGGAAAGCTCCCCTTTTAATCCCTACACCTCAAGCAATGTGAACGGTCATGTGGCCACTGACACGCTGGCAGGGGTATGAAGCAGCTGCGCCGCCGTTTTCCATCAAGCACTTAGAAGCTTTTTAGGGCAACGGCGGGCAGAGAGGGAAGCCCACGCCTCACCTTCCACGGCCGATTCCCGGGAGAGCTGGGCGCTGGGAGGAGAGGAGTCAGCCCCCCCGGCTCAGCGCCAACCCCGCACCGACACGGACACGGACACGGCGGCCGAGGGTGCGGAGGCGAATGCTGCAGTGAGTGGTGTGAGCCACATCCCAGCCCCAGGACACAACCACGCGGTGGATGTGCGAGTTCAACTACCAAAGCTCTTTTATTTTCATGCTGCGGGATCCCAATGGGATTTTCCAAAAGCTTTTACAGTAACCTTATCCATTACTAAATCAGCAGACAAACACACTTAGGAGATTTTTTTTTTTTTTAATGTGCCCCCCCCCCCGGTTTGCATATTTATTCTTTATTCTAATTCTGAAAACATCACCCTTGAACCTGACTTTTTCCAGCCCACTCTGTTAGCAAGACATCTCAAATTTTCTCCCCTCAGCCTCCTGGCCGGACCACGCCACCGGCCCTGTGGGATCGCCAACGTTTTTGGTTAGCGTTTCCAGAAGGCCTGCTTCATGGTCCACACATTTCGTATTTGTTTTTAGTTGAAGCAATTTGGTAAGAAAAGGGCATACGAGATCAGAATATACTAAGGACTGACAGAGGCTAGGCTAGGATTAAAACCCCAAAAATAAAATAGAGTAACACTGCCTTACTATTTTTTTTTTTTAAGTGTTTCTTTCTTCCTGCTGCTCTTAAGCCCTTTTGCTTTTTACTGGTGCTGTTCAACCACGTGCCTCAGCCTCCAGCTTATCCGTCCATAATTTCACAAATCAACAAATCCAGACAGACTTGTATCCCCACCTCCTGTTAAAGAATATATTCAGAAAAAGCTAGCCATAGCGACTGCCAGCCGAAAATCAGAATAAGTTGCACAGAAGGTTAAGCAGCCACAGCAGTCAGGCTGATTCGCAGTTCATTTAGCACACTTTTATCCAAGTTCTGAGAGAACTGAGGCTCCAGTACAGGGGTCTCCCCAAGAAAACATAAGATTTCAGGTCTTGGAAACTTCCAAGTGCAGTGAAACACCAAAGACCACTTGAATAATGCAATAAGGGCCACCTTTAGTATTTAAAGACAGGTAGGCAGATGCTTCCGGATGGAATATTGAGCAACCTTCTAGTTTATGCTTTACAAGATTCTAGTTGAAAAATCAGTATCAGAAATGGAAAGAGCAGAACCAAGCGGGAGCATACAGGACCATGCAATTTTGCCAGATTTATGTGGATAAACTAACAATGCCAACAGAGATCATTCTTGCTTAGTTGCCAGAGACTCGAGGAGGGTATTCATACCAACCTAAAGCTGTTTCTGGCACAATCTATGAGTTTATGCCAAACTCATGCAGGATGACTTGATAGTTATTTTTCTTATTTCCAAAGAATCTATTGCAGGCACGCAAGAAATCCAGTTGAGTTTTAGCCAAAACATTCCCCCTTCAGTAAACATGGAAGCTGTAGGAAGGAACAAGAACCAAGCTTTGGGACAAAAGCTTTGCCACAGGCAGTATCAGGGGGGTGCACCTCTGCTATCGGATGCTACCCACAAAATCTCAGCATAAAGGAGATTTGGACATTTCTTGTTCTGAGAAAGATTAGGCAGTTAAAAACCCTTCACGTGTTTTGAAAATTTGACAAGCGAATTCAGGGGGAGGTGTGCCCCATAGCAAGGACACCCAGCAAGGTGAGGTATCCCCCACTTCAACTGGATGGAAAAAGAAGTCCGAGCTAGGGGGCTGGAGAAAAGGACAGTTTCAAGATGACAAAAATGACCAAGTCAGGAATGGAATAAATTACAAAGTTTGTCATTCATGTTTGTGTTACTGACAGTTACACAGCCCAGTTACAGACTTAAGAGTATTTTTCCTGGCAACCAGTTATTTTTGCTACGGCTTGAGATTCAAACAGGGTCATTTTAGATACTAATGAGGGTGAAGACGCATCTGCATCTGGAAAAGCTTCCATCACTCTGCTTTAAAAGCGGAAAGCTCAACGGAAGCCCACATTCCAGAATGCACAAAAGAGGTATTTATACCAAGCACGCAAGCAACCAACCTTCCTGGTTGGTACCTACACCAAATCTGCACGTGAGAAAGACACAAGGTACCTCCAAGAGGTCAGGTTATGGGCACTTCTCAAGCTGGAATGGGTGGGTATTCCTCGAGCACCCCACAGCTCCTTCTGCAGATCCCAAATCCAGAAGCATGCAGTTTTATGGCAAACTGGCAACTCTTTATTTCCTTGAGAGGACGTGCACCTAGCCGGAGTAACCATTTCAGGTTTCCCAGCGCAGTCCTGCTGCTGGCCAGGTGAGGTGGCCCCGGTGCGGGACACCCATGCTCTGCCTGCAAGTCAAGGCTTTGAGAGCCTCAGACAGGTTGCGCCTGGCCAAAAAGCCCCTTACACCTTTTGCATGTTTTTCCTCTGTGTTAAGAGCTACAAGTCCTTCAACAGCTACTCGACATAAAAGAGCAAACCATGGCAGAACCCGGGTTTCGAGCATGCGTGTGCAAATATGCTAACGCCGCCCATCTGGTAGTAATCATCCACACATCACAGTTCACATTTTAAACAACCACGCTCCTCCTGCAAACAAAACATGTACTCTTTTAGAGCTGTACTAAAGAAAGAAGAATTCACAAGTAGCAATACTGAAAAGTTTGCATTTCCATACCAAAATATGAGGGGGCTGTTTGTTTGTTTGTTTTTTAATTTCAAGCAGCTATGTCACACCAATATCTATGTGATAAGGCAGCTATCACAGTTGCCTAGTCTACCCCATGCAACATACCACCTCCTCCAGGAGCTCGGTGGCATTTCAAACTTCTTAGCAAGCTTCCATCATTCAGGAAAACCCTCTCACTCAATTTTTCATCCTCAGATTAACGTTTCCAGATCTTTCCCAAAACTGTACTCATGTGAAGCCCTGAATCTTCCATCCATTAACAGGTTGAGAAGCAGCGTTATGCATTGCCTGAACCACAAACCGCAAAGCGCTAGGACACTGCAACGGAACAGACACAAGCCACTTAGAAGTGAAATATCCTGAAATATCCCAGGGAACCTGGTCGTGCCCTGGGACTTCTCCCATGCCATAAACACATAGTGACCATACTGGAACGTTCCCCTCTTCACGCTGGGACGTGCCGTGGTCCCTGCCCAGAGAAGGTGGAGAAAGGCCGAGGTGATGCTGGTACCCGCGGCACAGGGACGGGCAGCATCCGCACCGGTCACAGGCACAACCGGCTGGTGGAAACATCTCTGAGCTGGGAGGCCGTACATCAGCCTTCTAGATTTATCAGCAATGCACTGGGATAACAAGCCGTTTCAAGAGTCAAAAGTTACAGGAGGAGAACACTAAGCGTTAAATTTAGAAACATTACGATGCTTTTTTAAAAAGCATTTTATTAGACCTGACTAAATAAAATGTGTTCAGAGCCCATAAGACAGAAATTCATCAGCGCCGCAAAGAATGGAAGCACTTAAACATGTTTTACTGTCATATACAGGGCCAAACTAGTTTTATTCTGGGAAAGGAAAGCCTCATTTTTGAAAGCCATTTGCTATCAAACCACAAGCACTTACTCCTAAAGAAATCAAACTTAGAGAGAAATACTGAGCATCTTAAAGATATAATAATAAATTACCATTATTTGCAACCACTTCGGTAACAAGCATGCTTAGACCTTACAGGAGATGAACTTAGTTTGTATGGAAGAAGAGAGCATAATACAAATGTTTTTTTTCATACTGGTACAGTCTCAGTTGTCAACAGATTTCAATATAGGATGAGTGTTTCTCCTCCGAGGAGATGTTCCTCTTACGGACAAAGCATTAGGAATTGGAGCCTATTTCATCCTTGTGCCGCACCAGTCATGAGAAGGTGAGCACCATCACGGGCTGTGATGCAGAAATTCAGTCACGTCTCCGCATAAGCTCCAGTCACTCCTGTGCCACCAGCTCCAGCCTGGAGGTAATTACGAAGGGTAACAGAAGGGCCATTCACATCCGCTTTGCAGTGTGACATTTGCTTTGATTATGTTGGTCCTTATACTACAGTATTTCTACAGGTCCCTGCTCCTTCTCTGCTGACAAAACCCAATCCTGTAAGTAAATCTGCTAATGAGAAGTCAGCAATATTAGAAGTATTTTTTTTTTTTAACTCACCTGCCCCCGGCCCCACTGAAAAACCCCTTGAAATGTCATTTCTTTCCCACCACTGGGATGCAAAAGCAAGCTAAAGAATGAGCCAAGGAAGCGGCACAACAAACCGGATTTACACCCTCTGCTCCATTTGTGTTTTTGAACGGAGCGGTAGATTATTACTGCAATAAAGTGAAAGTGCCATTAACCATCTCAAATCACCAAACACACAGTGAAATGACTACTGCCGAATTACTCTTGGCCTTGCTAGCGCTATGCATTGCCTTCTTCCCAAATGAAATCAGCAATCAGTTGTCACCTTGACTTATTACTTCAAACAGAATTCAATTAAGCCTCAGAATACAACGCTTGTGTGATTAGCTGAGAGACTCACTGTTGTCTGTAATATTTTACTTCTCTCATTTGCTCGGTACATTTACGGAGAATCACATGTTTATTCCCTGATGTTTAGTGCGTGGAAGGCTACAGCACAGAACCGGCCAGACGGGATTCCTGTGAGTCACTATCTATTTAACACAGATCCTATACTTGCGGGCTCTTTATGCTGTTATAAGCTTTACATGGGATCTCATGCTCATATGGGATCTTTATTTTCCCATTTAGACGCGATGTCCACCTTCACGCAATAGCTTTACAAAGTTAGGTTCAGATGCAGTAATATGGGCTATTTAACTTAACTATGGAACAGCCTGTTGCCTATTTTACGGGTTTCCTGAACTCCTTGTCATACAGAATGACTCCATCCTTCCCTGTAAAAATTCCGACCTCATAAAAAATAAGTTTACCCTATCTGAGCACTTATTTCTCAGTATTTTCTAAAGTTTTTGTCTCAGTTCATTTCATCTGACAGTCTCCATCCAATACTATGCAGCTTTGAAAAGTTATAGTCACAACTTAAGTTCTCATGTCTATAAAATGATAATTATCTCTATAAAGTTATGTGAAATGTTAGAATGTGAGATCCTACACTTGAGCACAATATTACCGTGCTTTCTTTACATCACTCCGTTTTTAAGGCTGTTTAGAATTTCATCTGAGAAGGCAGTACAAGACAAAAGAGGGAAATGAGGAGCAAAGATGTTATTTTCTTTCTTCCACTAACTGCTCCCTGTAATTTTGATTTTGTAATAGATACATCTAGTTTGCTACTGTCATTAGTTCGGCGGTGTCTTGGGAAAAAAAAAAAGGAAGAAAAAGAAATAACAAGGTAGACATGAGAATCAACCTCCTTATGGAAAGCAACAGCGGTTGCCTGAAACGCCAAATTTGTTTCAGCCAAAGGCGTCTTTTCTCCAGACACCTTGTGCTAGGACAGGACTCCTGATTCTCTCCAGCTGGAACCCCTTCTGAATACCCAGAGGCACCCAATAAATTGCCTAACTGAGGCATCTTCTAAAGAGTTATTTCCACCAGAGCCTAGTTTCACAGTAATTAACGGATTAAAACTTTTCTCTGGGTGTTAGAGCTCACAAATCTTCAACCCATTGCCAAAAATATTTTTGTCCCTCAGCAGCCACGTGTCACAGGGACCTTGAGAATCCCTGAAGCTTCTCTGCCTTCCAACAGCTACCTGTCAGGTAGCAACTGCCAGAGCCCAGGCCTGCTGTACTGGGGGAAGCTACTGTGTTATCACTCAAACACTCTCCTTCACGAACAGAAAATATTGAATTCCTCAAATTCAAGGTATTGTCTTTCGACTTCTGATTTTTTTTTTTTTTCTTTTCAAATCTAAACCACAAAAAATATCTAAATTAAATATCCTTATTCTCTCTTGTAAAAAGTTACGTCTGGATTTTGGGAAGCCAGATTTAAAGAGCATTAAGTACACTTGGGATGAAAATCCTAATGAGAACTGGCCAAGTCTGATATTAGGTTCTAGAAAATAAAAACTATAAATTTAACTCAAAGACAGCTGCTCTAAAAAAAAAAAAAAAACACACACACAAAAACCAGGCCTGCCAATATATTTTGGATTTATACGTCAAAACATGACTGTTCCCAAGCTCTTCCTTTTACTATAAGTGGCTTTGGTTTTAGTGATGCAATGTGTCATTCTGCTTGTTAAGCTAGATGTGTCTTCCTCATTTGATAAACATTTCCTGCCGAACTTCCACAAAGGCCAGGACAAATATTTCTGATGCATGTGTCCATGTATTCCAAGATGGAAAATTTTAAGCGCTAAGAAGTTCCCAAGAAAATCAGTATGTCAACTCTCACAGTCATTCGCATGTCAGGAAATGCCAGTTATAGCAGCTCATACACTAATGGTTAATTTCTATTTCCACCTAGAAATCCTGAAGCCTGTTTCAGCCACAGAATTTCTAGCACGTTACTTGTGTTGCTTCCCGTGTCACATCCACAATTAGTGGTATCCACATATTATTTTCAAGGTTCTATAGCCTCTCGCATGGCATTTCCCCCTACGAAGGAAACTTCTTGAAGACGTCACTACAGTCATTCCCAAGTAAAGTCTACATTCCCAAGGAAATCCTAGTCTTCCTGTAACCATACCAAGAGAAGCCCAACAGCGAAATGTAGCTGATGTTCACCTCTGTAGCACACACTGGCACAGACACAAGTCTGAAGCTCATTTCTACGGCAGAATCTGTCGAGAGCTCTCAAAACACTTAGATGCACTATAATCATTAAACATTTTACCATCTAGAGTTCTTTTAAACAGCCTGAGTAGTTCTGAATGGGGCAATTTATGCATTAAAGTGAGAGGACAAAAAGGTAACATTTGTCAGTTCACACTTTGCACAGTCACAAAGCTGTTCAAGTCACTCTAACAATACATTGCCTTTTCACTCGAAAGGTCCCCTAAACAGTCAAAACCAGATTTAAAACCAAGCTAGTACCGTGCTGCTAAAAGAAACCCCCTCCGCCCCCAAGATGTAAAGGTTTATACGTGGCAGTGAGTTAGAGGTCTGACCTCCCCAGCTCCCGCAGGAGCCCCCATGGCCTCAGCCTCCTCAGCTGGTGATGTTCTTTTGCAGGACATCACAAAAACAACCCGAGTTTAGGATTTTTCCTTCCCAGGGGAGCATCTGGCTCCTACCCACGGCTGCAGACCTCTCGGGGACACGTTCCCACCCCACCCCAGTGCTGGTGGTTCTTCACTCCCACTCCTTCCTGCAGTGTGGGACATACCCATAACACTTTGGGTATGGACAGACCCATAAAACTAGACCCATAATCTTTTTTTTTTTTTTTTTTTCCTCCTGACTGCATGCCTGAAGTGGCTGCTCAAGGCCAGGCGAGCACCAGCCCGGGCGGACAGGAGGGCAAGGGAGGAGAGGGCAGGGCCGCAGGAGTGGCACCCATGGCCTGACTTACCGCAGACGTGGCTAAACCACCTATTTAAAGCCTCTGTGAACACATCTGTTACTGAAGGGACAAGAAATAAATTCAAAATTCATATGCAAAATGAATACCGGGGGAAGTTAAAAGATCAACTCAAACACAGGGGGGCAAATTTCAGAGCGGAACGCAGTTAAAGGTTAATGGAAGATGGTTTTCCTTGGCACTTCACGCACTTATTGTAAATGGCTGATTTCACCATTTCCGCTCCACTGCCACTTTTCCTTTCTCGTTTGAACTTAAAAACAGGAAAATAGCTATGAAGTCACTAGAATTACCAGGGGACCAGGGGGAGTGCAGTAGTCTAGAAAGACTAAGCTTGCTTTTGTGATTAGCCTGCGGTTTGCCACAAGTTTCTAACACCACTAGTGCAAATACAGCTGTCCAACAACAGGGAAAACTCAGTCCAGCGCGGCGTTCTCACCAGCCACACCGTTCACTGCCATCAAAGATTCCGGATCACAGAATGGTTCGGGTTGGAAGGGACCTTAAAGATCATCCAGTTCCACCCCCCTGCCCTGGTCAGGGACACCTCCCACCAGACCAGGTTGCTCCAAGCCCCGTCCAGCCTGGCCTTGAACCCCTCCAGGGATGGGGCAGCCACAGCTTCTCTGGGCAACCTGTTCCTGGATGCCAAGAGGGTTTCCATCTGGTATTAACCCAGTGCAACAGTAGCCCCTGCGAGGTAGCAATTGGGTTTTTTAGGATTTTTAAATTCAGAAGACTCTTGGTAAAGGCAGCTAAGCACAGAAATTCCCTGTACAAACCCTGACAGCTCGAGCGTGAAGGTATTATCAGCACTAGCTGTTAATATTGACAGCTCCAAGGTAAGCTCACAACAAACAGGTTTGTGCCCAGGCAGAGTTTTGTGAGAGATTCCTGCTGGGCTAGAAACAGCCCAGCAGCGTTGCTCAACCTGGTTTAACCCTTCCACAGCAGCCGCTCAACTTCACCCCGCGTGGGCTGGCTGCATTTTGGACAGAAGTCATTGCCAGCGAGTTCTGGGTTCGTTCGCAGCCATCCTATTTCAAACGAGGTCATAAGAAACAACTTTAAAATTTTGTGCAGAAATGCATTGGGACCTCTTGAAAAAAAAAAGAAATAAAAAAAAATGAAAGCAAACCCAAACCAACCCAACAGCTGAATCACCTCCCAGTAACTTCAGCTTTGCCGGGCAGTGGGAGAGGCTGGGGCTGGGCTCCAAGCGACCCAACAGCTCGCTCCAGCTCTTGTCGCCGTTTGGCCAGGCAGCCTGTCCTCAACCCCGCCGCACCATCAGGTCGGCTCTGCCCACACATTAGTACAGTCCACATCACTGATCTGGCAGAGAAATGCCCTCTCTTTGTCTGGGTTAGCTTTCCGGTAGCTGCAAGCTGAACCAGCCTTCTGCAGGGAGAGACCAGCACCAGTAGTCCAGAGCAGGACCCTCCTCTGGTTACACTGCATCATGTCACGTCACACTTGCTCTACTGGGAGGAATGGAAGAACGGCTCTGTTCTTCACGTCATCAGCTAAGCATGATTTATTTATTTTTTTTTAAAACAGAAAAGCAGAAGCTACTTTCAGTTGGCTCTGCAGTATCATAGAATCATAGAATGTGTTGGGTTGGAAGGGACCTTTAAAGGCCATCTAGTCCAACCCCCCTGCAGTAAGCAGGGACATCTTCAACTAGATCAGGTTGCTCAGAGCCCCATCCAACCTGGCCTTGAATGTCTCCGGGGATGGGGCCTCCACCACCTCTCTGGGCAACCTGGGCCAGTGTCTCACCACCCTCATTGTAAAGAACTTCTTCCTAATATCTAAGTTAAGCTATGAGCCCCTGCCTCATGAGCTAAAACCTAACTCCAAGTTTCACCCCAAGTTTACCCAAAGAGTTTGAAAACGACATCAAATTGTGTCCTCAAGAGACATATCAGAAAAATAAATGTCTGGCCAGTTGAGATTAAGTTAACTATAACAGACTCCACACCTCACCAGAAAGGGAAAAAACCCCAAATCAAGGAACAAAACCAAAACAAACCACAACACCAAATAACTCTTCACAGTGTTCCCTAAAACACAAAAATCCTACAGGATGTTTCCCCCAGCAAAATACCAGATTCTGAGTATTCCTTACACCACCACGGCAAAAGAGTCCTCCTCACCCCTACGGCAACTGCCCAAGGATAAGACAGTGACCCTTCAGCCAGCGTTGTCTTACCCTGGGAAAGGAGAGAACAACCTCAATGCCAATAGCTGGTATGAAACTACATCAATGTGTCATATTTAGCCCAGTTTCACGTGCTTAGACTTAACTCTCCAAGATTACTAGTTTTATGCAGTTTGATTGAAATACAATTTCTTTTTTCTTTCCATCTACAAAAGAATAACGAAGAGGAAGATGGAGCACAATTACTATTGTCCTCCATGCAGGTCTCTTCCCTCCATCTTCAATACCACTTCCTCCTCACTTTTTTTTTTTTTTTGAAATAACCATTGCCATTATTCTAACGAAAAAAAGTTTAAAAAAATCATGTTTATACTAAATGACCTGTAAAATAGTCTGGAAGAAGCAAATACATATGTCAGGCTTCTTCTCATTAAATATGACATTGATAAAGCATTCCTGAATTTTAAGAAGTTGCAATACAAAATATTTGAGAGAAGAATCCGGGCCAAGACATTTAATTATAAACGTTACCAAAAAAAAAAATCAAGGTGCTTATTATACAGTAATTAGAAGATGGCACAGAAGTTTAGCGGTGAGAATTTCACATATAAATTTCACAATTTCACATTAGATGACAGGCATTCACAAATCCTGTATCAAATTGCTTTGAAGATCTTAAAGTAGTTCCTTAGCAGAGAAAGGTGTTCCAATCAAGAGTTTAAAAAACCCAACCAAAGCAAACCCACAAAACTGGCTCAGAGCCACTGCTCTTATTGAGATGAGCCAGACTTGGACTTAAATGCAGTATTTTTTAGATGAGATGAGAGCGAGCAGGTATTATCCCACAAGAAGAGAATGTTACGTTTCTGGCAGCATACTAAGACAACTCAGTGCTTTTTTCTGTATACCAGACTATAAAATCACCGCATAACACAACAGCTGAAATAAAATGGATACATTTTAAAATCCTGGAACATCAGTTATAAATGCAAGAGAAACTGCTATTAAAGCCTGCACTAGCAGTTGCAGCATAAATTCATAACTGTTGTAATTTCCTTAACTTTGCATTTTTCTTCTCTCAAGAGTTTTCAAGGCAGACCAAAAGTTTCTAATATAATATCAAACTGATTAGGTCATTATGTATGTCAAACAGACCAGAAAAAAAATAAACATGAAACCACATCAGATTAATTCCACTCTAAATTTGAGGTGCATTTCTACATTTATTTTTTTTTTAAATGAAACGTTGATAATTTTAAGACACCACCGATAATGCAGGATTCAATAAATACAACCATAACTCACACTTTATTCTGAATAGCTCAAAAACATATCTGCCCCTTATATACTCTCCTATCCAATGTCACATAACAACGCAAGGTCATGCAGATTATCTGTTGAAACTACTCTTTCCTACAAGGGCAGAACTTGAAGTACATACTTGGAAAGGTACTCAGCCCTGAAGGACTCTCTGACTACAAACATTTTAAAACTTCTCTTCTAAAAAGGATGTGAAGCTGCAAAGAGGCCATAAAACTCAGTGTCAGGGTGTTTATTTTTCCTATCCAACTGATGCCAGGAGCAGGCTTATTGCTACCTCCCCAGGAAAACAGAAATCATCGGAATGGAAACACAGATGTTACGTACCGGTATATTAATATTTTCAAGAAGCCCTTGTTGAGAAGAGTTCAACAAATTAAAGCCCAGGTTGATCAGCTGCGAGCTCTTACCTCAGACTGCAGGTGCTGGATGACAACCGTTAACGCTTCAAACTTCTGGTTACTGCTTGTCAGGAACTTCTTCAGCTGCAGGATGATTCCACTTTGGGCCTCACATTTTGTTTTGTACTGTGTCAGCTCGGCTGGTTGCGCGCCAGGCAAATGGGCACCCGTGGAGGCTTGAGCCTGGATGCATGAGCTCTTGGGACTCCGCTGCTTGCCCTTGTCAACTAAAACAACAACAACAACAACAACTAATTAATACACACTTTATGTTGAAATCCCACCAAAACTTAAAAGACAGGTGCAAAAGAAAGTAGTCAGAAATCCTTTTAAACACTTCCCTGAAATACTAACTAGGAGAATGGGTTATTTCCATTGCATGGCAGAGCAGACCCTGTCCTCTGCCAGGTTATTTTCTAGCACCATAACCTCGTATACAGCATTTTGCACTTCACCCTCACCTTCATGTCTTCTGTGGCTTGATTTTCAGCATACTCTTCACACCGTGCTTTAAATAACTATATTCATAAAATGCAAGATCTCTCTGATCCTACCTAGTAACTTATTTCTAACGTAAGAGTTGGCCACTTTAGTTTGCAACATGGATTTCATATTTCTTGCGCTCTACAGTATTGCTGAATACAAACCTATTTTCCCCATGTTTACTTGGTCTTTTCCTTCCTTTCAAAACTTTCATTGCAAAAACTCCCCCCTCCGCAGCCCAGGTTTGAGCTTTAAAAACCAGAGGGGTCTTGCAGCATTTCTTAAGTGTCAGCGATTTCGGTCATAAGGATGAGACTTTAAAAAAAACACAAATGCTCCAAAATTTAACACATTTCACGTTTGCCCTGCTACTGTTCACGGTCCAAGAATTACATCGTTGATTTAGTATTCCTAGTTATGTTGCAACCCCAATCCCTTCACAGTACACAGTCATCTCGTGTCAGAGGAAACCACATTACACATCCAGCGCTCGACTCATAAACACAGCGGAGGTTACAGGCGTCTCTGGAGGGGGAGCCCAGCACCGCTGTATAGGGCCAGTCTTCCCCGTTTGATCCCACGGGGACCGAGCAAACTCTTTTGCAATAAAAGGGCTGATGCAATACGTAAGTATCCCTTGGCAATTTAATGAAGACATCCAAGCAGATTACTTCGTACAGTTTCAACTTAACAAGATTTCTTCAAGATAAAGTGGAAAAAAAAAAAACAACGCAAGAAGTGAGATTTGAAGAAAAGAAAAATAAGAACACGCGGAAAAAACGCGGGACAATAACCAACTAGAAGTAGTTGCTCGTGAATCCTTTCTGAAGCCCAAGCATCTGGTTTGCAGGTTGTCAAGTGATTCTGGAATAGTCCCAGAGGCGTAAGGCTCAATCACTCAACTGGGGACGGTATTAGACTGACATTAACTGAGAATCAAAGCTTTTGTTATCTACTGACACATCACCTATTGGATTAATACATCAGCCTTACACAGCTTCCACTTGTTTTCAAAGCATTTGAAAACAACTTTCCTGGTCAAAATACCAATGTCCTCTGTGCCCCTCTCACAGAGCCAGGTATAAAGTACCTCCTGAGCCTATTAATTTTCCAAATAAATCCTCTCTAAGCAAGATTTTCTGTGATCCCTCATAGTTAAGAGAATTGTCAGCGTATCATTTTCGGACGCTCCTGTATTCTAGGAGGTTTCAGCACACTTCTGCTCAGAGATATTGACTGTTCAAGGGTATATTTTCAGTTAGAAACATACTGTCTTGCAGTTGAATAGTAGAACTGTTAAAAGGTATATCAACATGATAATCCAAGTCAAAATACAAATCTGTAGGGGAAACAGATCAAGCTTGGCTGCCAGTTCTAGTTAGCCTATTTTTACCACCATTTTAACTAATGTGACCGCTGCTTTTCTCACAGTGCAGACATAACGATGTCCTTCGAGTAGACCCCTTTAAACGAATGACAGTTCACATTTGAGAGCAACCATGTCAGATTTCCAGCAGTTTTACGGAAACTACTGTGTTTAGGAAAACACCGTTTACTTTCTGAAGCTCCTTCAAAAATCACGAGACAATAATCAAGGAGAGAGGGGAAAAAAAAAAAAAAAAAAGAGCAGAGACTAGAGAATAAACACGTACAGTCAGTCCCTCCCTGCCCTCCTGGCTCACATACTCCTACTCTCTCACATATTCCACCTCCTTTCCTGAATGCTCCACTTACAATAAATAGAGAACTAGAGCACTCTTCTTGATTTAAGGCTACTGGGTAAGTTCACCGATACAGATCCTGATGTCATCATTTAATTAACTACATGAAATGACTTTTACATCCATTTGTAGGACCCTGACAGAGCTGCGTTAAACCTGAACAGAGGTTTGCAGAAAATTTTTTAATTCTGGGAAAAAAGTGACATCACATACTGTTACCTAATAAAGTTATTTCATTTAAATACAGTGATACAACAGCAAACCACAAGCCACACATAACTCCAGAGTTACAAACAACACTGCAGAGTTCAGCCTTTATCAGTTTGCCAGTCACACCATTGCTTTTATCGCGGCACCCAGAATACCACGTCTTTTCCTAGAAGCTCATTCAAACATCCAACCAAGCCAGCCCCGGATCCTATACTAAAAAAGCTGAACAAAAAACATGCACTAGAGAAATTCAGTGACATTCCTGTTGGCAATTTTGTCATAGACATGTGCTATACACAGCCACTTCAAATGCTGAAAAGCCTTTCTCAGCCGGCTTGAACCCTCTGTAGCATGAGCTGCCTCTACAGATTAACACCAGTGACACTCCAGTGCTTATTTATGGCCTGCGTACCTCTGGGCAATGACAGATTGTTTCCAGATTTGTATAGCAGGCATGCTGTGATGTCAAAACAAAAGCCACGCTTTCATGAAAACAAAAGCATCATGAGTCTGATTACTGATACAACACAGCGGCGATGGGCTCTAAATTAAAGACAGTACTGGTTACCAGCCCAAGTCCTCCTCACTTAGGCCCTTTTACTTGCCACCCTTATGCAGTCAGTCTTGTAAAGCAGAACCGTTTCCACCCTTCAGTTAGGTTCTGGACTCCTCTCCAACAGGCTCAAAAAACACTGTGCCCAATCTAGTGGAAATGCTCAATTTCTGAAGACTAGAAATCAGATTCTCAGGTACCACGTGTAGCTCAGTAACCAGACAGAATCACCACGTAAGGTACCTATCCTTCTTCATACCGGTGAAAAAAATAACTAATAATAATTAGCAGTGATTTTGCAAAGATTAAGCCTTTTGATCACTGAATCATTCACAGAAGATTTGATATCTCGCTGGCGAAAAGAATAGCCCATGACCTCGTAAAAGGTCCAAAAAGCCTCCCACTCCTTCTACAGACGCTACGCAGATGGCAGCGGCTGACTCCAGTTATTTGGGCAGAATATTGGACCCATCACAAGCTTTTCCATAAAACAAACTGTTTTCCATACGCAGCTTCTCTAGTTAATAGGCGTCCAAAAGCAAGAAATACACAACTGTCTGTACATAAGGCTATGTTCCATAAAGCTATGTTTAAGCGCTGGGATGTCACCTAGTATTTAACATTGTACTTGGCTGGCTATCTCGGAACTTGCCTGGTGCCGCTGGCTTCCTGAGCCTCCCGATCTTGTCCGCTGTTGCAGGGATACTAGAGGAAACATCTATCACCCACTTTTTGGTTTGCAGAGCCAAACCAAAGCCTTCTTTTGCTTATCATGTACTAGGAAGGTCTGTGTAGTAATGCCTACACTGACTAGAAATTATTTTCTTTAAGCGAGAGATTCAATTTCTTAAAAAAATTACATTTCTTAAAAGCATTCTAAATAGCTTAAACAAACTACTTGACAAGCACAAGTAGGCACAACCTCACTTCTCTCCCCACACTTTTGCAGTCACCATTCTCTTACCCCTAAGCACCTTCTTTTCACATTCCTCATCCAAACTGTTAGCTTCCACAGGTTTCTCAAAACCCATGTGTGTCTTGTGTAAGCATTTTTCAAAGAAAAAGCCTTGCTCAACATTTTCTTTTGTAGGAAGATGCAGGCTGGTAAAAACTTTGTGCCTCTCCTCCATTTTCTGGAAAGCTTTGTCTACACAGGTTAAATTGGTGCTCACTTCTTTGATCAGTAAGACCAGATCAGCCTGAGTATTTAATCGGGCTTCCATTTCTTCTCTTACTCGCTGGATTTCCTCAAGCACAGTCCTTATATCCAAGTGACTGGACTTCACCTCCGCTTTGAGATCTTCTTTCACCTGCTGCTGGCTCCTCTGCAGTGCTAACACCCTTCTGATTTCCTTTTGAGATGTTTCTACATCATGCTTTAGCTCCTTCTGTCCAGCCTGCATGGCCTCCTGGCTCGCTTTGACTTCTGCCAACAGTGCAGCGAGGCACTCCATCCCGATCCCACGGGAATCGCAGCACCTATTCCAGTCTCACAGCTTCCGAGCAGCCGGGGGTATCTGTCAGCAGGTAGCAGATTTCCCCGGATAGCAAGAGAGCCAGCACATAGCCCTTGGTATGGTATCCCACCTCAAGCTACCGTGGGCTGCTGTGAAGGTACCAGGTAAGTCTCGTACAGGGCGAGATAAAGGCACTAAATAAAACACTTCAATAAGCAGGGAACGAGAGCTGGAGCTCCTTCTCAGGGCTCAGCCAGAGCACTAATCAGTTTAATTGGCAGATTATGCCACACCTGAATTTTTAAAAATCTTTTGCTGACATCACTGTACGTGGGACGTCACCCCAAAAGCCACTCCCAGCAGTCACTTGATCTGTGCATCAATCAAAGTATGCCCGGGCATCAGTAACCAGGTTTGTTGCAAGGCAGCCAAACACTGCAGGAACGCGTGGCCCTTCCTTTCCAACACAAAGGCTCGAAAGGAGCCCGAATTGCCTGCAGGAGCTGCAAGCCAAACACTTCAACATCACTTCGTTATTCAACAAGGTGATTATGCGCCCGTCCTTCTGCTGATGTTTGCGGCGAGGGTTCAGGAGTACATGGGTGAGCACCTTGGACATTGGCCCGCTCCCACTGAACGCCCTCCTCATTCCCACGGCTAGCAACGCCCTTTGCACAATCTTTGGACAAACCCAGATCCTGAGGAAGCCCCTCTGGTCCACAAACAATAAGCAGTTACCAGAGCAACACGGGAAAACTGACTAATGAGATATTTTTGGCAGGTTAAGGAGGCTAAGCCTTTTAGATACCAGGTCTGAGTGTTAACTTTTCTCTGTAAAAGCTGAGGCTTCTTACTTTTAAACAGAGAACTCATCATAGGACTAGGCCCCATGTAGAAACAAGTAGATTAATGACACCAGGCTGTCAGCTGTTTTGTTACACAGAGATTTAATTACCCAGTCATCAGATTCAATTTGGAAAAAAAGTGACCAACACGATGTAGATCTTGGTCTGCAGAAGGCGCCAGTCTGCCTTCAAAGAGGTGAGCTGCTATTCAGCACAACACCCAGGACTTGGAGCAGCACACAAGCTGGAGCTCAGGAGAGCTTTTCCACCACACCTTTGGTCCTGTCATGACTCCAAGATGGTTGTGGAGACAGTGATGATCCCACAGAAACCCCAAAACAGAGGACCTATGCTATCCATCCAAAACCACAGTAACCCCCGTCAGCACCATTTGGGGCTGGGACGCGTTACAGAGAATACCGATAGTCCACGCATGTACAGACACAGGGTTTGCATCTCACCACAGTGCTACCGGCCAAAAAGACAGTATCTGCAATCTGGGGAGTCCTGCTCGCAATGAAAGTTTACTGCTCACTGGGACCAGGAAGGTATCAGAGACATGTCCTCCTCACAGAGCACCTCACGGCTTGCAGGTATCCCCCGACTGTCCTGCTACTGCAGTGGTATCACAGCCCCTGCTGGACACGATGCCAGTGGTGGAGCTTTTTTCCAAAACTCTGTATCCCCCTTCAGCCCCTTGCCCCATTCTAGCTGGACAGCTATCCCAGCTTCTGAGCATTATTAGTCACATACAGTCACCACTAAGGACCAGTACACAAAACAGACTGCAGAAGCACAATCTGAAGTTTGAATCCAAGTAACATCTTTGACAAAAGATTTAGGTAGGTGAAGAGAGCCAGGTATGAGCACCAGCAATATTTCTGCATCCCTAGACCAATGCCTGCAGTAATTCAGCTCAGCAGTGTAACACACCATTCCAAACTCCACCATACCTCAGCGGTACCCAAAAACCTCATGAACGGAGGTGAAGCACTTGCAAAGACCTTGTCAGACACCTCCTGGCAGCAAATGAGAGTCCAGCAGAATTGATTTCCACTGGTTCAGGTTGATACAGGTAGAGAATGGGTCTCTCTCTGTAAGAGGGAGGGTATTCACTAGGTTCACCCATGTAACCACCCAAGATCTAACTCTTCCTGGCAGCCCAAAGGCTGCAGCCCCTTTTCCACATGCGTGCGCACACACCTCCATTGCCAAGTGCTCTCTGTTATAATACAGTACACTGTGAAGAAAAGCTCTCCATGGAAACCAGTCTCTTGCTCTATACGGAAACATTAATTCCATCCAGAACGTAATCGAAATGTTTGGTACACTCCTCACTCAAACTAAGAGATCTGATCACGAAGGACACTTTGATGATTTGTCAAGATCACCTTCTTCAGGTAACTTCCAGGCATGTTTCCTTTACTTTTCTCCACTCTGGAAGACACTCTTCAAAAACTTATCTAAAATTAAATTTGTAAGTAGATACTACAAAGCAAACTGGAAGTCTACAGAGGTTGCTGGTACTTTGAATTTTACGACCTGTCTGAGAAAAGCATCATGCATAGTTTTGAAGTCAACACAGAAACTTGCTAAACCACAGTAATAGTTATATTTTACAGCGTTAGGTAATACAGTGCATTTGATATATTAAACAAAAGAGTTTACACAAAGCTTACAGTGAATCATACAAAAAAATCCACCACTTTGACCTTCAGGGTGGTTTCACATTCTGTACAGCTGACCAGTTCGTACAGCTAGGACTGGGGTCAGACTTAAAACAGCAACCAGATATTTTCACTTCCCAAATGTGAATGAAGAAGCATCTCATTGCCTCTATATATTGACTTTTCCCTTTTTCAAAAAGTCTGGTTTACACCTAATTATAATTGGTAACTGAACACACACCCCCACTGCAAAAAAAAAAAAAAAAAGACACACAAAAAATCCCACCCTTGGACTTCCTGGCATGAGGCTGGCAAAGAGTTTGAGAACTAATGAGAAAGACCACGTTAGAAATGAAAAAGAGGGAGTCAGGACTAGAAAGGGCTACAGAACAGAATACATGCTACATATAATAGGAGGGAACACTTGGACAAGAATATATCCTTGCAAACTAGGTATTTGTGAAAACAGCCAAGTTACAAGGAGAATACTGAAATAAAGGTAAGGACATGCTGCCAACATATCCCACAAGACATGCTAAACCGAGTTATGGAAAGCATTACAAACATGTATCCTGTACAGTATTAACATTCACAAAGTACTTCTAGCTAACTGTGTTCAGTGCAGTTTTAAGCTGGATCAAATTTCTCCAAATACACTGATAAACACCAAAGTAAACTTGAAGGTCTACCTGTTTTTATTATTTCTGAAGAACGCAGAGCTACACTGCTGACCTCCACTCCAGATGCTTTATCTTTTCCTCCTGTGAGCAAGCTAGTCCCATCGATGCAGTACTGCGTGACCCACGGGTCTGATTCTGGGGTTTTTCCCCTTCAGGAGCTATCAAATCTCAGTCTCACATCTGAACCAGCCCCTAAGTGAGTACATAACTTCACCTTGTATGTTAATCTTTACACAGGCAGTTCTGAAGCCTCAAAAAAGCTTCTACAATTCTCCCGCCATCCTCCCCCCTGCCGCAATGCGTACAAGCTATTCGAGCAATGCAAAAGAAAGAGCGATCAACCATTTGATCTCACAGCTTTGATTTTAAAGTTTGCCTTGTGACAAGCTACGGCACTTCAGAGAGGGAGACAAGAACATCCATACAAATAAGGAAGCCATTGGGTGTAATGTGCAGCAGTACATACATTACCTTTGTGAAGACCTCGAAATTTGGCTGGCTGCAAATTACCACCCTAAATTCTTTCAAAACTCTTGCTCTGGGCTATAAACCCAGGAATGCAGTTTCTGACAAATATACAGGGAAAGCAGTCACAAAACTAAATTAACGGTGTCTGCAGAGGGCTTGACAGGCTAGACTGGGATGGAAGATTTCCAACCTCCCCCCAGCCGCTTCACAGCTTGGTCAACCGTAATTTTCACCTCCATGCAGCTTGGCAAGTGGTGAACACACACACCTGCTTTGCCTTTTGGAGTCCAGGCTGCTGACTGTACAAACACAGACTCCTGAAGAAGTGATGTTCTGTTCCTAACCTCTGCCTCAGGCCTGTCTGTATAAGCCGGTGCAGACAGCCCCAACTTGCCCAACATGCGTCAAGCACGTCAGTCATGAGCCAGTTTCAGTCCACAGGAAAGCGACTTCATTTTTCAGAGCTGTGCCTGAATAATTTGCCCAACTGAAATTCTGAAGATGCCGCCATATCTCAGAAACTCTTCTAGCTACTTGTTCAGATGGTTTTGCCTCAAGAAGCTGGGGGAAGAGAAACAGCACTTCTCGTCTTGCATCCCCTCCCCGCATCAATGCGGCCTGAAGCCCCAGACAACTAAATGTTATCTAGAGCAGAACCGCAGCTCTCTCAATTCCTTTACTCTTAGAATAGAACAGTTTGGGTTGGAAGAGATCTTTAAAGGTCATCTACTCCAACCCTCCTGCAGAGAGCAGGGACATCTTCAACTAGATCAGGTTGCTCAGAGCCCCATCCAACCTGGCCTTCAATGTTTGCAGGGATGGGGCATCTACCACCTCTCTGGGCAACGTGGGCCAGTGTTTCACCAGCCTCATTGAAAAAAATTTCTTCCTTGCAGCTAGTCTAAATTTTCCCTCTTTTAGTTTAAAGCTGTTACCCCTTCTCCTGCCGCAACAGGCCCTGCTACAAAGTTTGTCCCCATCTTTCCTGTAGCCCCCCTTAGGTACCGGAAGACCACTATAAGGTCTCCCCGGAGCCTTCTCTTCCCCAGGCTGAAGACCCCAAACTCCCTCAGCCTGTCCTCATAGAAAGGTGCTCCAGCCCTCTCACCTTCGTGGCCACCTCTGGACCCACTCTAACAGGTCCACGTAACCTCTCGAGTTCCCCATCTTTAGCGTCAGCCTCTAGCCCATGTTCAGGAACATCAGTTTATCGTATCTGTCATCAAAGGTCAAAGAGGTTGCAGGAACTGAGCGAAGTTTAACTGCAGGCAGGTAAAATCTGACCTAGATGCTTAAACTGACTCAGCAGGATTAAAACATACACAGCAGAAATCCCTCTGCCTTTTTTTGCAGGGGTACAAAGGTTTTTCAGCATATTTTTCCTTAAATGCTGGTACAGCCTGGAGGGGGAGTGCAGAATCATCACATATTATTCCAGGCACTCAGTCTGAAGTGCTGCTTCTGAAGCCTGTGTCTGTCCTCTCATGCCAACCCATCCATTGGCGTACAGTATTATAGCACTGACTTCTAGCCTCCGTACGGCATTTTAAGTACATTCCTTTTCATTCCTCACTTCTAGCCACAGAACTGGATATTCTCTTTGCACACACGACAGCAAAAAGGAAAGGGAAATCTCAGATGTATTTACGTACTTCAAAGAGCTCTATGCGTGTTTGATGTTTCAATCGCATGCTTAACACACACATATCTTGCAGCAGCGGCCACACGGGGTTTCACGCTGCTGGAGCAAGTCTCTTCTGAAGCAGAACCTATTAGCACGTCAAACGCTTCCCTGTCCCTTACAGCGCTGGCTATTTGGTAAGAAACCAAATGTTTAAGGACCACGCCAGAGTCCTGCAGCCTAAAGCTGTTCCCTAGAAACTATAATATACCGCATGCAGCTCTTCGTTAGCTTCCTGCTTGTTGACACAACAAACGGACCGTGAACCAAGGGCACCTTTTCGTTACAGAGTACTTCACACAGAAACAGGGGTGAAAACAGGCAACTGGGAAGAGACCAAGAGATGTCAAGCAACGCCAGTTTTCCAACCGCACGCCTTTCTAAATGAGCTTTTGCACTATCTCCACAAAAGGCTTAGCAACCCCAAGCAGCCCTTAACTACTTCTGCACAAGGGTTCTTCTGAAGACAGACAGAATCTTAGAATGGTTGGAGTTGGAAGGGACCTTAAAGATCATCCGGTTCCAACCCCCCTGCCATGGGCAGGGACACCTCCCACCAGCCCAGGTTGCTCAAAGCCTCATCCAGCCTGGCCTTGAACCCCTCCAGGGATGGGGCAGCCTACTCCTTGCCAGTTAATCTGACACATCCTCATACTCTGCTAGGCTCAGAAGTGATAACCCACAGCACGTAGCAAGCCCTCTACCCTGCAGTGTGATGGTCTGGACTTTTTCTGTTGGGTTATGAGCACGGCCCTGCCATCTTCTGGTGAGGGAGAACGCTCTCCCTGCAATCAGGATGGCTGGAGGCAGCCATGAATCCAAGGCTAACAAAATACCAACAATGCACGTGTGACATTGCACCAAGGCTCCTAGATAAGCCTCAGTACATCATCTTTCCAGTTCCTACCCCAACAGACTTACCCCCATGACAGCCTTTGAACCAGGTTCCCTGTGTCTACAAGCCTATTAAAATTAACCACGCATAAAGGCCTCAGTATTCCTCAACCAAAAACTTGCCTTCATCCAAGTGATTAACACTGATGTATCTTTGTTCCCCTAAGATGTCACCTGTCCTTTGGAATATGTCTCTCAAGCTTGTACAACTGTTTTAGGACATTGTCAAATGCACTGCTGATCACTGGGAACACAGTGCTTTTCCCCCCTAGAGAAACCATGTTAACGGCACACATTTTCGTTTGCCAGTAATTTGGTATGACCGGTTACTATCCTGATTAAGCATACAGAACCTCCATGTTGCATTAGCATTACTTGGATTTCTGAAGATTGCAATTTATGTTTTAAAACCTACATTAACCTTATACTGAAGCATTGCAAGGAGTTAGATTATGATCTAATGCATCTGAAAAAAAATGCATTACCTCCCAAACTGCTGGTGGCTTCCAAAATAGAACCACAACGACAAGCATTAGCTCAACTCATGTCATGGCTGCAATGGTCTGTTCAACCAGCCTGGGCATTTTTTCAAGAGCAAGTTTTGAAGGAAAGCCCTGTGATCAAGACTCTCTTGAGCTGTGCCCTACGCTGTCTTAGGGTTACACGTTTCTTTGTCATTTCACCAGTAGCTGTTTCTTCTCCAGTCTTGATGATGACAAAGTTAGTATTGGGTGAGATGATGACAAACGTGTGTTTTGTCAACCACACATTTTGTCAACCCCAGTAGTGCTGCACTGACAAAGTCAGTGATGATGGCAGGAACAAATTTAAAAAACACTTCAAAATAGCAACGTCCAAATTTTCTAGCAGATTAAAAGGTTGGAAGGGATAATCTTTACAAGTCACGTTTTACAGAGGACTTAACAGGAGTCCCAGACTTGAACATTAAGTGTGTAATTAATATATCAGACAGATGTTTGCCTGTTAAATGCAAAGTACACATGGAAGCCTGACTAATACTCCGAAACCTCAGGATTGTGTCCATGACACTTTTTACCTTATGTATTACAGGCCTATCTCACAGAAGCACTAGTTGAGTTTTAAACACTTCATATACAAAGTGATTTTGTCTTAATATCGCATTCACAATACATTTCGTCAAGTTTAATGGAACTGTAGCATCTAGAATTGAATTAGGTTTTCATCCAGCCGGTACACATCAAGCATGAATATGAGCCACACATCAACTACAAAGATAAAAATATCAGTAAGCCCACCATACATTCAGAGGTGACTACAAACTAAAACAAATTTGAAATGCTATGCAATTTACAGAAGACAATTCTCACATGCACTAGCTGGACTCCCAGTCGATCCGGGCTGTTTTGGTTATTTTCTAAATAACCAAGAGCAATATTGATCCTTGATTTCTTGGCTTGTTCTGAACTGGGACAAAGCCTGACACGTGCTAGTTAACCATACAGCACTACATACCACTGTCTGAGGGAAAAGAAAAGGAGGGGTAAGATGGCAGAACTAGTTTATCGTATTATATATTAATATATATATTAATAATGCAAAGCCTAGAGCACGGATGTTTTGATCTGAAAGGGATTGGCTGTATGTACACTAATGAAGGACCTCTTCATCTACCTTAATAAAAAAAAAAGAAAACACTCCAGTGAGTGATCCATTTTTAAGGACAAAGATGACAACAGGATGGAAAGTAATTGCATGAGGATGTGTTATGGTATGATGATGCCTTGGCCAATAAGGGCCAAGTTAGTGAAACATACCTCGATCTATTACCGTTGGTTTAGACGTTTTAATTTTGCTACATCAGTTCATCCCATACACCACAGGCAACTTTAAATCTTTGAATTCTCTAGTTTTTCAAGAAAAAAAAGTTGCTATATTGGAAGCTATCAATTTTGTTTATACAAGGGGTTTACATTTAAGCAAGTTTCTAGTTCATGTATCGCTCTGAGTAGGCAGACAGACATCTGAAGCAGTCGTCTTTTTTCCCTGCATACCTTCTTATAGTTGCAGCTGTGCCTTGTGATCCCCGAAACACACACCTGCCCAATGAACCAACCACAGGCTGATGACTGGACTCGATGATCTGAAAGGTCCCTTCCAACCTAGACAATTCTGTGATTCTATGATTCCACGTTGAAGACTGATGTTCCTCACTCCTCCCTGCTCCTGCTTCCACCTCCCGCACAAGAAGCTGCTCCTTGTTGTCTGGTGCCCTCTACTGCTTCATCACAAGTACAGGACATGGGATAGCTTTGCCCTGTAGGTAGCAGCTGCAGAATGCAAAGTCAGGACCCAGAGTCAACTGGGACAGGGAATCCCACTACAGTTAGTTCATACCATCTGCAAGCCCTTCCCAGATCCCATTAATTGCTTCCCCAGTGCAAACTCTGATCCCTTCTTCTTACCTCCACATAATTAATTTTTTGCATCAAATTTATTCTAGATCTAGATATCAGGTCTGGCTCCAACATCCCTAGGTTTTAACAGCTAATTGTAGGAAGAACTCCAAACAAATCTAAAGAGGATTCTTGTAGCATACAAAATTAAGATTTTAAGTTTGAAAGTAACTTTCTGCTAATATACTATGGAGGTCCATTTTGTTGCAATGAAGGCAAAAAAAAACCTCCCACCACCCAACACAGAACTAATTTGGAACTTTAACTGAATCAATGAACTTCATTTCATCCGTTGTGCCTACCCCTAATTCAGTGTAGCAATTCTTCCTTCACAGACAACGCACAATTAGTTAACTGCCAGAATATTCACTAGCTCAGCTTAATGTTACATTCAAGAATTTGATATTTCTCTCTAGCTTTTTTTGAACCACTCAAAGTAGTTTTTCAGAGTAAAAGCCTATGTAAGGCTCAGTAATTTGCCAGGAACCATAATCTTTCCTTGAAAACAACTGTACAAGAGACCTGTAAAATACATGTTGACTACAAGACCAGCACATTAATATGCAACATCGTTTCTTGTGCAGTATCCGCGGCTGTCTTGGATGGAGAGGACGGAGTGGCTTTTAGTTTGAACCCAGAAGCTATTTATTCAATCACACTAGTATGAGCTGATGCTACATGACTGCAACAAATGTCACTGGACTTAAGTGTGGCACTGAAATGCTGCCCAAAGGACGTTATGGAAGAAAAAGTAGGACAGGCAGTGGGAATTTAAAGAGCCTCCACAGCCTTGGTTATATTTTGTATTATTGCCTTTATGTCAAAACTGTTTCTGAACGTATCCAGCAACAGCTTCCCATGTTTACGAAACTCTACATCCATTTAAAGACAAATAAATCCAGATTAGACTCAAATTCACTGATGATGTTCTTTAAAAAGCGAGGTGATTGCACTTCTAAGCACGTAGGAAGCACTATAATCAGTGCTAAGTTACCTATAATAATCATACTTTATCAACCAAAAGATCACTGAAGTTCAATTCTAACATTGTCCTCATAGAACAGAGGACTGCAGTTTGCAATTTCAAGTTACAAAATAAATAGCTAACATCCAAATTCTCCTTTTGGTACACACAGATTCATTTTTTAGAGAGGTACAGAACAATTCAGAGACCAAGCTAGGTGATGAACTTTGCCCATAGCTTGAAAAAAATTAAAATAAATAAATAAATCAGTGATGATATAGGCATGATTAAGCTTACAGGTTGGAAATTGAACTGAGAAAAGGAAGGTAACTGTTTGACTTGCCACATCCCTTCAGGAATCAGTTCCAGAGCTCTTAGGAGCTATGTAGGAAATGCCAATGTAGCACTTTCAACAGCATTCACTACGGTATCGCCCAGTGACCTTGGTTCAACCAGGATCTTGATTGGTTTTAATCACAGCCCAAAACGGCATCCCAGCAGGCTGCTCCTCCCCAGCTACACTGACTTCATTTAATGAGTTCAGCTTCAGTTCCAAATTAGGTGTTTTCCCTTAACTAAAAAAAATAGCCAAGCGGTTACTTGGTGAAAAGCATTAATCCATACCGTCATTTCCACACAACAGAGCAGAGGTATGCATTTACCCTATTTGCAGAGGACTGCACTGGCACGTCTGGAAGATCATGTAATAAAGTTGCATTAAACGTTTTCTATATGTAACTAGAGGATTATCTATTTCTACAACCGTTTCGTATAGCTTGGTTAAGACTCTGGGTTACTCTAGATCAGTACTGCTTTTCTAAGGCACTAGAAATGGTATTTGCGCATACCCACTGCCATTGAGTTGGTTCACATAGAGCAAGTTACTATTACTTTTATATATATATATATATTACTATTCCAATTTACAGTTTAAACATTGTGCTATTCATTCTTTTGATTACACGTATGAATACAGTTAACATGAAGTAAAGTCTCTGCAGAATGAAGGAAAATTTAAGCAGCCACCAAAATTAGAGATAAGCTCATAACTTTAGGAAAATGTATTTTAGGAGGCAGCAGCATAGCGTGTTTTAAGGAACATCAGCATAGTTGCACATATGTCTAAAATTAACCTTGAAACGGTACTTTAAAGCCACCCTAGCTGTGAAACACAATTTGCTGGTCAATAGAATAAAATAGCATCGTAATAGAACCACTTCAGTTGCCGCTGGTGAAAATCATCCATGTGAACTCAATCTTCCATGCTTCAGTGTATGCAGAAGACAGAAAACATCCATCTCAAGTGCCCCATACCAGTTCTAAGTGCTGCTGGAACATCCCCTGCTCAAAAGACACACCAAATGCACTTATACAATTCCTGGCAGGCACCATGTCATAGTTAAGGACCTATTTGTGTATTTCCTGTCATGTTAAACAGTTTTCCTGTTATTAAGCACCAAAGATGTCTCCCCAGGGACATGCCTAGAACATTGCACACCATTGTTTGAGGAACAGCCTGAGCGCAAGCCAACGAGGCCCCTGTGGAAACATCTTGTCAAGCTGAAAGCAAAACAGAGAACATGGCAGCACCCAGCGCTTTTATTAGCCACGAGATGTAATGTGTCCCCACCCTTTGAGAGGAGCACAGTCCTTCTGCTGCTTGCTGACCACCCCTGGAAGTCAAGGGACTTCTCTTCCCAACAACTCCTAACCGAACTGCACAACTAAAGATGGCTTTGCAGAGTTCCCAGTGCTCCCCTCAAGGAAGGATCGCTTCCCGTGCCTGCTCTGGAATCCAAGCGGTTCCTGTGGAGGTGGTTTAAAACATTCATTGCATCTTTCTTTGCATTTCACGTTCCCCCGAGTCTCTTCTGCTTAAGCTAACAAGCAACTACGAAGATGGAAGACTTACATTTTTTGCTTAATTGGGTGGTGGGCAGGGAGGCAGAGAAAGAAGACTACAAAAACTTTCTTGAGGAGCTGATACCTCAGGTAACTGCAGTGTTCACTGGGGGATACTCATAACTTACCACAAAGACCAAAACCCACAAGTAAGGTTAATCCCTACACAAGATTTCTAACTGCCAACACCTCTACTTATGTCACCAACAAACACAGCAAGAAAACTATTCACTGCACGTAATACACGCATCTCCTCTTCCCCGACCCTAACTCCCAGCTGAGAGGTCCCTCCTGAGACACATGAAGCCCTGTTTAATAGGGTTAAAGCTGCAACTGGTTCATATTAGGACCTTTTTTTTTTTTTAAGTGGCAAAAAAATCCCAATTTGATAAGCAGGTGGTAGTTTGTACGGTAATACTTGTGGAAAGAAGTGAGCCTTGATTTTACACTGGTTATACAACAAGTGGCCCATGCTTATGGCTAAGAAAAGCAAAGTTTTCCAGCCTTCTGTTTTATTCAGAGTATAATAATTTGCAGATAGCTTTATAAATAAGCTCACTCATTCTGCTGAAAGCATTTCCAATATTCCTGTTTTACTACTTCAAATCTTTGAAAAAGCTCAGCAGAAAGTCTATTCTTGTAATCAGTATAACCATAAAATTTTTAATAATTTAAGTGCTTCTGATAGTAGCAATAATCACACACAGATAAAAATAAAGGCCACCAAAATATCTTAAGAGTCTAAAAACAGTACTAAAGAAGTCATTAATGAGGATTATTTGTAACACTTTCCTGACTTTTCCACCGAAGGATTGCTAGTTCTCTTTAAGAAAAGGATGAGCTTTCATGAAAATAATTTCCCTGCAGATGTTCCCAGCTGTCCTGTTTCCTGCCTAACTCGAAGTATTTCTATAACATCACATACAAACTGTTTACACGAGCATCTTGAGGAAGAACCTTTACTCGCTCTAAATGTATAAGCAGCATGCTACCATGACAAGAAGCAGCAAAATTAAACTTAACCAGGAGCTGAAGACATGACCCAGGGTTATTAGCGCCCTTGCTACAACAACTAGAGATCAGTAAAGATGATACCAAAGGAAGGTTCATAAATAGCAACTGTAAAGAAGCATCTCAGCCAGATACAATCCAGGTTATTTAAGGTGGGTTATTTCTACATTTGAGTATGTGGACAGCTAAATTGAAGAGGATTATTTTTTTTTTTTTAAATATGGAAGTTATACTGCTGATGCATTCATTTTTTCAGAAGATCAAATGCTATTTTCTTCTCCCTGTAGGATGAAGGACAGAAACAACACTCCATGGCCAAGAAAAGGTAATGGGGAAGAGCACTGTTGGTGGATATGGTTGAAAAGGTGCTGGTGATAGCACTAACTGTAATCTGAATCAATAATTCTGCAGCACTAGTTCACCATATTATCATGGTAAAAGTAATTGCTTAACTTCCCCTTAATAATAAGATTTAATTCAATCAAATCTTTCTGATAACAGCACTACTCCATTGGACCACAGAGGGCAGAAACATCTAGAGAAGAACAAACAGAGGTACACGTGAAGTCAGCCGGCTTGACCAATGCATCCTTCCCTGCATTTTGTTCTGGGGGAAGACAAGCCAAGAGAGATGGGGTCTGCTTGCAAATAGTTTTCCAAATAAGTTAGTTTTTGGTACGGTACTTGGTGAAACAGTCAAGAGCTGTCTGAAACACCAGCACTTTTCCCAAAGGCATCAAATTATCAGCTTTGGACCAGGGTCTTCCTATGCATCGTGCCACTCCGAGATTAGAATTTTTTAAAATAATCAAAGCAGTGGAGACATTGCTTCATTACATGACACTAAATTAACACCCAATCTATAATCAGAAACTGTTATATCTTGCCACTGGTTGCAATGAGAGTAGTGTGTTTCCAATCTAACCAGTACTGCCTCCACAGCACTTCACATATAATTATGTTTAATTAATTGAAGATGCAAGAAACTTTTTCTGCCTTCCACCCCTCTCCCACATCAGAGTTTTCTGTGCCAACAAAGGAGTAACACAAAACAGTGTCCCAATTGGCTGCAAATACTCAATACATTGCATTCTAGCTCTGAAATTTCATGGTATTATTTTCCTCAAAGAAGCTATTGCTTTATGCCTTAGAAAGTTCAAATTAAAAGGACTGAATAGGTAGTAAGGCTTTATTTGTCTGAATGCTGCAAGCCTTTTCTGCTATGGAAACAGATTCATTTGCACAAGCTGCAAAACTGGTGGAGGCAGCTTTTAAAGGTTTAAGTCCAGTTTTACCGCACTGGAAATCCCCCGAAGTAATTTAAAAGCTTTTCTGGTTTTTATGTGCAATTGTAGCTGCCTGTCACTTCCAAACCCCAACCTACTTCACAGCAACAGAAGCTGCAGCCAGGCCCTTTTCACCTACGAGACGTACCAAGGGGGAACAAATACACACTTAGAATATGAAACAATATTAGAAGAGATAATTTTCTAGGTCTTTGATGTTTACTCTCCAATTAACTATTCTATGAAGTTGAGCTTGAAGAAGCAATTCTACTTATTTCATGTTGACAAATACTTGAGGCATCCTTCGCGTATAATTAATCCATTTAAGTGAAGGAATAACAGAATCCAACATCATTCACTACAGTGGAGCCAGAATGCAAAGGCTGCCATGCATCTGCTGTTCACAGCATTCCAGTTGTTCTTTCTCCAAAGATTTTTTTTTTTTGAGCAAAGCTCCTCATTTACATGCATTTTCATGCACAGTTTAAGTGTTAACATCACATATACATTATTGTTTTGACTTGGTGCGTTTTTTGTTGGTTTGTGATTTTTTTTGGTGGGGTTCTGGGGGGATTGTTTGGTGGTTTTGCTTTTTTTTTTTTTTTAGCAGCTCCTTTCTTCTCTCCAGGCTTCCTTTAAAAAGACCTAGAGTTATCTTCATTTTATACCTATTGTAAATGCATCAGTTGGATGAGACTTGTATAGACTACAAACTATACTTACAAAACTCCGAAACACAGAGCCCTATCGCCTGAAAATAAGAACCTCCATTTAGCTATGACCTACACACCTACTGAAGCTTTGACCTATTAAGACTGAAATCAAGCAGATCAGGCAGGTCATTTAGTAGCCAGTCTTGACTAGATTAAGTCAGGAGGCAAAGAGTCTCATTGACTTCAACAGGAACATGATTAAATCCAAAATCCCTCACGACGAATGGTTTCCAGCTATTCAGCTTCAGCTCAGAATAGATAAGCTGGCTTTACTTCTAAACTATATTTTCCCTTGGTAAGTGACACAAATATTTAACATACTCATCTTGTATCAAATCTCTCCAGCAGACTTTCCTATTTAGAACAGTTAGTAGGGTTGAGTGTGTTGCGTATCTTTCTACAGTTCTATATTAAACTGTAGTGTCAGATATTAATCAGTACTTTAGCTATTCTTCAGGGGGGAAAAAAAGGCATGTAAACAGTTAAGCAACTCGTGACACCTGAGGCTTTCAGAATCCTCCTTTAAGAGCGCTGCTTTGCGATGCGCAGAAGTCATTTCATAGTTCCCAATGTGATCTGAAGCAGCATTTAGGGAAGAAATAGCATTGGAAAAGGATGTCATCTGCTCAGATAAACAGGTCTGTGATGTTTGTTTGTTGCTACCAAGGCAAAAAGGAAATTTTTAAAATTGGTATTGCGGAAGGTTGACATCAGCTACGGTTTGTCCTCTGAGACACCTATTATTCCCAGGGTAATAAAAAAGTAACTAGGTGTAGTAAGCAATGGAAGTCACCAGAGAGAGAAGAGCACCGAGTACAGTTTGCTTAGGGGCAGAAAAGAAAGAGGAAGAGCAGCAGGAAGGGCTGGATGAAAACATTTTGAGACAAAACAGTTCACCACAAAAGCAACAGTACAGTTCAGTATACAACCCTTGAGACACTCTGAACAAAAGGCACAAGAGCTTTGACCTCCATTTGCAAAACTAGTTCCTTGGCTAGAATTTTATCTTTATGCAAGAGACAACCTACGTAACTCAAAATGACTATTTTGAATCATTCATACAAGAATGTCTTTCTCTGGCAGTTTATACAGAATCATAGAGAGATGATGATTTACTCTGTCACACCATTGATGCATGAAGAGCCTAAGAGCGCTTTAGTCACTCTTTGGTAAAAATCTCTAATGGTTTGATAAAGGAAGCAAATGTTATATTTCATCACTGAAAGACACTGGTTCATATTTAACTCATATCCATCATGTTTCTGCAGTTCTGAAGCATTGAGATTTTTGTTGCAGTTACTTGCTACAAATAAGTTTTACAAGCCACAGGATGGGTAAATAAAGTATTTCCTGAAGCATTTTAGTGTTTTTGTTTTGCTGAAGAGGACACTCATTAGATACAGCTAACAGTGCAGGTGTACTATACTTCCAGCAGCTGAGAAAAATGATGCTTCGATGTCTGCCTGCTTTTAAAAGGAGAAAAAACTTCTGGATACGACGACCTTGATGCAGTGTAGAGCACACAGCGATGGAAGTCAGACACAAGGCAACAAGCTGTATGACATTAAAAAGCCCTTTAAATTTTACAGCAAGTTTCCTCTGGATTTATTCCGTTTCTAGAAAAAAAAAAATCCGATTTTTTTTTTTTCCCTGAACCAGCTGTGTGCTTATGCTGCAAGATATTTGAACTACTCCAGTTACTTTGACACCTTCACACGGACAAGGTGTAAGCAGTGTCAACACACTCCAGCTCAGGGATCCATTTCACTGTAAATGCAAAGACTAATCTAGACTAACGTGACACCAGTGGAAACAACTGTACGTCCAGCCATCCTACATACTGTGAGGAAACCGCAGCAGGCTGCTGCAAAATATCCTCAAGTCAGAATGAAAACCCAAGAGAGAGTTCCATCCTCTTCCTCCCAGCAGTGCCTACATCCTAACTACCCTGAGATGCTGCACCACAGACCGGCAGCCGGGGCACCGTAACAGAAGAATCCAGCTTGACCTGCGCTCTCCGCTACTGTAAAACTCTACATTTCAACAATCGCCACCAGTATCTCAAGGATGCTCTACAGGTGTACACGGCAGCCAGTCTATGCTATTTTGAAAGGGAGCAAAGGATGAAATCCACGATAACGCTTATTAAAAGTGCAATCCACACCCAAACTGGCACTGAATGGTGCTTACATAAGACTCATACATATTCATGTTCCTGCGTGGACCCTGAAATTCCTTTTTGCAATTGCTCCCCCCCTTATTTGTTGATACAGTCCGTAGTATATTCTATTTCTCATTGCCTATGTGACCTTGGAAAGAAGCCACATGTCATTTTAATCCAATTAAACCACTACAAGGAAAGATACTCATTCTGGCACTACAAAAAAACCAAATATGGCTCCTCCCAGCATGTAACAAAAAAAAAAAAAAAAAAAAAAAAACCTTTTAAAATTATGATATACATTGTCACTGCCTCATCTACTGTTGCTGAGTTTTATGAACCTGAAATAATCACTAATAAGCTTCAATGCATTCCACTGTTTCTAAAACCACGGTATATCCATACATACTCGCTCTCTCCACTACAGAATATGACCTGGTTTTCAGATGCCCTACTTTTTTTGGTATATTCAGCTCTAGGCTGACCACTGGTCAGCTTTCTGCTAACACACCGGCTTCCTACAAGACACAGGGACAGCAAAACAGAAGGGGGGGCCAGGCAAAAAACCTCCCTCAGCTTTCAATGCTGTACCATCAGCCTGTACACACTGCACACGGAGAAAACACAGAGAAGTGCCGAATAGACCTTCTATATTTAGTGAAGTGCTGCTTAACTGGAACACAGGGCGAGCCATCTATTTTACATACTGTATTTAACAGAGGCATCCTGCAAGTGGGTTTTGCTTCCACATCCACACAAACGAAGTAAAAACCACAAATGGGTTCCTACCACTGTAAAATTCCTGCGATACACGCACTGACATTTATTTTTATTTTTCAAAATTATACAAATTTCAGTAAATGAACATTTGGGAGATTGAACATTAACTCCCCTCCTTCTCTTTTAGGATTTTTCTCCCTGAAAAATGTGCAATGTGGAAATTTCACACTGTCAGCAACATCAAGGATGTACGTATATGCACGAAGACTCCCCTACATAAGAATTTTTAGCATCAAGGTGTTTTAATCCTAGCTTAAAGCCATGCAAGCAAGCTGTAAACAGAAGCCTGTATTGCGTTTGAAGAGTCAGTCAGTATTATGTTCCTAACTGAATTTATCATCCAGGAGGGACTCGGAAACCGGATTTACTTTGCCAAGGATAAGTAATGACAAGGCGAATGGTTTAAGCTGCCGTGTGAAATGCCAGGACAGGAAGGAAAGCTGACTGGTAGAACCGAACTCCAAAAAATAAGAGCAAAGAGGGTGGTGTTCAAGAGAGAAAGGAAATGCCTGAGAGGAAGAGCTTCTGCAAAACTAGTTTGTGTAGCTGCTTGCTCCTCCCTGAGGAACATGCAAGAAAATTAGAAATAGTGCAGTGGAGAAAGAGACTTATGTAATATGCAGGCTGCCTTCGTTTTCTCTAGATGTCATGTATCTTAGCCAAAATAAACAAACAAACAACAAACAACTGCCACCCTCCGCCAAAATGACACATGCATGTCCTGGAACAAAGCTCCGCTTCCATAACCTTGTTCCCATTCCAGTTACTGGCTTTATTTGCTTTACCTGCCACTGAAGATGAAAATCAGGTCAGACGCAGCTGAGAATTTTGTGGTGGGGTTTTTCCTGACTGTTTGTTTTCTTTGTTGTTTTGGGATTTGTAGGTTTTGTGGTGGTTCTTTTTTTGGGGGTGGGGGGGGGTGGTGTTTTTTCAAACACACACTTGCCTTGACTGTCTAAAACTTCACACTTTTTAGGTTTGTATGGACATAAGTCAGCATAAAAGTTTGCTTGTCCTACTTGCAAATAAGACATGTTTAACGTGACGCGTATGATAAGATACCTACGTGCAAGCATTCAAATATTTTTCAGCAGAATGCCACACCGTGACAGACTGTATTCATTCCACCTCCCTCCCCGTTTGCCCCCTGCACACAATCAAGGTATAGAAAAGACATTGCCCCCAGCAGATAATCATTAAAATGATGAGATAAATATTTAATATCTCAGACTTCCCGATACTATTTTTGGACATGTGGGAGGGAAGAGCAAATTCCAATTTGCATTTCATAAACAGACTAACCATCTTCCAACTGAGCAGCTCAGCACGGATGCACACACACACAAAATATGAAACTACTTTGCCCAAAAGTCAGACTTCTGTATGAAATTAAAAAAAAAAAAAACAAAACACTTTCATGCCCAGTACAGTTTTTGTTTGCTAAAAAATAAGCTGCTGTTGAAGTAAACAAGGTATTCCCTCAATGCATGCTCTAATCGTCATATTAAAAAGCCCACAAACCTGTATGAAATATAACAGTGCTTTTCTTGTAGCCAGAAGGGAGACGAATGTTTCGGAGCAACCCCTTTGCTGTCAGCCGTACACGCATGTTGGATAAGGAAAATTTCGGGGACCATAACATGTCTTCAGTGCAATTGGAAAGCAAACAAGCAAGAAATAGTCTCCATGTACTGTCACATACTATGGTTTTAAGTCGCTACTGGCAGAAGTGAAGCAATTCTTGCAAAAGAAAACAGGCTTGAAGAAATAATCAAGTCTCCATTCCTTCGCTCCTATTCCTTATGCACAGACAAGCAAAAAAAAAAAAAAAAAAAAAAAAAAATCAGTAAAAGCAGATATCCAAGGGGTAAATGCCGCTGGCAGCTTCTCCTCACCAGATGTTGTGGAAACAAAGCTTGTCCTCAGAATAAAACCGACTTAGTGACTCGGAAAACCAACAGCCACTGAATTGCATCACAGTGTTGATGCTTAATCTGCTACGGGACTCCGTGGGGCTGGGAGCTAAAAAGGGAGAAAGGGGAGGAGGAGGATGAGGAGGGAGGAGGAAGAGGAGGAGGAAGTGGGTGGTCTCCCCAGCTGAATATATCATCCAGCAATGTCACAGACCATGTAATTGTTCTTTGGAGACTGTTAGGGAGATTATTGGAGTATTTCTGGAGGCATATTTCAGCTCTCCTCTCCAAGAATCCTTTCAGGGTGCATTTTTTTTTTTTTTTTTTTAAACAGTTTCTTTCAATTGAAATGAATTTATCAAAACAGATTTATCAGCTAACATCTTCTCCCAGAGTTTCTTTTGGCATTAAATATTATGTCAACATTTAAAGTCTTGACAAATCCACAAACACGTCTGTTCTCTAAGAACAATTCAGTATTTGAGATCTGCTTTAAGGGAAATACTATTTATCTTGGCAGCTCAACGCTGCAGATGCTTCCATTTATCAGAAGAGGAGCAAGGATGCAGGCATCAATTTCATACTAAACCAGACCTCTGCCAGCTGGGTTTTGAAGGCACCCAAACATTATAGCAAACAAGCAGTGTTACAGGCGTTCCTTCAAAATAGATGCTGTCTCCATATTTAATTAGCTCTCTAAAAAATATATTTCTTCTTACTGTTTAATGAGCTCAAAAGTTTCCCATATGCTTTAGTTGCTTTCAGCTGCCACTAGCAAAAATAAAATGAAAAATAGAGTTAGAAACCAGAAAATAGAGAACAGATGTAATTTTACAGAGATTAGAAAATGTCACGTTTTTCACCTGTGACTACAACTATAAATACGTGCTGCCAAGGCACTACAGACTGGCACTGGCCACCTTTCTGTGTAAAGAGCAACATTTCACTACTTTGCCCTCATCAGTACCTGCCTTGCCAGGCAGCCACAGGAGCAGGGACACCCAAGGACTTCACAGCCAATGCAGGAGACAAGGCAGTAACAGCTCGTGCCTTCTTTTGGCATGCTTGAAGAGCTGCTCTCCACAGCTTTTTTCTGGTTTTAGAGACAACAAAATCAGGTAAATTTCCATTGATCCCACACTTCCACTATTTCACCAAACCACAGCTAATGCTCTCTAGCACCCATCCCTCTGACAGGTTTTTCTAGTTCCAGAAGCCATTAACCCAACTTGCTCTGAAGTGGGTATAACCCAAAGTAAACACAATGCCATTGACAGGTCGCAGCCCAGCAGTGCCTTACCCGCCCTCTCCTTACCACAAATCTATTACGTTTTAATAGCACGTCCCACTCAAGACACGTAACATTTTAAATCCTCTACTGCTTATTTACCACATCAGCTAGAACTAAAAATAGCATTTTGCCGCTTTATCCTGGGCTCCCGGTATCTCTAATGTCACACAAGCCAGTGCAGCGACAATAAAGCAGCTCATTGTAAGTAGAGCAAAAAGAGCCGCAGCCCCGCATCGAGACCGTCAGACCCATCCAACCAACCTCCCCAGCCTACTGCCGGAGAATACTGCTGAATGTTTTATGATCGTGTACCGAAAATATTTATTTCCCAGCACAGTGATTTACCACCAACTCTGAAGTACTATAATAGAACTTTGGTCCACACAAACCCATTCAAATTAAATACAAAGAGAGCAAATTAGCTTTTTTTTTTGGTTGGTTCCCAAGGCAGCCTCTGCACACAGCAGGGCATGCATGTCATTACTGCTATAAAATCCTCATCTATTCCTTCTAGTCTGAAGAGCTTTGGCACTAGCAACGTGCGTTCATCTATCCAACAGCCTGCAGATCCAGACCCTTTCCTAATCCAACACCACTGACAAAGACATCGCCTCCTTTCTGCACTGGAAGACTATTACGCTTGGAAACCACGCTCAGCAGAAAGCCAGAAGGCTTGTTACGGCACATTACAGTAGCCTCGCGTACTCGGCGTAGTTCATTAGCCCATCTCTTCAAATATTAGATCAGTATTGTCAAATCCTCTCTTAATGAAGCCATCTTGAGATTTTGACCAGGCCTACAGCCAGTCTTCAAACACCACTCAACACCAGCCACACCGGGTTTTACCCTTCTGCTAAGGAACCCACAGGAATGCCCTTGTTTTCCTCCTGCCCTCCTTGGCTCCCCAAGGGGAGAAGTATATGTTCTCTCACCATCCCAATTTGATGCTCACAGAGATGGAAACAGTCCGATCAGATTAAGAAAAAAAACCACACCACCACACAACAAAACCCCCACACCCAAAAGACAGCCCACTGCCTCTCCCCATCCTTGCAATGGTGCCTGGGAGAAAGGTGAAGAACTTCTCATCACCTTGTAAAACCAGAGAAGCTGAAGTACCCCAGTGAATCCCTAACTTCCTTCCTAGGAACGGGAGCTAAAACAAAGAATCTCTAGAGGTCAAGTGTGATGTAATGAACCACTCTGGAGACTGAGGAAGGAATGAATCATCAGGCAAAATATAAGCAGATAAAAGCTCTATAGGGACATAAAAGCCCTTGTGGCAGGAGGCCAAAACTCCTCTCATAGAGGTACACAATATTTCCACCACCTCCTCTTTCCAACCCTAGTCTGAGTGGAAATAGGCCATGAAGAAACAGATACATCAGAGTATCAATTTTTCAAGAAAATTTCTGATTTGAGGAACATGCCTTTTTAGCCTCTGGGATTGGAGTCCTGCTAACCCCACAAAACTAAAAAAAAGTCTGTTTTATGCAGAAGTGGGACCTGACAACACTAATAAAAAGCAAGAGAGGCATGTCAGTCCCATGTAGCACCCAGCACTCGGCTCTGACAGCGAGAGGACAGCCCATTCATATACAAACAGCTCCTAGGAGACATTTAATTCATGGAGAGGTTCCTCCAACATAGCGTTGCCAGAGCTCTGCGTCACACCACAGTACGCTCTGCCACGGTGGTGGCTGTGTGTCCACCAGCCTTGTTCCCTTGGCTCAGGAAAAGAGCTCCTCCAGGTCCGGGTCTGTACCCCCAAGACCATCTACTGCCTGGAGCCAGCAGGGTACAAAGCCAGGACGTAATCCATGGCATCCCAACACAGCATGCCAGAACTTGCACTGTCTACATTTCACGCATAACATGAGGACCACAGAGAGGTCTTTTTCTATCTTGACATTGGATAAGGGCGATGCAAAATAGCTCCAGAAAACAGCAGAATAAAATAGGAAGTGATATATAGCCCAGACAGAGGACAAAAGGACTAACAGATTTTATTTACTAGCACCTTACTGCTGGCTTCCCTCCAACCCCAAGGACAAATTGGTGATCGACGTGGACAAAGGGGCTCTATCCTGTTATGACCATGTAATTCAGTCTGGGCTGGTAAATGCATCAATGCCTGATGACACGATCAGATTGATGGTGGGGCTAGACCTATTTTAACCCCAACAGATTTAGCATATTTGCCACTCCCTGGGAACATTAGCAACATGACAAGAAAGGAGCAAAGGGCACTGGCATCAGTAGGCTCTTCAGTTCAGCCGCACGAGGCCATGCCTGCAGTATCCGTACCTGTTTCTGCTGTCTCCGTCCCTCTTTCCACATCCAGTAATGGCTAAGAAAGCCATCAGAGTACAGTAAGTGTCTTGCTGCAAAAAAGTTTAAATCGGAGGCTAGATCTTTAGCTCTAAGGTCCACGTAGAGGACAACTGGCTCCATGTCATAAGACAGCATGGGCAGCGCGGAGCAGATGGATTTCACTGGCATGCTTTACTTCAGAAAGGACTGAGAGGTGACTGCTTATGCAAAGAGAGATGAGAGAAGCAGGAGCCTACTAAGAGCCAAAGGGTCATCTGTGTCCTAGTTTTTGTTTCTGGAAAATGACTGCCCCCTCTCCACTTCGCAGTGCCCACCTTGCCCTCGCCAACGCTCCAGCATGGAAAACTAACCTTCCTGCAGGCAACATACCCGCTGCCATGCCAAATGCGCCTTCAAGACTCATTTTAAGCTCCAATCCTCACCTGAAGAAGAAAAAGCAAACTTCTTCCAGCCTCAGAGCAGGACCTAAAATCCTAAATAATTTAGGTTTCTTCTAGTACACAGAAGCTTTTGATCATTATAAATTCAGCAGGCTGTCAAACAGGATGTGATGCTGCAGCAGCTTCCCAGGCAAACAGCTACAGGAGTCAGGCTGATCTGTGCCCCTCTCACGCAACAGTGGTGGCATTTACAGCGTCTGCGCTCTTTCAGAATTGAGAACGGCCACAAAACACTGCAAGAATCATTTCATTTTTAACTTCTGACTTAAGGGAGCAGGAAGTTATTTTCCATGTGCGGGATGTCCCTTCCAAAATGGCATTTTTGTTAAACTGCCTCAGTCAAAATCCTACAGTGCTTTGAAAAAAAAAAAAAAACAAACAAACCCTTGCTACTCTACAACAGCAAATAATGTCACAAACATTAGGATAACATGCCTTAGAATACGAAGCTTCAATGATCTAGCCAAATGTGTCAATAAAACCAGCTACCTCTGTGCTAGGGACTTCTGCTGCTCAGGAACAGGCCAGGTGAATGCATGAGTCCTTGTGAGCTCAGGCCTCAAGGAACACAGGAAAAATAGAAATTTTACTTAAGGCCACAGCTTACAGATCAATCAATTTCAATTATTTCTTCACACAATACAATATATGCACTGTGCAATTCTTCTTCACCTATGGCCTCACAATAACAATACTCTACTGAAAAGCAACACTGCAAATAAGGACGATGTAGGCAAGTGTATGTCCTGAGACATGCCGTGGTTTATCAGGAGATCACACAGCAAATTAAGGACAACTCAAGAGGTGTGTTTCACTTATCTCTGTGGGCTTTGTATGTTCTTCACAGCCCCACAGATGCAGACAAAATCGCAGGTGTACATTCAGTTTAGAAACTGTTTAACCATCTCTGACACAAGATCCATGAGTTTCACGTCTCTGGGACAGTTCCATGGTCTTTCAAGTATTATGTCAACTTACCTCCCTAACAGGGCTCAATGACAACGATATGGGCAGCTACTGTACCTGCTAAAAAATGTCTTAAGAAATACAGGGAAAGAAAGGACTTAAAGAAAGCTAGAGGGAACAAGTCAGAGGACTTCAAAATAACTTTAAAAAAAAATACTGTTAAGAGGACATCAAGAGTCAGCTTTAGGGTACCTCATACACTTTACCTCAAACTTAAGGAAGAAATCCACTACAAGGACAACCAATTATTCAGTGTTTACTGCAAACACATAAAGCGATGTGCACAATCTAAGGAACTCCGGAGAGTCAAAGGGGAAAAAAACCACACAAGTCTGAGAACATCAGAAGAAATCCATACCTAGGTTTAACTGCAGAGGGAAGGGACAAGAAGATAGTAGAGAAAGAACCAAGTACTAGGATGCAATTCCAAGAAGGTGATATAATGCAGCACTGCACACCGCAACTCAGTTGGGAATAACAAAATGGAAATGGTTTGCTACTGGTACGTGACCCCGACGGTCAGTCAAAGCTCTAAGGTCTCCTAACAAAATAAAAGTTTATTGTCCTCCTAATTTCTGAGAAAACTAGTGGGAATTTAGATGTTTTAAAATTAATTCAGATGGAATAGTAATAAAAGCACCATCTCTGGCTAATCCTAACAACGAGGTCTAGAATTTAAAGTCAGACAGACTCCCAGGCTAAAAGCGCCTTGAACTCCAGCCCCCAACACGGGGAAGTTTTTCTTTAAGCATCCCTTTGAGCCAATACAATCTGTGGATATTCATTTCAGCTGCCCCCTCTGCCCATGCAGAGGCTGGCCTAATCAATATTTAGGCAAGCAAGAGGAAACCACAGCTTTGTGTTCTTCACTTGTGTGGCTTGTTATTATGAAACATCAAATAAATACCATGGAAGAGAACTACAGACATTCCTCCCAATGTCAGAATAAACACCACAGAAGTGAACTACAAACATTCGCTCTGTAGAAAGCCTGCATACTTCTGTGGAGTACGGCTGCGCAGAGCTGGAGAGCAAGTTTCTCACAGAAGTTTGGAATTAAATAGTAAACATCTCTGAAATGTCTAATTTACAATCCAGAACACAGGTCCTTCCTTAAAAGCATTAACAGAAGAAACAGACCTTGTAGCGTGAAAACCATTTGGGTTGTGCTACAAAAGGCCTTAATGAATGATGCTCTGTCACTATAGGAAAACTGATAGGACCCACATCAAATCCTCATTGCTGGGGTTGTAATAATCCCAGCACTTTCAATCCACTGACTGGAGAAATTCCCAGCTGAATACCACCATTTCAACAGAGCTGTTACTCATGCGTTTTGAAATTCATTGTTTTGTAAAGATACCTGTGAAAGCACAGGGAGCAGTGCTGATTTTCAGCATGGAACAAGAGACAACCTTCTGAAAAAGTGTTAAATTTCAAAAGATCAAGTTTGTGAAGAACACTAGGAACATGCCTGCAAATACACCAATATACTTACTTGGCAGCTGAAGGGACCAATCTGGAAGATATTAAGACTGTGTTGTCACATGTCTCAGTTTTTTGCATCCTAATCTCTACTGTGACAAACATACTACCTCAGGAAAACACCACGTATTTAAGAAAATACCCCAAAACACTCAAAACTGATGACTTCAGCATTTAGGGTGTCATTCTCTGAACATCAGCACCAGCCATTTCACTGTGAAGACTTCTGGAGCATAGTAGTTGTCACCCAAGGAATTAACTCCTTAGATCCAGCTGTTGTACTACATTTGGTAACAGGGAAAAGTCTGGCTGAGAAAGTAACAGCTATTGGGTTTCAAAGGTTATTTCAGGTTTACAGATATTCCCTTAAGTCTTCGAAATAAAAATCGCTGTATCTCCTTAATGAACACATTTAATAAGAAACTCAAATTCCTGTAGACTTAGATTAATTCTACATTCATTTATATAGAGGTGGCATAACAAAAACCTGCTTTTATAGTCAGTTCACATGTAATAGCTACACCACTAAAGCAGCTTTGCTGCCTGTTTATAAGAACATTCTTTATTAGCCTAAAGGCATTCTGAGGCTACATCACATGATACAATTAAGTCAGATAGTCCTTATAGTTCACATGGATGAGAAAGCCATCTAAAAAAAAAAAAGACTATAGTTGGCTTTATATCACAGCTAGAAAGGCATCAAAATAGTCCAGTGCGCAGTACGAATATCTATAAAATAAGTCTAAGCTTGATCTTTTTGTTCCTTTTCAAGAGATAAAGGAAAAAGATTAACTTGTACTATTCAACTCCTAGAATTTCCAATCTGTAGAATATTAACTATCTTCATTAAACTAATCATAAATATGATCTTATTTCTTCTTCACCCCACAGACTTTACAAACTGTTCACGTTTTTCAGCAAGATTCCCAGGCTTTCCTTTTGGAGAGAGGGGTAAAGACACAAAAACTGACTAACACAACTTATTTACAAGAGCTGAAGCTCTTAACACAAGAGCCCGAGGATTCAGTCTCAACAGACCTATATTGAAATTCCTGATCAGAATTAGTCAGAGATGCTACTTCTGCAACACAGAAGACCTGGATGAAAATCCTCCCTGCTTTAACACACACTTAAACACTGCTTTTTCTATGCCTGGAGTGCTTTAAGCACAGCACAAACTACTAGCTGTTAAAAAGCAGAAGCTTCCTCCTTTTCTTTAACTTCACTGCAGAAGATACGTAGTTTATTCCAGTGCAGAACAGAAAAAAAGCTTTAAAATGTTTAAGATACTTACCCATGAACCTGTTTCCTGTATGATTCTTGTGGGAATTTATTTCCCATGAGCTGCAGAATACAGTATTAGAAGACGGTAAAAGAAAAGCAGAGTTGATCCAACAACAGAAGTTTTACTTGTGTATAATTTCCACATATTGCCACAGAAAGCATTTTTTAAAATGGATACGTGAAACTTAAAATTACTGTCTAGACAACACTGAAATACAGTTTGTTCAAAAACTACTATGTAGAGCTCTGCAACGTGTACTCTCTATCAGAATTGTTGGGGGGTGTTGAGGGGTTTTGTTTCTTTTTTAAAGAACCGTTTAAGACCTCTGTGACTTTTTAACATGAATGAACATTCTTCTGAACCGAAGAAAGTTAAATTCACACTCAGTCTTGTATCTGCAAAGTTGGCTACTCAAGAGAAACAAGTAAGATCTGTCTATATTCTCTAATAACAATCCTAATAGCATACGTTATACAGCATTAAAAGTGAATACTAAGATAAAGCCATGAAAAAAGAATACTCAAAGTGCTGAGACAGAAGCAGTTTGCTCTGTTTTCTGCATGTTGCTAGCACCATGATCTAGTGCTTTGAAAAAACCATCTTTCTTGACTCATCTTTCCTGACTCATCTTTCCTGCCTTGTTTTTAACACAAGAGAGTTGCCCAATCCCACCTGCTCTGTGACCAGCCACATGAGCACTGATGTTCACATATGCATGAGGGTCTTTTCAAGCCTCCATGCAACAAGAACACTGCTCACACAGTTTCTTCTACAACTTGCAAAAAACTTCTGCAAACACCACTCCCCTAAAAAAACCCCCAAAGCCCTTTTGAGCAAAGATGAAAGGAGAAACAGAGCTAATAAGCCACTTGACCAGATGTTCCTCGTCAGCAGGGTAACTTGCCATACCATGCTGAAGACTACTGATGGTCAACTAGATGAAAGAATTCACTGAAGACCTAAGAATCTGACACTCAATGATGTTCATCAGCTCTCAGAGTTACAATTTTCCCGATTTTTAAAGAAAGTTTACACATTTTCATATAGTACGATTACAGATGTTATAACATTAATAGTTTTTTGCTGTTGTTAAAAAAGCACAAGCACAGCGAGATGTACATTAATCCCTTCTTTTCCAGACATTGAAAGTGCAAGTGTTTTGAGGGTAACCTATTCTACCAGTGAATCTACAACATAAGACGAGATGTTTCCCCTGATTTTCAACAGTGATGACTGAGGACACAAAAGAAAGAGGTGTTACCTGAACCTTAAAGTATGCCTTCATAAACTTGTTTGAACCAGAGTATTGTGTTAGTAAAAGCATTCTATCCCAACATAAGAGTTGGAGTGAGAAGCCAGCATCCACCTTTAACAACCTGTTCCAAGAGACAGCTTCAGGGACAGTTACATTTATACCTTATTTCTCCATTTGAGCTCAAGCAGCACCACTACTCACTTTTGCAATAAGCCACCTGACTGAAGTTATTACCTCCCCCAGCTTTGTATTTTTTCCCACAGCTGATTAAAACAAGCAGCTTCTTAACCTCTTTAAAAAGCTAAGACAACAGAACACCATCTTTCATGATGGAGCATGTGCTGGTTTTGGATGAAGCTTCTTTGATTTTCATGGCTTCTATAGCCTTTAGTAACTGACTCCACTATGTATGCTCCATCACAGTATGAAAAGAGACGACATAAATCATACTGTTCTTACTTGTTCTTACATACTACTTACAGCAGTTGCCCTAGCTCTCCTGACAACAGGGTTGTGTCACAAGCGTAAGTGTAACTTGTCATCCATAATACACCATACGTCCCTTTCAAGGTCACTGAACAACAGGATAAAGCTTTCCAATAAATATTTGCATGCTTTATTCCTGAAATGATAGCTTTATCTTTGGAACTGACAAAGAGGATATTTGCTTTTGCTTACGTAGTACCAGGGCTTATTGTATTGTAACCCATCCTTAACCTTCAGTCAATAATGGAGACACGAGGTTTGAATATCCACTGCATCTTCCCCCTGCACTGCAATAGACTGCGCAGGTATCAGAAGTAGGTCACTGTTTCTACAGGGAGGGCTGGAGAAACAAAGGAAAGAGCACCATCTTCACGCATTTTTAAAGGCAGTTTTGCACCCAATTCACAATTCCATCTCACAAGAGGCAACATTTTTAGTCATATTTACATTAAGGCATTACAGTAAGTGCACAAGTACATTCTTACTTTAAGTTAAGAAGTGTAATAAAACATATAATGCCCAAGAAGGTAATCTTGCCTAAGCAGTAAAGCCAGTGCTGAAGCAAGATGCCACAGAACTTGTAGAAATTACTTGAACCACTGGAATATCACCAATGAAAAAAACACACAATTCACAAAAAGGAGTCTTGCGAATGTTTTAACAGTAACAAGGAATGAACAGCTGCAAATACGCAAGTCTCTCCAGTGCTACAGGCATACTAACAGTATGTTGTGTCTGGCTTGGCATCATTGCTGTAAATGAATGGAAAATTAATAAAAAGCACAAAACAGTCAGAGAACAGAGACCATATCCTAGAAATGCTTGCTATTTTTTCCATCCTTGAAGTAACGCTAAAAGCAACATTAACAACCCGGCTAGACAATTAATGCATTAATAAGGCAATCAATTTATTACCAGAGTCCTGCCTCAAGAAACTAGTCCTGAGTCTTCAGACAGAGCACATGGGCAAGAAACAGAAGTGGGGTTAGAACTCCTCACCAAACGAGGCTAAAAACTGTAGAGTTAACTATGGCACTGAAATAAAAGAACAGAAGCTTTAGTTAGCTAAAAATCACTAGAACAAAGCTTCACTGTAATATCAAGGCCACTAAAGAAGAAAAAAAAAAAAAAGCAGGCTCCATTCTACATGGTACCAGCTGGCATTATTTCAGTTCATTTCAAAAAAGATCATTTGTCTTTTCTTAAAATGCAAGACATTGTACTCCAGAACATCCAAGCAGCCACACAGTATTTTTATTCTGTTGTAAGAACTATCTGCAACTGTGAAGATGGAAAAAGAAATTACCGCATCAGAAAGCTTTGCATGCATAAATGGAAAATTATACTAATGCTCTGGGTAAGTTAGAAATGTATTAACTTGAAAGTCTAACATATCATCCAATTTTGGAAGCTGACTCGATACAGAAACAGTTCAGGTACAAACACTGAAATACAGCTATTCAGCTGAAAGCTACTCTGGCGAAAATACGATGCTAAAGAGCGTTTGCTGAAGAATCACTAAATATTACAGCCAGTTTGGAGTTTGGAGTTGTGTTTTTACAGCATTGAATATAATACTTCAAGGCTATGTGGCTACATTCTTTACTAGGTTGGAAAAGATGAATCACAAGAAAAGTTATATTAAGCCAGTAAAGAGGGGAGGGAGCACTAATTACTGTTCTGCCTGGAAAATACAGAGAAAGTGCCATGCTAAATTTAGGGAAAAATAAAGTTATATTAAGACTATCATAAGCAAGTGGAAGAGGAATTTAATTTTCTGTTTCCAGGCCAGAAATGGACTTCATTGCTTATTACGAGTTTCCTTAACTGAGCTAATCAAGACATTATGTTGCTAGCTATATCATCCTCTACGCTCCTATACAAAAGGCCCACATCTGAGGTCATGAAACTCAGTGTCAGGCTAGACCTAAACTAACAGTAGTTCAGCCAATTAACAATAAGAGCAACAAACAGAATAAGAACTTTGTGCAAAGTGTTATGCTTGCTGTATGACAGAAGCCCTGACTCTTAACAGGAGATAACGAGCAAGGTACTTGCTCGTAATTAATATGCAGACATTTGACACCCAAGATAGTAAAAGGCAAAAGCATTAGACTCACATTATGACTACAGTAAATTAAAAACATACTGCCACAGTACCAGAGCTACAGGTCAGAACCGATTGACCCAGTAATTCCAGACTCAAATTTGTAACATCTGCTTGGCTGCAGCACCTCTTTCAGAAAGACATCTGCTATTCACTCAGGGGACACGGGGCTTTCCAGTGATCTTCAGTGTCTTTTCAAAAGGGGCTTTTCAATGAGTAATTAATTACAAGCAGCTTTTAATTCAGCAAATACACACTCGTGCTGTGGAAACTAATTTAGACTGCCAACTCTCTTAAAAAGACCTGGAAATTGCTGCAAGTAGAAACATCCTCTGAAGACTTTTCTGTCTCCTGGCAGATAGAAACTAGCACCAGGTGTCCCGACTGGCATAAACACGAAAAACAAACCCAATATGAAATCCTTAAAACTCTGCCAGAATTTGGAACGCCATCTGCCACTTAATCAGCTGTCATTCCTCCCCCTGCCATACAAGCAGGCATACACATCAACACGCTCAGATAATTTCAACTTCTTATTCAAGTGACACAAAGACAGCTGACACCAAAAGGGTACCTACCATGATCCTTCCAGAAAAACGTGTTATTCTGCATAAGTCTTCTACTTTTTTTTTTTTTTTAAGCCACAACACATGAGCTTTAATCATTACTTACCTCACTGTGACTAAATAGCAAAAACTACATCCAAGTTTCATTACTTTTTTTTTGGTTACAGTTAAAACCTCCTTTGGCTTCACTGGAAACAGTGACAGATAGCACAGGCTGCATTCTAACAACTGGGGAGCCAGAAGACAGCGAGTAGGAAAAAACCCAAGACTTTTCTCCATAACCCTTGAAACTGGAATCAGTGATGGTTTACAGAACTATCCATTGCAAACTGCACTTACAGGGAAAGAACCAATATACCAATATAATGTATAAACTTAAGTTGCACCACAGAAAACGTAAAAACGCATTCAGAAAACTCACCAGAGCCCAAAGACGATAGCCTTTGGTGTCCATTTCTTCCAGGAATACCTATGATGTTCAGAAAAGAAAAAGAAAAGAATTACACTTCAAGCCAGTAAGGGGCAGTGGGGGTGCCTTTTTATAGATTCTTTCTACATAAGCTCCTCAAACTTCACAACTTCAGTTTCTGTCTTGCTATGGCACATTCAACAGCAAGACTTAGCATTATAAGGTTAAACTATTTGGAAAATTCATGATGAATTCCCAATAAGCCGAACATTTTTTTCCCCCATTACAATTATCATACTTCCTTTAAGCCAGGTAGCTCCGTTTCATTTTACTTGTTCATAGAAGACCACAGATAATAAAAACCCAATTGTTTATACTGGCACCATAGCAACCTTTTTCCATCTATACACTCCAGTTATTTTATTTGTAGAAAAGAGGTATAAATTAAAAGCACCCTCAAATATGCTACCAATGAAGTTAGATATAAATGAAAGCACTGAGAAGGCTTATCTACCCATCCTGTATTTTTTTTACAGTCATGTGAAAACTGACCCAAGAACCTCATTATTTTGAAGGATATTAGTTAAATGAAAGCAGTTTTGGACTGCTAGGTATAAGTGCAAAAGTCATGTGCAGAAATTTATAAGAGGTCTGTTGACAACACCTATTAGCTTTCTTCAGGCTTCACAAATAGCGTGCGATCCAATAGCAGGTATTTCAGTAGGAAACCATCTGCTTTGTACCATTGCTGTACTTGTTTCCCTCACCTCAGCCATGCAAATGGAAATGTGCTCCCACAGTGAAAATTGTGTCTTACACAGCTTGCCTGAGGATTCATTCATTATCTATTCTATTGATTCACTCTGGTAAAAATGACTAATTTCAACTGAAAGTTAAAGATAAAACAAGCATCTGATACAGAAACATGAAGTGGATAAGTATTATCCTCAACAGCCGAAGCTGGTCAGCACACTTTCACAAGAATCTTGCTTAAATTAAACACAAACTTGGGAAATCTAGTTTGGGTTGCGTCTTGCAAGCATACCATCTTATAAGCAGGTGACAGAACATCATTTCACAGACGTTATCAAGAATTATGAGTCCTCATGGACTGCAAGTTTCAAGCAGATAGTGGACAATGAATGCTGATTTCCCCCCCCAGATAAGACAAATACATAAGGAACCCTTTGCAGAGCCAGTCTCCAGTACTGCGAACTACAAGGAAAAAGAGCAGGCTGACCATCTCAACTACTCTGAAGTCATAGAGCACAGTAGCTCTTTCTCAAGACAGAGATTCAAGAATATACGAGAAAAATTGACTTTACCCAAGAGCTGATTACCTCTAGCCTCACTGACTTTCCTTGCCGAGTGCAGTGGCCCACATGATTTTGGTGCGCACTGGTTCAGTGAAGCAGACCTGGCCTTGGCTCCTAGAAGTAGAAGCTTAGATCAGCTTTTAAAGTACAACTGTGGAAGCAGTTAAAGACATGCCTAACATTACCTACCTACAGTTAAGTATAAGACACACAAATCTACTCAAATAAACACAAAAAGAGACACTTAGAAAATTTAAGCTATATTTAAAGTTAACTTTGCTTTACCAGAACTTTCATTGGAAGAAATAAAAAAGATATTTTTAACAAAGCTTCTAAGCAGAAGAAAATGTTACTAAAGATGTCACTTTAGCACTAAGATTGAATTAAGTCTCAAAACAGCGGCAAACACAGCTACGGAAACATTGGCTGAAAGGGACCTCTGGAGACCAGCTATCCAGCCTCCCGCTCAGAGCAGGGCCACCACGAGATCAGCTGCTTCTGATCAGTGCTGTCTTGCCAAGCCGCCCCGCAAACCTCCAGGAAGGGAGGCTCTACGGCCCTACTGGGCCATGCTCCATCTCCCACTCCACAATTTGCAGTCATTTCCCATTGCCACATCACCTGAGAAGACTTTGGCACCACCACCTTTGTAGCTGTCTTTTCCAAGTTATTGCAGACTGTTATAGTATCTCCCCTTACTCTCCTTTTTGCCTGACTACACAAGCTCAACTCCCTCAGCCTCTCCTCACAGATCATGTGGTCAGAGACCCTAACCACCTCCCTAAGGCTCCAGTTGGCCTATCCAGCTTCTAAACAACCTTCTTGAACTTGGAAAGCCCCAAAACACAACAGAGTAGTCCAAGTAACACTGAGCTGAGGGGGAAATAGCAGCTTCTTCTGGCCACAGGACTCCTGCAGAGACCAAAGCTTCTCGTGCCCAGGTCACTGAAGATGTTGAGCAATGCATAGCTGTGTCGCACGTGTTGGACCCCAACAGAAAGCATCAGCTTGTCAGGCAGACATGTAATTTGTGTGTTTCAAAGTGATTTACAGTTTGTGGCAAATTCTGTTTCTTTTCACTGTTTACCATTTTAAAGCATGTCATTATAGCGTGACACTTGGCAGGCATCTCTTCTATTTATTCTCAATTATGTCAGATACCAGCTTAAAACTTACTTAAGCCTAAAACACGAGCATAGTATTTAGTTAGGTTTATCCAATTACAATGACCAGTTCACCACAAAGATGGTCAGAAGCAAGCTGATTATAACTAGGATTTAGAAGAGAGACACAGCAAGCTTATTTATCTGCTCCCATTATGTGTTTAATTGTGGCCTGGGAATGAGTTGTCAACTGCTGTTTGTGGCTTGAGTGGAGAAGCCCTGTTGGTCGATCAGGGGTCCTGGCTCGAATAGGAAGAACAACCAGCACAGTGCTTAATACAAAGCCAGAAAGTACATTTAAATTAATGTTTCCTTTAGCACCAGATGATGAAGCATAACTGCCTTATCTCCGCTAAAAATTAGAGCAAACCATCGCTTCCACTTCAGCCAGTAAGAAAAATAACAAGAAAAAGCAGCATGAAGAGCTAAGCTGTTTCTGGGACTCTCCCCTTGGAAAGATGGGACAGTGTCATTCGTCTACAGAAGAAGTTACTTCATCTAGTAATATCTTATTCAAAAAATAGCCCCATCCTCCAAGGTCCTTTCTGTCCTAAAAAGGGTGAAGATAATGCAAAGTCTGCATGAGGACGAGGACAACCAGGATAAATTCAGGTTACATCTACCCTGCAGACCACCAGCAGCCTCAGAGTCTATGCCTGAGCTTTGTGACAGAAAAGAACTCTCATGAAAACAAGGTAAACCCCACACGATGACACCTGCCACGTAGCAAAGTGCATTTAGTCTCTGTGTCATGCAAACCTTCGCCATATCAGAGCGCAGACCTCCTCCTCATTTGCCTGAAATACCCCAGTCAGTTACGACAATACAAAGGACATTTTAGCCTTCCTATGAAATCTTCCAAAACTCGAAGCACCCCGATGTTATTTTACTTCCTCGCACGATTTTCCAAGACCACTATTTAATAAACATTGCTTCAGGAGGCAGGTAAGGTTCCGTAACAGTAGTAACTATAGTTTATCTACAAACAAACCCATATACCTTTTGGAGTTGACTTCAACGAGTGCAATCTAGGTCTCGGCACTGCTTTCAAAGGGACAGATCCCGGAGTACCATTCTGGCAGGCTGGTTTTGAAGGCCATTCTCCATTCTTGATGATTACTGTGGCTGCAATACAGAACAACCAAGAATTTTCTCTAGGCAGTATCTAGTTCGGGGAAAATTAAGTCCTAAAACAAGCCTGTTTTACCTGAGGCTAAAGTCAGGAGAAACACAAGTGGGAATAAAAGTATTATGACCATCCTCTGATATCTTCAGTACAGACCGATGAACTGGAACAGATTTGCCTATGACTGTTACAAAAACTTCTCAGAACTAGACATACAGCTTTGAACTGTACTAAAGGGGGCATGTATAAAAGTATATTGATCAAGATACATGACTAGAAGCTTGATCTTGCTGTAAACGCAAATGCAGAACACATTCCTGTTTAAGCCAAGAAAAAGCATCATCAGTACACAAAGACATTCTGGCCACAGAATTGGCCGTTAAAAAAATAAAAAACAAATAAAACTCAAAAGTCCTCATGCAACACCTTCCCCTCTTCTCTCTCACTGGAGCTGAGCATGGTGTTTCAATGATGTGGTGCACATACCACCTCTGCACCCCTTCCGTCCTTCTTGTGGGACGCTAAAAAAAATGTGAGCCCAACTGCATTCACCAGCTCCCAAACAAGTTTTAAGAAAGGTTCCTGTAGTCTCCGTTCATAACAGCGACCTCCTCGGTGACAGCAGGCCTCAGAAGACCCCCTCCATCCCCAAAGACAGAGATGAAGTCATACAGCAAAATACTCCCCGCGAAAAGAGGCAACAGACCCAAATTGGGAAAGGCACGACAATAAGCAGTTGTACCTCACATCAAAATCAGGTTTCCAACTAACAGGGCAGTTGCTACAGAAGACGCTTTGTTCCATTTCAAAGGAACTTGAGAGGTTTGGGCTTATTGTCACAATGGAAATTTTTCCTTAAAAAAAAAAAAACAAAAACAAACTGAAATTTGGGGAAAGCATCATTTTATTTTTCCAGGAAAAAAAAAGAATATACTTCTAAAGTATAGGTTGAGTACACTTTGGTTCAGGTACTAAAAAATTATGTACACTGACACATTAAAGAATAAGAAATTGACACTGCGTTTACCAGAGGCAGGCAAAAACTAAGTCACACTGGAATAGTTGTCACACTTTTTGCTCTAGTCATTTATAGAAAAAAAAAAAAAAAAGAAAAAAAAAAAAAAAAGAGGGGGGGAGTCTTATAATATCAGGTTTGTCTCAGATTACCTTTAAAAAAAAAAAACAACAAAATCAGCCTTGTTAAAACACTAATATGAACTACATGTCTAATATTGTTCACCGAAAGATGAACGTATAGTCTTGAGATTATTTTAGTGTCTTTAAATGCATTAGTATAAGCCGTAAATTAACTGCTTAAAAAAAGATGCTTTTTGGCCCCTAATCAATACATTTTCAACAACAGAAAAAGGGACAGAACTGCTTTCTCTTTTAGAAACATGCGCAACTGAAGTCCTCTTTTGTTTTTTAAATAAAGTTGGAGCCTCTCTAAAGGCACAAAAGCTGAGTACTTGCAAAAAAAAAAAAATATCTATACATGAGGAACAATTTGCTAACACATCAATAACACAATTATGCTGCAGGAATCTGACCCTGATCGGCATCAGATGATTCAAACCAATTTGGTTTAGTACAGCAAGAGGCCTGAAGCAGTCCTTAACTTTTTCCATAAATCACTAAAGTAAGGATTTTTGCTCAGAGTTCACTGCACACAGCTAACAACTGCCCACAAACTGCTGAGCTACTTGCTTCTAAATCAGAAATGTGCCATGGAAGAAATAGTTTGGGTAAGTGAGTGCATTTCTGGTGTGGGACTCGTCAGGGCACTGTCTCTTCATATTAGAAGCTCTGGAGGCAGGTAACCAGGCTGCATGCAGAAAAAAAGGCAAAATTTGCAAAGTTCAGTCAATATATGATTCAAAGATGGTTATTCACGCAATTAGGAGCAGGTACTGCAATCTTGATGGAAGACAGACAGGTATGAAGGGATCTCACCCCAGCTAAGATCTAAAGGGTTTAAAAACTCAATAAAAGAATTTTAGTGAAGTACTGACTGTAGGGAGAGGCAGCTCCAAGTCAATTTTGAAACACCATTTCCATTGTATGCAATTATTCTAATGCAATTAAAATTTGGATTCTTGTTTTTAACCTCAGAGTTTAAACATTTCAGTATGTTCAAATGCTACATTTTCAGTTCAGCACTGAAACTAAGAAGATTTCTCTGCTGTTAAAAATTCAATTTTCAATGCTCAAACTGACAGCTCACATGCAAAATACGCTTTTATTAACAACAACATTTCAAACTTAATTATTTCCAAACTGCTCAAACAGTAAGCCTTTTCAAAGAAAGAATCATAACACTCAAGTGCTCATCAGCCAAAAAAACCCACCCTAATGCTGCCACAGGAAATTACCAATCCAAGGATATCCCATAACAAAGGGCTGCGCTGACACAGCAGGAGAAACGCTCTTTTGTAATTTTTTTCCTCTGCTAACACAAGGCAAGCTCCTCAAGCAAAACAAGCCAAGTGACTTTATCAATTCAATACTGTTGACAGGATCACAATAGTTTGTCCTAAATTTCATATTCAAAATTCACAGACTAAGCCTCCCTTCCTGATCTCTGTGCGTCCCATCAACCTAAAAAACATTTTAGGTTTACAAGTATGGATTTTTTTCCTAACATTATTGTATAGTAGACAAAATGAAAGAATAAAAAACAATAACAACAGCGTTCTTAAAACATAAAAGTACAAAGTCAAGTCATTAGTTCTTTTCAATTTGATATAAAGTCACTAAAACTCCACTATACTAACATGTGAATCGTATCTAACCTAATTTCATTATACTCACAAAACCTGACCATCAGACTTAAATCATTCTCATCAAGCATAGCAATTTAACTAAAGAAAAATTATCTCATGGAAAATCAGCAAGTCAAAACATCGCATATATTTACCAACCTCCACAAAATACATGCTTTTAAAAAAATAAAAAAGAAATAAAAAGGAATACAACCTACTTCTTTTCCCAGTAAACGTGGCTAACAAAGGAATAATACAAAAGCTGTAAGATCCCACTACCAGCAGTGTCAGTAAGGTAATATCATAGTGGCTTCCTGAGTCAGTCGGTGGTGTTAGTGTAGAATTGATGAAAATAATAGGAGAAAAATTAGTTTCTGTGCAACTGCGGAGTCCTCCGGGTATAGTCATTTAAAAAGGATCAAAGTAAGCTGAAAGCCAAAGAGACTGCAGCCATGTTCAACCTCTCATATTGCTCCCTGCTTGCTCTTCGTGAATCGGAGTGGAAAAAATTGTAAGCTTCAAGGCAGGGGACAAAACAGATTAAACCAGCTAGCAAATCAGGCTAAATAAGGAGTCATCTGTTTGAATACTTAATCTGAATACAGTTCTTTGTTATGAAGCGATGACCCTTTCCTTTGTTACAGGAGGGAGTAAAATGAACAGAGGACAAAGCTGCTTAGGAATTCCAGATACATCCTAAACCTGAACAGCAAAAGTCAACATGGCTGTCACGGTAACAGAACCGACCCGACTACACAGGAACAGGCACTGCATATTTTATTGCATGTACTCGTTCTTTTGAGGAATATATTAGGTCTTAGTTTTTTTTTTTAATGAAGGCACTACAGGGAAGAAAAAAGAGCAAGAGAAAATTGAGTTAAATATGTATGCATGCATATGCGCATACATAAACTACAAACGTATGTTAAATCACAGTTCTCTCTTTCAGTCCATTGAAGACAGCTTTAAATGACATCTGGCACAAAGGAAAGGCCTTTGCCCAGTCTCCAAGATATAACAAATGATGCGTTGGCAACAGAATATTTGAATACGTATAGAGCTGGCAATACTGATATGTCTGACAGTCAGTTGTGTGTTACTTCCTTCATATTTTTGCGCCTAGAACTCCTACAACTGCTGGTACCGACCCTTTGTAGAGCTTCACATCAAAGCTAGTTCTGTTATTTTTCTCACTAGTTTTAATCAAGATGGATTTGGTTCAGGTCATACACCAATGCTTACAGTTACTTTAGAAATTACCGTAGCAGTCTATCCATGCAAAGTTTTATCTTCTAAAAGCAGTTTCACTTACCTGCTTTTGATCTCATCTACCATTTTGTCTTAAAATTCTGAAAACGGATATAATCTAGTTCAGAAAGTGCAGTTTCTATCAAAAACCTGTAGTGTGCTGTTCCAAATATTATGACATGTAATCCCTTCACATCCTTCAGACATTTCTTATTACACTATAAGTAAGCATAAGGAAACTTCTGCTCAAGAAGAGCCGCTGTTTTTGTGATGTTTCAGGATGGAAGAGGAGCTTTACTGAAAATTCTACTCGTGAAACCACAATCCAAGGCTTAAGTCTCAAGAAGGAAAGTTGTAAGTTAAGAGCTAAAGAGACCTAGCACTAATAATAGGTTGTATAATGAGAATTAACACAGGCCGTTGTCAGACAGGACTCCCTTCGAGGAGGGGATTTTTTTCAACAAGCACTTGATGCCGGCTGTCAGTTAAAACCCGTATACTGACGGATACTTACAATTACTGCTGAAAAGGCTTCGCTCACTCTGAGTGCTGCTGACCGATGAGATGCTAGGTGTTCTCTCAAGCCCTTTGACAGGCACTTTGGATTTGGCGAATGATTTACCGGAGCTAGCCCAGGAGGTTGGAGAATTTTTCACGGAGGCTTGCTTCTGTCTTGGCAAAGATCCTGTACCTGTCAATTGGCAGGGGAAAAGGGGAGGGAGAGAAAGGAATAAAGGAGTTTGAAACAAACAATTGCTGCTTCTACATATATGCCTTCAAGTAAAAAGATTCACACATTAAAAATACATATAAAAGGCTTAATCTACCTCACACTGACATGATAAAAAGTGTTGTAAATGCAGAAAAACAGTTCCAAGGATTTAAAGGATCCTGTTTTACCTGCACGTTGACCTCAGGAACAAGTCAAGAGCATTACAGATGGGCCTCCAAGGCAGACACGCACACACACCAAATAAATAAATAAATAAATAAATAAATCCTTCTTGCACTCTGCTACTTCTATGTATTATGATTCACTGTACTGGCAATCCCATAAAAATTACAACCTCCAGCTCAAAGACAATCCAAGAAAGATTATTTTGTTTGTTCCCGCCTCCAAAACAGATTCCCACCCCTCCATTTGCACTCTAAAAGATCACATCCTGTCAAGGACAAACACAGCCTGAGAGTATCAAATGGTGTTGTACACACGTAATGTACTGAAAACTGACTAGTTCTGCAGAACTAGTTAAGCAGCACTCCCTGGAACCAAGTTCTTAGTGGCCAACTGGTGCAGACACATTTTTGCATTAATTGCTGTTTTCATTTGAGCTTGTTGAATACAAATGCCCAGTAGCTAAGTTAATCAAATAGGAAGAGTGTCTATGTAGGGGACAGGCGTGCCATCTTCAGACAGGAGCTTACCCTTGTACTACTAACAAAGCAATGACATTTTCTGCAAGACAATTTGAGATTAGTTACATGAAGCTTTTAGTAAATTTCTGAAAAGTGTGCACCCAGATTAAAACTACAATCGCACAAAAGAAGTTGTGTACACACAGACCTGTCTTCCCAGCACTGCCAACTTGGGTTGACTCCTGTCAGCTCTGACACCAAGATCTTGAGTTGAGGAATTTCTTTACTTTGAGGGTGGCAGAGCCCTGGCACAGGCTGCCCAGAGAGGTGGTGGAGTCTCCATCTCTGGAGACATTCCAAACCCACCTGGACGCGCTCCTGTGCAACCTGCTCTGGGTGACCCTGCTCTGGCAGGGGGGGTGGACTAGATGATCTCCAGAGGTGCCTTCCAACCCTATGATTCTTTCTATGATCTTTATACTATGGAATAACTACAGAAAAGAGGTTTTCTACTTTTCGTACAAAAAACAAGAAGAGATATGGAAGATAGACTTAAATATTTTTACAAAAATATTTTGTTGTTTATTATAACAAAAGTTATTTTACGAGATACCTTAACTTCTGATGTCATTGCCATTCTCAAGTCTGACAGACATAGTTTATCTTACTCGAAAAGACATGACTCCAGTGTTTCAGATTTGACTTAGAACACTCAAGTTTCTACTTAAAGGGAATACCCTTCCCTTTATTCTTGTCACCATAAACCACATTTCAGTTTTGCTTAAGCTTAAGTAAGAGACTGCTGAAATATGACAAAATTAGCTAGTAATTCCACTTTATTCAACATCAGTTTTGCTGCAGGACCTCCACTCTTAAATACCAGCGACCAAGAAACCATCAATTTGCACCACAACCAAGAAAGCATGACATTAAGGGGATTACATTAAGATCTAGACAAGAAAGACATTTATGCCCAATGTCTGCTTTTCAACAGTAGGTGGTGTGACAGGATTAGATAACTTGTCTCAAAATACCCTGTGTCAAGTACGTAAAACCAGGAACCGCACTAGGAAAGGAAGGTATGTCCGAGCTATTTCCCCCAGTTCAGATCAACTCAGTGACAGAAGAGAAACCCTACATACGACATATACTAAAAATGCATTAGGATGTTAGATAATACAGGTCACAGAATGTAACACACAAGCTTCTGAGTCACTAAACACTTTTGATGTCAGATCTCTCTTCGGAGGTGCAGAACTGTGATTCTATATATGGCTTTACTGTAGGCTGGTATTAAATGTCTGAGACAAAAATTGTCAGTCATATTTTAGAATTTTTTGTAAGTTACTGCAATGGACGCTCGGATATCTCCAACTCATTAAAAAGCACCCAGCCTTTGTCATGCCATGAGAAACACCATAAACCACAAGCTCACACTTATTGAAAACACCTCTGAAACACTGCATTCCAGGCCACATATCTGAAACCATTTGTGTGTTTGGGGGAAAAAAAAAAAAAAAAACGAACAGTAAAAGAAGTTTCTGTGACAGCTAAGCTTCATACAACAAATCTGACAGCTTTCTAAAACTTTCTGCAAGCTTGTTTCATTAATGGATCAACATACCAGAACAGTAATTAATCCAGACCAGTCAGAAATTCCTTTTCTAAACAGCCTCTCAGCAAAACAAGGTGCAAAAACCAAACAAACCCCACTCCCCCCAAAACAAACAAACAAAAAAAGGGGGCCGCCGTGCAAACACTGCATGAGAAGTTTGTATGACTAAGTTAAAGGTTTATATTTCAAAAGGCAGCCAGAGGAACAAACGCACCTTATCAGCTGCATTTTATTGTTTAAAGAGGAGGGTAGCGTGCTTGACTGCTATTGTGCTGGACTCGTTCATCCAGTTCAAGAGGTACGGGAACAAAATCCTGTTTTCTTCCCAGTGATTTTTCTTGCAAGAGTGATCGAGGCAAGCACGTGAAACAGCTGTGTCTCTTCTCGTACAGTGTGTTCCTTATATACGATTTGGTGCCAGCCTGGCTTCTCCGGAGCCACCAGAACGCGGCAGTGCCCTAAACCAGCCCTGAACTCAAACCCACAGCCCGCACAGCAAGCTCTAGGATGGCCAGCTTCAGAAGCGCAGCACACAGATGACCTTTGCTCTTCCCTCAGTTCTTTTACTGCTCGGTGCTTTTCTATAAAGCTTCCATTAAAATAATTACCCAAGCATTCAAATACATTTTTTCCAAAAGTCCAGCTCGAGGGAGAATTTCTTTTAAGCTGTGACACAAGATCATTAAGCAACTACTCTAGGTGTTACCTCAACTAACAACAACGGTTTTACAAAATATGTTTACAATTACCATTCCCTAAGAAAGGGGAGCACAGAATTAAATGCAAAAGTTTTGAAGACAGAAGCAGGAAGATATAAACAAAAGTACCGGGAACAAGCACAAAAGCAGGATATTTGGTGAACCATTATTATAAAGACAACAAGGAATAGCGTCAAAGTAACAGACTTTCATCAGTTATTTAATCTAGTCACTGAAGGGGAATACTAGAAATATCACATTCCTCTACAGTGAAGTAAGGAGCTGGCAAGTCTTTGGAAAAAAGTCTCTATGCAACAACTACGTTACTTCAAGTATGTTAAAGTATCTCTTGTATTGGAATGGAAGTAAACAAGGAACAAAGCTCATTTTTCAAGAGACTCTGAAGTCAGATTTCATATCCTTACTCAAATAATCACCCTCTCGTATGAATCTCTCATAGGTGGTTATTGATAAGAATAAATTAAGGCTTCCTTTAAAGAACACTGGAGCCTAAAAAAATTCAAATGGAGAGAATAAACGTATGCTAGTAGTGGTGAACTTGGGACTTCGTTGACACCAGGCAGACTGTAAAGCTGAGTATGTATTCACCAAATTCACCGTTTTAAACTGGATCGACACATTTCACATCTAGAACTGAGCACACAGCAACTGCCGTTCACCGAGCTATGCAACACCTGGAGGTGAATGGTTGGAAGTCTTTCCCAAACAGAAACTCATGGCAGACTAAGTGCAAGAGGAGTCTTTGGAAGAATGGTTTTGTTGTTGCTGTTTTTGTTTAACCCTAAAGCTAACAGTAACAGTTGGTTTGGCCTTTCATTGCCTTGTCTCTTGAATACGTTGAATTTTTGGATTTTTGTCTTATGCTTTCTGATTTTTCCTGCAAGTTTAAAAATCCAGAGGGCTCTATTTTAGAACAGCTAAACTTCTTAGCTTTAAAAAAAATAATTTAAATTATGACCAAAAAAACCAGTCTAAGCCTACAGTACAAGGTCTTTATAAAGCAAGGGGAGCAAACCTTCAAGAAACATGCTATTTTTTTGGCACCTATTGAAAGGAGCAAGTAAATCATGGAACGACAAACTGGACTTTGGTATTGTTTCCAGCAGACCGATCTTAACATATTTGTAAGGGTGTTTATGGTTGCTAGTAAGAGCACTGTAAAGCAGCAGCAATACTAACAGATTTCTGATGGCTGCGAGCCCCCCAAGCTGCCCGATTAGCCATTCAGCAGTATTAGCTATACTTTATTACACTATGCATGTATCAGTGTTTCTTCAAGGAATAAAGAGCGGTTACAGCATGTTTCATAGTTCTACCACAGATTTACAGATAATCTCTTTCTAGTTATCTCTCCCTTTTAAAGTCTCAAATTACTACCAAAATTATCAAGAGAAAGCAGGACGCAGTTATGTTATATTGCTAGTAATGCCTCAACTGCTAAACATAAACATGGACAAAGATAGGAAATGTTAAAATTACTACTGGGTCTTGAAATATTTACGTGAGAAATTTATTTGTTTAGGGAATAACACCTGATCAGAGAACAGTTTACACATTAAGGCAAGACCCAATTCCCCGTGTTATGCAGACTTCCACAGTATTGTTCCCATTCACCTACAATCCTTAGGGAAGCGCTCCTCTTTGGCACAGGTATCAAGGAACCAGCAGCAAGTTAGTGCCAAAAACATTACCGGGCTGCCAGCAGCCATGTGGGTAGGTATTCATGCGGTCCTCCTCTTGCAGCTCAATATTCTTAGACTACAACTGGAAAATTGATCTTCAGTTATATATATGCGCTTTCTATATATGTTACATATGGAGCATTATAGTAGCAGTTAACCACCAAATCAACCCTTTCCATTCTCCAAATGCTCCCAGCGTCAGATGAGCAACTGGGGTGTTTTCAATTAGAGGAGAAGAACAACATCCATGTACATCTGCTATTAAATTTTAATTTTTTCCCTTCCTATTTGGCCCAGTTATGGAATTTGGCAGACTTCCTCACAGTAAAACCCTTCCACAATTAGAGAGACTCCTCCCTTCCCAGTCTTCCCTCAGGCTCAACTCCTTGCCCGTGATCTCTCCAGCACCTAGAAAAAGCCCCTCTCCTCCCCGGCCTCAAGTCTGAACTCACACCTGCTTTCCCACCTCCAGTACAGTCTGCCATCATACTGCCTGCCGGATTTACTCAATTTTAGGTTTTTCTTTTTGTAGGCTGAACTAGAGTGGCCCCACAAGAGACCATGTCCGCAGAGTCACGCTGTCATCTCCTATGGCCCCAGGCAGAGGCAGTCTCCGGATGGCAGGTAGCTTTACGCCAGCTTCCCAGGGCAGCTGTGCAGTGGTGGCAAAGCTTGTCCACTCCAGCTTTGCCAGGAGACTGTTGTGAGCTGTTTGCATGCCGACTTAAACCCCCACCACTAGCGTTAACACAGCTGTTGGAAAGTTCAGTCCCTTTAGGAGTAGTGGTCACATATGACAAGGAAAGCTGAGGCAAAAGAAAACCACCATACCACACACCCTTTCATGTTACACGCTGAGAATTTTTTCACAGAACCATAGAACGGTTTGGGTTGGAAGGGACCCTAAAGACCATCTAGTTCCGACTCTTCTGCTATGGGCAGGGACACCTTCCACTAAACCAGGTTGCTCAAAGCCCCATCCAGCCTGGCCTTGCGCACCTCCAGGGATAGGGCAATGATAGTTGCAGCTTTTATACCCACATTATCTATAAATATTTTAAGTGTTCTGTTGCAGGAGTTCGTGCATTCCTTGCATGAAGAAGGAACCTCACTGTAAACGTACATACAGTTTTCTTCAGGAAGACAAGGATTCCTATTTCTCTCCTCCTTTACCTCCACGCCAAGAGAATTCAGAACTAACCAGTGGAGGTGAAGAGTTATTTGAAGACACACCAGCATGTCCTTGCAAGTAAATGACTAGGTACCGAGAAATTCCCCTGCAGGGAACTGGTGCACACCTCAGTCCTAAAGGAGAATGTTCTTATACCTGCATCCACATTTCTGACAGCATTGATAGGTGGACTGTTAGTATCAGCCTCTGCAAGTATGATCACGTTTCTTGCTACAGGTATAATGCATTAAAACCCTGATGTGGCTAGTCACAAGTCACCTGTAAGAAGTCTGGGGACATATCTGAAAACTTAATTCCCTAAGTATGGTCACCGATGGCACCAGAAACAAAGCCGACAGGATGAAATGCTCCCTTCTGGAAGCTGGAAGTCAACAGAATACTGGAAACACCATGAACTTTGGAATAAAGATGTTCAAACCTTCAAACATTACCATCCCCCTGCTTCTTCCACTACCCCAAGAATCTCAGAGGACCATACCTAAGGCTACCAAACCAGAGATAAATCTGTCAACTTGCTTTGAAATCATTCATTGTAACTGACCTCATATTACCTCACAAACAAAAACCTTCTGCTTTTACAAGTTTCTCATGGTCCATTTGACTTATAAAACTGAACAGGAAATAATTTATTCCAAATGGGTGTTTTTAGGCTGAACCCTATGGACAGCTTGCAAAACACAAGTGGTATTTATCCCATGGTGAGAGCTCCTTGTTAATGAGGTGTAACAAAAGAAAATAGTTAAAGCAAGTTTTTCTGTGAGCATATGTAGCCAAAGCTAAAACCAAATTGATTATGCTGAATTCAGATTGCCTCGTTTTATGGCTCCTTTGACTTCAAAATGTGAATTGACCATTCTGTACCTGAATGGCCAACACCTGGGCAGAGGCTTAGAGGTCAATGCTTGGCACAAGGATATACGTGCTGCGCCAGGCAGCTTCCAGCAAGACATTCCTGTTGAGGATGGCCAGGAAGCGAGGGCAAAGTGGAGTGGAAACATTACTACAGAAGTCCAATTCAGGCAATCAGAGATTTCAAGAGGCAGAACAGACACCCTGCGAGGTTCTTCCTAAGCCCTCACAACTAACGCTGCTTCCTGAGCTCTCACAAACCGATCAGCTGGACAAGAGTCCTTTCAGATACATTAGGTACCTTATTCCTTACTTTATACTGCAAATTAAAAGAGAACCAGTTATGAGAAACAGTCGCTATGCAGTGGAGCTCTCTGGATGAAGATGACCAGACCAGAGAGGGATGGCAGACAAGCTTTACATCATACTGCAGACATACCCTATGCTCCGTGGAGACCCATGTATGGGTTTTCTTCTTCCAACACCTCTGAAGGTGAACATGGGAGTTTTAAGTTCACTTTTAATACAGGCTTTAATTACTGTAACGAAGCACTACACGTGTATTAAAGAAAGGGAAAAGGGGACCAAGTAATCTGGACTCAAGGACAAATTATAAGGACAAATAATGATGCTGTATAAGTTAGAGTATGACGAACCTACTTTTAGGATCCATGAAAAAAAAGCTGGCTGTTCCGCAAAAGAAAAAACCAAAAAGCATAAAAAACCTGGTTGAAACTAAATTTTAAGCCTTATTTATAGACTCCGGTGTAGTTCAGATTTGTTCATGAGAAAGTATATGGATACTCTTACAAGTAACTCTCCAGTCCTGCATTTCCTGACTGTTTCAGACCAGAAAACCTGGAAGTTATGTTTGCCTCTTAAAATATTTTGTTTCCTCCTGGCAGCACGTCAATCCAACTTTAAAGAGTCACATGGTAGACAGCAGGAACGATAGAAGCTGAAAAATGATTTGTAGTAACCATGTTTGGTTTAGCTCCTGGTTCAGTGTCAGAATATAGACTCAAGATTGTGGGAACGCTTATTGAAACTAAATTGGTTTGGTTCTGCTTCACTGGTATTGTGAAAGGCTATACCAAAAAAATACTGAATTACCAAGTTTATATACATCTCCAGCTGTATGAAAACCCATTGAAACCATTTGGTTTCAATTTTTCATCTGAAAAGCCTTTCTTTGTGCAATAAATGGCAACAACATTCAATGAACACAGCCTTAATCTGTTACAGCCTCTTCTGGTTTTAACTTTGGGAGTTTCTCCGAATTATACATTTAAGTGTAAGATCAAGCCAAAAGGCAATAGAAGGAATTTAGCAATTATGAACTAACAAGCAAATCAGTGTTTTGAAGTATCACTAAACCTTTTATAGTCTAATGCAACTGAAACGTATTTCCTATAGCATATGGGGAATTATTTTTCCTCGTGCTTCAGTTAGTTGCACAACACCGGAGAAGCCCTTCAGTGTGATCAACTTTTCATAAGGAATGGGTCTCACTTGTCCAAAATATTCAAGAAAACACAGAATTCAAACTGTTGAGTTTCCCTCTACCCAAGCTTTCAATACTGCGGTTAAATGCTATGAAAATACTAGCAAGCCAAAGAGGGGAGTACCACTGGACTAAGACTCATAGAAAAGGTAAATAAAGCACAGGGCTTTACTTGGCTATCAGTGACTTAAATCAGAGACAAAACGGTACCAAAACCGTCTGACACTTCGTTCTGACATTAAAGACATTTTGGTTAGAGAGACAATTTACATGGTTTACATTCATTTCTGGAAGTCTTTAACAGTAAGTGGAGGAATAATATTTCTGCTGCTTTCATATCCCCAAATAGTTTCAATTACGCATAAACTATGAGAGCTCTGTCAAGCCTAAGACATCAACAACAACGTGAAGTTTCATACAATGGAAAATAATTTAAAGCAATGATATTATTTTAAGGCAGAAGTGTAGGTGAAGTATTAGCTTATCAGAAATCTTAACTTGCAGGTAAAGCTCCATTCCTTTACATACTTATAGGTAGGCCGTAGTCAGCACTAAGAGGAAAAAAAAACAAACTAGCAGTAGTGGACATTCACATTTTTAGATCTAAAGTAAATAATTTGTATCCCTATTTTACGCTGTTCAAACACAAGTTGAGCAATTTCCTGCGGCTCAAACTGTCGCAGCGTTTCCATCCAACTGCATGGGTGGTAGCCTGCAGTTGCTGAGGCAGGCTGACAAAAGAACTTGGCGACCACCAAGTTCTCCTTGGCTTCTCCAGTGCCCTTCCACCCCTCCCTTTCAAGAGAGAGAAAGACAAACCATAATACCTCAACTATTAGCAGGCTATTACTCCTCCACAGTGGTTACGTACATTCAATTAGAAGGCTGTGTGCATTTGCTGTGAACGAAAATAATAGTTGCTTTCATTTCTGGACTAGTTCAAAGTCCAGATTACAAAATTACACACGCCTTCCAGTAAGAACCGGGTAACTCAAACACTTTATTCTGTGTCTTGAATTCTAGTAAGTGTTTTCACTAATAGCAAACTAACATAGCAAAGGCATATTGCCTGCCATCCAGTACTACAGAAATCTACGCACACCACCATGGAAAAATTAGCTTTAGAGAATTAAGATTTTTGTTTGAGAATGAGTATGTGATTGCAGGTCATTCTGTCTTATGGAAAAATGGAGACAAATAGTTACAGAAATAATTTTGAGGCACCTTATTGCAACTGTGACCTGATTTCTCGATTTGCTGCAGAAACGGGGCTTTGCCTTTTCACAAACCACTTCGGTACACTGAGTCGAGTTGGGCTCACCTTTTAAAGAACCAGTATAATTCAGCAAAAACTCCGAGTTCCAACCAAGATACACCAGTACTGGTGAACAGTGGTCAGCAATCGTTTTGAAATAAATAAAGTTACTTTTAGCTTAATGTGCTCTGCAAATTACCTCACAAAAATATAACGCTTGAGATATGAGGAGTTTTCCTCTCCTTCTGCTGTCTTCTGTTTGGGAGAGGATCAGGGAATTTCCTTAGAAGACACGCTTCCTGTTGGGTTAGTGCGTTACCAATGAAAATTTAGAGTTTACATTTACAAGTGAAAAAAAATTACCAACAATCTCAACTCCTGCCAAGCTACAAGGACCTTATAATTGGTGTTTTACATAGGGCATTTTTTTATTTCTTGGTTGTTGGGGAGTTTCCTGCTTCCATCTCAAAATGACAGTGCACAATACAATTCACTGCTCACAAGCTCTTGGTTATTCTGGGAACAATACATATACTGATGCATTTTGGACAGAATGACTGCTTTTGTCCCTCAACATCCACATGTGAGAGATGACACAGAGCTATACCACCACTTCTCTTGTTCAGAGTATTTAATGGACTCACTACACCAATTTGTCTTCCTGCCCAACGACCCAAATACAGCCAGCAACTAGTTAAGAATTAGCTGCATTTATGTTAGTACCCTAGGAAGCAACAAAGTCATTAGGATTTGGACATTTTTAAGACTTGGATTGATAAATGCCTGAACAACCTAGTCTGAATTCAGTGCTGACCCAGTTACAGGCAAGGGAGGCTGGACTAGGTGACCTCCAGAAGTTCTTTCCATCCTGGATTTAGCTTGTCTGTAGTCTGGAAAAATCCTGACAGCAACCAGTTGTACAGCTACTGAGTTATTTATCTGTACTGCTAGAATTATATCAAGGCACAAGTTTAATATCAAAGTGTTCAAATAACTTAACTGGAAGAAATAGTTATTCCCTACAGGATGGGTGTAGCCAAAACAGGGAACTGAGTTTGGTTTAGAAGCTGCCACAGGGCCACAGTAAGCGTACGTAGTTTTACTTCAAAAAAAAACTTTAAAAACAGATGGGGTAAGCAGCAGTGGACAGGGTTTTACCTGAAAGGTGGGGTCACATAACACAACTAATCACTAACTCCTACCTTTCCCCATCCTTGCTTCTCCCACCCTGCACTCCCATCCTCCAAACTGCATCACTACTACGTTTACCAGGGAGCAAGGAACCATGTTTAAGAACTCCCTAGGCAAGGGATGGGATGATAATAGTTTAATGCATCAAATCCTACTTTGTAGCACCAAAATATACCATAACCAAAAATGAAGGGTAAGATATACTAGGAATGGTGGGCACTGGCAGGGGGACTGGGTAGAATGCATGAAAATAAATTCTTCTCGTGGGCAGCATTACAATTCTGGTCTCATCAGATCATAGCATGACTTTGAAATGTTGAGGTGCTTCTTCGTGCTTTTACCTTAAGCAGCCTTTTTCCAATAAAAGAAATTTGAAAGGTATCCTACTGATTACGATAATTTCAACATTCAATGAGTTCAGGAGCAACAGCTTTAGCTAAAGAAACTCGGAGACTAAAGGTTTTTATTTTCAACAGCAAATGACTTCTGCTTCCGAAAGTGCATCTGATTTTATTTTTTTTTTTTTATGAAGGGAAGAAGTTAGTCCTATAACCCAGCCATGCTTACATATATTTCTAGTGATGGTGTCATAAGTCTACTCTGGATTAATAACCTAAGGGACAAATATACATGTATATCTATATGCATCTCAGTTCTTCTAAGACCATAATTACAGATAGGAAACTGGTATTTAGAGAGGCGATGAGTCTTACAAGAAATTGGTGGCTTACAGGTAGGTACCTAGCCCACCAAGCAAGTCCCTCACATTAGGAAGGATCAAGTCAGGGAACAGCCTATACCCATTTCTTTGAGGGACTCATCCCACGAAGGGCTACAGATACAGATTTTATCACGCTTCACCACCTGTATATAATTAAGAGGAGTATTTTGGACTGTTTTATAATCTTAGATTGAGTGGGTTAAAAAAGAACAGGTTTTACTGGGTATAGCTGGGTGTGCACATTTTCCAAATTACAGTGCATTGTAGTGTAGTCATTTATAGTCAGGTTACCTTTGCAATTAGCTATATTGCCACACTTGGTTAAAGGCAGCATATAACCTACAAGAACTTGTCTGAATTTCTACAGTACAATTACAGAATATAGTTTCCAATCACCAGATTCAAACAGCAGCCTACACTAGTTTTGAGATCCCTCTGTGTCCCCCCCCCTCTTGGTATTAATCAATCTGAGCTTAATTAGCAGCTCAAGCAGTAGTCTCTCCTTCAATTATGTTCTCCTCTTTCTGGAGACTATAGAGCTCTACCAAAATTAGGTTGAACAAAGTATGCTATGTCCTGAAATAAGGGCTCATTCCCACTGGGATAGCATACAGCTGCTTATTGTAAATGCTTTGTACCCAAGGTCTATATTTTCTCCTCTTGATTTTTACATCTTTCAAATAATTTCAGTTGTAATTCCGCGAAGTACTGTTATATAACCAAACTATAAATAATGATATTTAAATATTGTTTCTTCTTACAGCACCACACCCTCCTAAACACATTCCTTATGACATAAGATCTTACAATGATGGGGTGTAACTTGCCTTTTTGTTTCCTCCCTCCATATTAACGATTTCTGATTTAGATAGAATCATATTTAGCACCAAAAATACAGCTTTGTACCATTTGAAAAGTTCTGCCAGAAAGTACATTGAATATATCTTAAAATTAAGGAACTAGTTAAGTGGTATTATTCCAGTGAAAAATTCTCTTACCAGAGCTTGATGACAGAACAGCTCCTTTGTGAGAAGGTGCTTTAACGGTGCTGATAGTTTTATTTTCACATCCTTTCTTCAAGGGTAACACAGATGGCATCATTTTAACCTTGGGAGTTGAAACACTTTGTAGTGTGATTGGGTCTTTCTTCAGTGTGGTCTTCCCTTGTGTCATCCCATCTTTAACAGAAGGCATCTGGTTTTTTTGAAAAAAAAAAAAAAAAAAATCCAACACAAAAACCCCCAAAGAACCCACATACCAGCACTGTGAGAAGCCCAGCATCTGTAATGAAATACTGACCATGCAGGTAGGGGACATGCTTAGCTGTTGGCTGTCACATTGTCCCCATCTCCAGTTCAGAACCTCAAGAATCATCTCCTGAATGGCCCTCAGCAACACAATACTATTAGTTTGAAGCTAGTAACTGGTAATGACAAATACACTAAAGAGGTTACAGGGGCCATTTTACATCAGAGATTCTTTCTCTTCCTCCCCAAACTCTAAATTAGCCATTCAATTACATGACTGCACCTAATCTCAAGATGAATTCTCTAACAGCCCTTCCAATAGGTTTTCTGGTTTAGGTATTAAATTACAACACAGAAACAGGCAAAAATCTTTCAAGTGCCATAGATAAAACGAATTCAGGAACGGACCCAGGACAGGTTTAAAATAACTGGTTTATATGTAGCATTCATCTATCTTTGATAAAGAACTCTTGCTCCAGTTTATACAGGCACTAATTCATGACCACTCATACTGTAAAGCTAAGGCTATAAAGGTAAACTATAAGAACGTACAGCTCTTCATATGCTTTTCGGCGACGCAAGCTGATCTACAGCAATTTGCTCAGATTAATGCACTTTCCACTTAACTCCAATCCTCATCTTCATTTTCAGAAGTTAATCTATACTTTTCAGAAAACCACTTATTAATTTTAGTCCAGCTGATTGGTCTACAGCACATTTTCTAGAAATTGCTCTATGAAATCCTAGAAATTTTCTAGAAATATGCTGTAATATAGAGCATATATTGCTCTATATGCTCCAGGTACCAGCAGAACAACTAATATCACAAAGGTTTCCATGTTGGTGACAGGGTGAATTAAAAGCATTCTCTCCAACTCTCAGCACCAGAAGCAAAGCAGAACCCAAGCTCTGAAATGCTTTAGAATTAAGATAGACTATTCTTGCTTTCATGTTAATTTAGGTTTCCAAGTTCGTATAATAAATAAATGATATTATTTATTAATTTATTCTGTAATGTTTCAAAAATGGATAGCTACTTCTGTTTTACCTGAAGTAGCTTCCTCTTCCATATACTGAGCTTCACTGGAGGATTTCCAGAAAACCAGTAAAGCCTGACAAAAATTCAGACTCCAGTTTTACCGATAACAGCTGCTTCCTCCATTTCATCAATTTAACATAAGCCGTTGAACCCACAAGTGAACGACAGGAGGGACTCCACAGAGCATCAAGACTCCAACCCTGTGTCCCAACCTGAAATCTTGGTCGACCCAACCCCGAAGCTCTACTCTTCTTTCCCACCATTCCTGTTCTTTTAACCTTCCTTCAGAGTATTTGAAAGCTGCACATTTCTCCTGACAGGCAGCTGACTCGTCCGAAAATATTTCCCAACGAACCAGCGCACGCATACCTCCCGGCCAGGAAGTTTGCACCTTCCAGCTGGCTGACGGCCCAAAACCAGGTATATGCCCTCTGCATGAGAAATATTTCCTGGCTACTCTTCACTATTCTAATAGTCCTACTTCAAATAAACGAGCTCCCGAATTATTCAAAGCAGACAGTTAAATTGAGATGTTAAAAATAAAACGCTTCACCAACTTGCTGGTCTTCTGGTTTTGTGGGACTTAATATTATTATTAACATATTTCTGTAAGTAAATTTTAAAAGTGTAATTTAGTTCTAAAGCATGTTTTGAAAGGAAAAAAAAACACCCTGAAAACAGCAATTTATCGCTAATGTCTATTTAAAGTTACAGCACGACTAGAATTATCTTGATAAAAGCACATATTAAAGGCTGTATTTAGAAAAACCTCACCGAGTTATTGCTATGCGATTTTAGCAGTCTGACTAAATTAAGACTTGTTTGCTTTTATTAGAAATCTTAACCACTGCATTGTCTTAAAATGACTTTACCAAAAAAATTTTTATACCGTAGAATAAGATGAAGGCTGAAGACACCAAATGAGGCCAAGCGCAACCAGTTTGTAAACCAGTGTTTCTTCGCTCCCTTTATTAGGGAGAGGCTTCACCTCAGAAGTCAACACCACAGTTACATTTACACACCCAAAACCCATCCCACGATTTCTATTCAGCACTGTGTGATCCAGAATTCCCTTTTTCCAAATGTGCAAAACATGTAATTAAGTATGTAAAGAAAAAAGCTTACTAAAGGAACCGAGTGCAGGTCAAACGTTTCCTTTGCCACATCTTTGAACGCGGCTGCTTCCAGAAGGATTCCCATGTTGCTGCTTTCCTCTTTCTCACCTCCGGTGGGATAGATGTTTTGAGCACAGGGCTGCATTAAAGAGTTTGAACTTTCCATTTTATCGTTCAGCATCTCTTTCGAATTCTCCACGCACGTTGGAAGGGCAGCAGAAACCGAAGAGCATACCGAATGGGTAGAGCTTGCTTTGCCAACGTCTTCCGGATTCTGCTTTAGCGCAGGTGTCTTTGAAGCCTTGTGGGAAGCGTTTCTGGGATGTGTTGTGGCATGTACGACTTGGCTAGAGAAGAGGTGTTTGTTAAGATGTAGCTTATGGGGCTTATTTGCTGGCAATTCCACTTTAGTATCTTTAGCTAGATCTATTTTCTTTCTCAGCACTTTCATAGAGGGGGGCAATTGCCTCGGGGAAGCAACCAGTGAAGATGAGGAGGCAGCTGATAGTTGGGGGGACTGGGGAGACTGTCTTAATCCTGCGCTCTCTCTTGACTGTAGCACAGGCCTAGACATAACCTTTGGCTTAACATTTTTGAAATTAGGTTTGGGAAAGCTAACAATCTCCGATTTCTTTGCTTTGGTTATTGTTGACACAACAGGAGACCTGCCCACTGGTTTTCCTGCAGTTTGACCTGAACTAGCTTTAAGCAAAGGCCTTCTATTATGTCCTCCTACAAATGCTTTGTTTGGTCTTAGGTTAGGAGATTTGTCTCCAAGTTCTGCCAAAGCTGGAACAGAAAAAGTTGTATTTTTTGATCGTTCTTTAGGGGTTGAAGTACATAGAGCAGAATCGCTTTCGTCAGCCATAGGACTGAAGACCACAAAAGTTGCTTCGCACTTCAGGTCAGGCATAACAGGCCTCTTTTTTGGTACGCTGCAAGATATGAAAGTGGTGTTGTGCATATTCTGATGAGCAGCACTTCCAGAGGTACTTTGTTCTTTGGTTAAGGGTTCACTGGTTTTCTCTGATACTTGTTCTCCATCCATTTTATCTACTGGGAGAAGATGCGCATTACTTACAGGACTATCCATGCATGTTTCAGCATTGGAAATCCCACTTTCATGATGGTCAGGGGTATCCTGCAAGGATTTCACTTGGTCATCTTCATTAATATTAATGTGTGGTGATAATGCATCTCGCCTATAAGGATCTATGTACCCAGCAGCTAGTTTTACAGACTGTGCTTCTGTTTCATGTGATTCTTTACCAGCCTTGTCAGTGTTTTTTAGATAGTGTTCGACCCCTGCAGAGGCAGGATGATATACCTCAAGTTCGGAATAGGCATCTGGGCTTTCTGAAGCCACTGTTGCAGAGGAGAAGTTCGCTGTTCCTTCTGAGCCAGTTCTATCAAATTTCTCTCTCGTACAGACTTCAGAAGAGATAGGCATTTCCCTCAAATGCGTGTCATCATTTTGATCAGTTCCCAGAGTTTCACTGATAACATTGGTAACATCCAGTGTGCTCAGGTGGCATCGTGCCCTGTCCTTTATCAGGGACTGGGCGTTCTGCTCTGAAGCAGGCAGAGGTAATACACACTGAGAGTCAGCCTGACTGTAAGGCACCGATTGTTCGATACTCTGATTTTGCATTTTTGCTGTAGCAACGTTGCCTTTCAGTAAGTTTGTTGCTTCTTTCAAGTCACAGTTCAAAGGATACACACAATTCTGTTCGGTCACAGAAGACTTGCATGCAGCACCTCCATCTCCCAGCAGAGCTCCTGCGCAGTTGTGTTCACCAGGTGTCTTCTGCAGATGAAGTGCTTCAGTACACTGCTGTTTTAAAAGAACACGTCTAAAGTCAATCTCATTTGCAAGAACGGTATCATCTTCATGCTCAGTCACTGTATTCTGGTCAGTTGAATTACCATGTACCTTGGTGGCACAATTCTTTGAGGAAGGTGTAGCTCTGTCGCATGCGTAGTTATTTCCATTTTCATCCCTTATAAGTAAGGAAGACTTCAAGCCATTCTTTGCTTTGTCATCTGACTTTTCAACATTCATTTTGAAGGGTAAATTTTAAACAGTTTTCATTTTATACTTATTTAAAATCCCAGAGAATGCAGACTGTGAACTTTGCAGAAAAAATACCCCAGCTTTTCCCTGGAACGTGTCAACTGTCCTGAAAGATATTTAAAAAGTAGCTCTTTGTTTTCATGTTTCCCAAGAGGATTCAAAAGTTCTGGAATTAAAAAGAAGTTAAAAGCAGTTAGCCAAACCAAGACTTTAAGACAGTAACCATTCTTAAGCTATTAGTCTTTGAATCAAGCGCAGCCTTTTTTTTTTTTCTTTTTTTAAACAAACTTCCTTAAGGAAATTAGGCTTCTGCAATGATGCCACCCATGCATGTTTACCTTCACAAGCCATTTCCACTTCCCTGACTGCCAAGCAACTTTTGAACCCTTTGGTCAGCTGCAGTCAAGTGTGACTTTAATGTTGCATTCTCAGATACTTGGCTTGCTTGGTTTCCACGCAAGCAAAAGAACAACCCAAAAGATTTGGCTCCTCAACAGGAAAAAGGTATCTGAGGAACTACGTGATAGAACAAACCACCACTTTTCCCTCTTCCAATAGCAGGCAACCCAACAAAATGACATGGATCCTCACATGGTGTGCAGTCAAGCTATGAAGCTTCTTCCTGCACGGTGCTTGGAAGTCAAAAGCTTATGCAGGCTTAAACACAAGTGGGTAAGGGCCACGTTAAGGAAAGTCTGTCCCAAACTGAATACCAAACTGACTCAAGAAGCTTTCGGTCACAAGCTGGAAGCAGCGATGAGAACTCGGGGTGGGGGGAGGCGGGGTGGAAATCACTACACAGTCATCCTGGTCTTATACTCTTCACTCAGCGTTTAGCCCCGGTTACTGCTGGAGATGGGACACAGCATTAGATGGATCTTCAGTCTGACTGTGTCTGGTCACACGTATGCTCTTATGTGCAAGTTTGCACAAAGACAGGAAATTAAGAGAGATCTAAATGGTAACAGTGATGAAATGCTGCTGTATAAGCTCAGGTCTTGAACAGACACCAGACAGCAGCAATACAGGAGCAACACTAACAACCCCAGTGAAGAAAAGCTTCAGTGCGCATCCCTTGATGCACATCGCAAAGTGCTATTTCAAACGACATTTGAAGTTTGGTGGGAAGAAAGCAACAGGACATGAATATCAGGATTAAGTACATAGGGTGGACAGAATAATGCACACTAATATGAGAATTATATTGAAGTTGTAAATTATTTGACTGTCAATTAACCACAATGAGCATCAAAGTCCATACAGACAAAATCCAGAGCTAACAGAAAAACAGAGAATATTTTATCTGCACTATCAACAATCTCAACTAAGGTGACAATACTGGTTGCAATACGAGAGAGGTCAAGGAGGCTTAAAAATTAGAAAACATAATAATAATAATGGGAGATTTCTGCTATCTCGATGTGGATTAGGCACTTGAAAGAATAATTCCCTGATCATATTTTTGTACAGGAATCAATGACTGCTTCGGGAAATGAGTTTGCCATAACAACAGAAGCAACTCTTGATTTGTTCTCTAACAAAGACATTTAAATCCTCACAGAAACCATATAAACCATTTCAGAAACCACAAGAGAGGAAAGAAAACAAACTCTTATCAACAAATACTTTGGAAAGTATAAAATAAAGCCAGCACATTAAGTAGTGAAAGGTAAGTTACTAAAAGCAAGAATGCATCATTCAAAAAAGCTGACATTTTTCCTCAAACCTTATTTTCTTCAGCTGAAAGCACAGCTTGAATAACTACACTGAAAATAAATCCTTTTTCGTCCAAATGAAAAGTATAAATCATTCCAGACAGGCTGTAGGGCCCGTAAGCAGTTTTGAGTACAAAAACAGCACTCGTATTTAGACCATTCTAGAACTGCTGGAATTTGAGTGCTTACTATGGACTCAGAGTGGCTTCTGGCCCACAACCTTTTCATTACATGGGACTTTAAACATCTGTCTCAGACAGAGGGTAAAAAGACCATGGAAAAAGGAAACAAGAAGCTACTGAGATCAGACAGCACCCTCCTCCGTTCTCCCTTCCTCCCCCCAAGATGAAATGCTCTGACTAGCTTAAAATCTCCTGGTTCCTTAGGGCCGGTCTAGATCCTTTGTCTACCCACTATTATTCAATCCCTATAGAAGCATGAACAATTTTAGTACCCTCATTTTCATCTTCCATTAGGAAACCTAAGGCAGATTCAAGAGTTCTTCCAAAAAAGTAGTCCCTGAAGGCAGGGCAAGAACCTGTCCTGAATAATCTTCCATTGATTTAAGTCAATCACAGAATCAACTGCTGAAAAATATTTGCAAGCTTTGCTTTCACTGTTGTTTCAGCACATTAAAACTAGTTTCTACTTGTCTGGAGACTAGCCCATAACACAGCTTGCTCACCTAGTCATGCAATAAGAAGTTAAGATTTCATTTTGATTGATTCAGTGTTAGCTCAGATCCAACCAGCAGCCTTGCCTCTTTCAAGAGCTTTCGCGCTACAGAAAACAGGGAACTCCAGTATGCCAAGACTTAGCAAGACTGAGATCCCAAGAATTTAGAGAGTGACATATTAGCTTACAGTATTGCATAGCAAATAATGCCAAAATGTGAAACAATACAGGCAGTTAGGTAAACCCTGATCCAATAGATACTGAAGAAGCTCCAAGAAAAATAAAAGTAGTTTTGAGAGTGAGTAGAGACATGAGGAAGTGCATTAAAGTTACATATACAAATGTGTAAATGTACATATAGAAGTCTGCTCACTCAGTGCTCTGGACTCTCACATAAACAGAGAATATACAGAAACAAACCACTGATTCAACAATTTTTAAAGAGATATCTTTTCACTTTAGTAATCAATACTTCCATGAGCAACTAAACCAGCTTCAAATACAGTTTCATAATCACATTTAGAGTCCTAAAAGTGTCCTCTATAAATAGTGAGGCATTCCTAAGGATTAACTATAGTGTATAAAAAAATCTGTAACCTAGATGAACATTAGTCCCCAAAAAATGGACACATTCTGTAACTCTGCAGGTACTAATACGTTCATTAGGCTTATGAGAACCCTTCCTGGTCATAAGAAATTCTTTAGATTTAAGATCTGCCACAGGAGGCTGAATGAAAATTAACCTCAGCCAGCAAGCACCTCCTTCACAGGAGTGGTAGCAGACACACAGACACAACAGCTGCCCTTCCCAAGAACATTCCTTCCCAAGAATACACTGTTCCTGGCAACTAATGACTTGGGGAATTCTCTAAATACTACTAATAAACTCGCTTTGAGTTTATCTTACATCAACAAGCAAAAGAGTTCAGCTGGTTTGTGCCTTCAGTAAAGCTCAATTTGCCAAGTTTCAGTTGCATATTTCAAGTGCTTACGCATTGCAAAAAAAGTCTTAGTTTTCAGAGCTCTCAGCTTTCCCTTTCCTCAACAGATATAAAAGCTTAGGGTAACAGAAGCCTCACTTCAGAGGAAAAAAAAAAAAAAAAAAAAAAAAAAAAAAAAAAGGGGAAAGGAGCTTGGCAAGCAGGTTCTCCTAAAGGGAGAAGAGAGCAGCTGCCAGCAGCCCCAGATCCAGGAGAAACACACTACAACATACAGAACTGGGCTCAGAGCAAGACCTTGCGACTTCCCTGAACCTATGAGGGGTGTCCGGGGTGTGCTGTAAAAGGGCAGAGGGACAGCAACTCGTTCAGTGCTGGGTAAACGGGAATCCAAACCGTATCAAATGCAATAGAGAATTCAAGCTACAAGTTTACAAATTACTACAAAAGTGCAAGTCAGTTTGTGTTAGCGTCACAACACAGACAGGAGTAATTTACGCTTTCCCTGGTACTCCATCTGGACCTGAGTTCTTTTACCCACACCATCACATGGTGTTTACTCAAACCCACCAGCTATGTTTGTGCTGCCCATATGAAGTGGGATGGGGGGGATCAATCTGGAAGGAGAGGGTGTTCCCAGACACGCAGGCAGTCTAGAAGTGCCCTTGTCAACTAAACATGCTTTGATACCAGACAAAACGCACTATCAGCATCTCTATTTCAGCAGAAAACCATATTACACGGTCCCAATTATCACAGTCACTGAAGTCAGAAAGCCTGTACAGCATTGCATATGTCAATGCACTACACTACAACCAGTTCACCTGACCGTGTTCTGGAACACAACGCAATCACACAAGTCTGGCTCTTTCAGCAGGTACACCTGAAAGCACAGATGGCAGTATATGGGGGGAGTCTGCAGTGACCACGCGTCCCTCCCAACACGCTCCGTCCAGCGCTGCTCACATGTGTTCCATCAGAAAGCATTGGGAAAACATTCAATTTCAGGTAATGCTGCATTTGCGCAGAACCGCAATTTCAGAGCTCCCTGTGCAGCCTCAGTAATGTCACATCCTGATGCAAAGCAGCCTGTTGCCAAGCTAATTCAAACTATTAGAAGAGAGGATGAGTTAAGCTCCCAAAGCAACTTCACCCAAACATTTAAAATGTTACAAGCACAACATACTCCTAGAAGTGAATTACACAAAGTGCTCATATGCTAATGGCATTGCTTGTTTAAGAACACACAGCATCATCCGTGCTGGCATTGTGAAGGTGTTGTTTATAACAAAAAAAGACAACCCCACAGGGTAGCTAAGTGACACCTGTATGCTTTACTCAAAGCCATTTTAAAACAAAAAAATCAACATCAACGTGAGACACTTGCTATGGTACGCAGAAATAAAGTTAGGTTTGCAAGCAATCACGCTGGCACGTCTGACTGAAGGAGCAGTACCACTGTCACAGGCATGAACCATGATGTTCTCCCTCCTAACTTGGTTGTTTCCCAGCCTGCATCAAGACTGAAGCAGCAGCATAACACACAAGTGGTAGTAACCAAGGAGCATGAATTTTAAGCACTTAAATCTTGGCATTAAGGTATGGCAGAAGTAAAGTGGAAAGGCAATTGAGCATACAGCTGCAGAAGTCAGACATCCTAAAGTTATATGAGAGGTGCTGACTTCCCATAAGACATTCAATCATGACACAGTACCATCAGACTGCCCCAAAACATACGGCTGCTCATTCCAACAGGTCCATCTACCCCAGTAGCTTCCTCCTACCAGTGACTAAATGGTAGTCTAATGGAGACAGCAATGCTAGCGCTTTCCCCAAACTCACGGCCTCCAGCGAGTCAGTCCTCAGAGCCCTGGTTCAATGGAAAGCTTCAACTGCTTTCTGACCCTTCTTTTCTTTGCCCATAGTCATTACTTTCCTGAGATTAAGAGTCCTTAGGTCTATTTAATTGTTCATAAACTCTGGCCATCCTCGTTGGCCTGTCTCTAAGGATATTAGGCTGCTATCTCCATCTTCAAGTTCAGAATATTATTTGTAAGCACATAATACACTCAGACATTCCAATGGATTTATCCAGTGTCTGGATAACACAGTTTTTCTTCCTTTAATAATTGCTAACTTCTGATTTTTATTGTAAGCTAAGTTCCGGGAGAACTCTGTATTCAGATGTGGAAGACTGGTCCAGCAAGTTTTCTTAAAAGTAAATGAAGTCCCTCTTTTACGCAGATAACCAAGATACTTGAAAACAGCGCCTAGAAATCGCATTTTGTATTTTGGGGATTCGGAGGTGCAATGCCAGATCAGGAAGTTCTACAAACGTACATGCCTTTCCCCCACTGTTTTACAGCAACCGGCAAGATGAAACTCAGGGAAGTAAGAGAGATCAGCACACACAAGCCGGTGACAAACGCCAGCTATTCAGACAGCTTAAGTAAGCAAGTGTACTTTATTATTTGAGATTAAATGCATGATCAAACAAAACCAAAGCTACCTATTTGAACATGTAAATGAGAATATCAGCAAGTTTCTTGATTGATATTCCAGCACTCTCTTCTGATTTAATGAAGCTACAAATGAGAGCCTGATTAAGACAGCATTCATGGCAAAAAGTGTCACAGACTACTCACGGGGTTTTCAAAATACATTGCAGTACACAACTGCACACACAGATAGTTATATACTTAGTTATCATTCATTTATCCATTGGCATCATGAACAAAGGCTGTACATCGTTTCCCCATGAGATCAATATTCACTCTCTTACTCTTTAGGAACTTGTAAGAATGGCATTAAGTTATTGCTTCTTGGTTAAATTAGTCATCAACTGCTTTGGGGTTTGGGTTTTTTTTTGCTATTTTATCACAACTAAATTGTTTAGCAGAAGCCTATGTTCTTGTACAAGGAAGGATAAACTTTCAGTCAAAATGAAAGTAAGGAGCTGGAACTTGAAGAAAAAAACCCCACAACACAATAGCACATTTATTATGGCACTTCCTTGGAAGATCAAGGTTCAAGTCCTCCTTTTTGAAAGACTTGATTGAATAGCAAAGCACAAACAAGACTGAGACTGTCAGAACCCTGCATTCAACAATCTTAATCAGTGCTCAAGTTCTTTGCCTAGATAGGTGTTACGAATACTGCTCACCTTCTCTGTTTCCTGGAATTCAGCTAAATCGATTTTCTCCACTACTACCACTTAAAGGGTACATTTCTACATTTTTTTATCTTCAAGTTACAAAACAGCGAGCCAGGATTATTCACAGGAATTTTCCCTCTGCGATTGAAATATCATCTGTGCAGGAAGAAAGGTGGTAATAGATTACCAAGAACAAAAATGCTTTGTGAATTCACACTAGGTCTGCCCACTCACAGCAAGTAAGTGAAACTTCAAAGTTGGGAAAACAAGGTTTGTGCTCTTCAAGAATGTCCGCACATTTCAAGGTAGTCTTCAGATATCCAGCAGTTTTCCTTAAGTTTCTCATCATACATTCTTTATCATCATTTCTCATTCTTTAAGGGAATTTCAGCCATCAGCACCCTTGCTGCCCACCTTCCTTTGAACAAGCTTCAAACATTCAAAGTAGGAGTTGGGCTGACCCGTTCCAAACTAATTTTCCAGTCCTCTCGGCAACCTTTCTACTCTCCATCACGTGTTTTCTCCTCTCTTACAAAGCTGTCAATCCTATTACGTTGCCCTGTATTCCTCAGTTGCTTCTCACCCTAGCTGAAGTCAAATCTAGCACAGACACAAGTACACAGGGAAGCAGTGCAGAACAGCCACTACACCTTGGATTCTCAAGGGAAATGGTGGGAGTGTTGTTGGTGTTTTGGGGGTTTTCTGGTTTTGGTTTTTAAAATTTTGTTTTAAAATATCCTCTACAGACATTTACTTAAGTGGATACTTTTGTCTGCTGCTACTCTCCTCTTGACTCACAAGCCCAAAGGTTTCACAAAACAGCAAGTACAAAACCAGCAGAAATACTCTGCAGAAGCAGCACCGTGCTGCAAAGGTGGTGGCAAAAGTGCCAGTCATAACGCCGAAAAAAATAATAGTTCTTGTTTCCTAACAATGAGCCACAATTTAGTCATTCATTTGGCAAGTCTGGGCAGAGATGGCTTTAACCGTTACCACTGAAATAACTCCTGCATTAAGTATTTGCCTTTACAGTCAAGTTTCAATGCCAAGCAAGTATACCACAATGTGCTAGGCAGCATACACTGAGACTACTTAAGGTTATGTGCTGACTTGAAACTTTTTGCGTTCCTGAACTGTTTTATGAAGCATCTGTGCCCCCAGCTCTAGCACGAGCGCCACACAATGTGTAGCTGATGCTATAAGCATTCTGGCCGGTACAGCAGCTGTGCCAATGGAATTGGATAGGCAAGGAGACAGAAAGGCTCGTCTGGCTCTTGTGCATTGCGTGTCCTTCCAGATCTTCACATAAAACTGAGGAGCTGTTCAGTAGCTGGCTATTTTTAACACCAACATATACTATGAACTAGTTTCCTGAGTGTTTGGAGTACTCTCATCGTAACCTGTAGTGAAGCAAGATACAGCAAGTACGGCGATATTACTTAGCTCTAGTGGATTATTCTGTGTGACAAATCTATAACCTGATTATTTTCTCTGAAAAAGCAGATCAACACAATCTTTAATGACTGAAAAAGCCGCACCTTTACTATGATATCCTTTTGCAGTACAAAATGAAGAATAAATCAAGATGCTTAGGATTTCTCACTTTAACCAGGTCAGAAGTTTAATCAGCTTGCAGTTTTTGCGGACTCAAAGCAGCTTGCTGCACAGAAGTGGTCAGTCATTCAGAAAAGACTACGACCAGCCAAGAACACTTTCCACTTAACTCTACAAGAAAATTCTGCCACTGAGTTAGGACTGCACTTTTGCACAGCAACAGCATCACAGCAGAATTTAATTCTGAAGATGCAGTACTTGCCAATTAAAGAACAGCTGTTACTACACATTATTAAAAAAGCATTCAAGGCTAGTGATAATATATAGTGAACAAAATCTAATAAAAATGCAATAAAGTGGTTACGGGAAATAATATTTCGGTAGCCAAATAGGAAACAGCTCCAACCCAGTGATTAGAAGTCCGAAAGGTACAGTGGTTGTTGAGGATTTTCAGTAAGTATTGCTGAAAGGGAGTTTAAATCCTCTCAATCCTAACAGTTTCACTAATATTTCACCTGCAGCTTTGCACAACTGGCATCTGGGGCAAGCAGGCAATTCGCAACCATTGTTCCAAGTGTTGCAGTCTCAGGAGAAAAAAAAACAAACAAACAAAAAACGAAGAACAACACACACACGTTGTTTTTATATTCAAAAAAATGTTATGTTCCCTACAAAGGAAACTGTTTCTCACAGTGAGATCAGTCTTGGTACAAGAGTTTATTTTTACACTTTAATCTTTTTTATGTTTTTTGTTTATTTGCCTTTCGGTCCCAGAAGACAGAAGCCTCCAAATCCAAGAGGAACCAGCTCTGCAAAGCTCAACACAGCACTGCACCTCTGCCACAGCCAAATGACAAGAAAGACGCCACGACAGTTTTGCAGAGCTGTTCAGAGAAAATAGCTTGATTTCTCACACACTATTAGGTAGGAGGCTGCAGCTGGTGCCCTCTGGAAAGCAAGAGCTCCCCACACCACTTGACATGGCTGCTGACAGGCCGAAATTCCCCCGGGACCTGGTGGGAGAAGGACTGGAAGGAAGGGGGAGCTGGGCACACATTGCTTGAAAGGCTGCCAGGGCAAGGTTATCGGTCTCACCCAGGGGATCTGGAAGGGATCCAGATATACGGGTGGCTGCGTGGCTCCCTGCGGATGTCCCCCAGCGCTGGGTAAGGGGCTCCACTCCAGCCCCGACCAGCAGCAGGACTCCCACATAAGGCTGTTGCCCCACAGGGCAACAGTGGGACTCAAGACTCCCAGTACAGAAATCATCCCATCACTCCCTCTGAGACCCCACAGGAATGCGATAGTCTAAAGATAGGTAGCAACCAATTGTAATTTCTTCCTTAAGATTCAAGTGGTGCAAATCCGTATTTTATTATTTTTCCTTGAATCGGGTTGCTTGAAGTTAGGCATCAAATCCAAATGCTGCTTATTACAGCCTAGAATTTGTTTTATGGTATAGCCAAACCTCTACCCCAAAGCTTTAACCAGAGAGCTGAAAAGTGTTTTAACTTCAAATGCTACCCTCTCAAGCGGTTCTCCCCATTCAACTATTTAGCTGACTTGACAGCGTCCCACAAGACTAAAGCGTATATCTATCACCAGATAATTCCAAGCCACCCTGGAACTACAGCTATATGTTATACAGGAACATTAGCTTTGATTTCAACTCAGGACTGACCAAAATCAATTCGACGGGCAGTGACAGAAGCGTTACACACCCGGTGCCACATCCATACCTGATGTTCCCAGGTGAGTTTCAGCTTCTGCCACAGCCTCCCCTTGAGACGAGAGATGTGCACAACCAGAGGACATGGCACACACCAGCCAAGGACTATCTCTGTGCGACGAAGAGAAAAAGCAGCACCCTGGTTTTATTATAAACTAGATCATAACCCTTGAATTACTGACAGCCTAACAGGAGCTACATGATTAGCAGGCAAGAACTGCTTTTCTCTTCCTTCGGCTGGTTTTTGAAAGCGTCAGCTTGGTCTTTTTTGCAAGGACTGATCACACATTAACTTTTAGCATATGGCCCCCTTGGTCAGATGATTCACTCATCCACATGGATTGGTTCTCTGGAGTCTCTAGGAACTGGCGCCATGTATAAACGACCCAGTCTGCAATACAGCTCACCTCACGTTTAACTCTCCAGGCTTTGACTTCGCTGGCTTTATGATGGAGGAAAAACCCGAATTGCATAAAAGCAGTGACAGCAGCAGGATGATTTAAAGGACATTGCTCAGAACTGGTACACTTAAAGCAGTCATTCTACAACCAGACACCCGGGTTTGTTAGCAGTGACCTATAAAATACTATTTCTTGGGCTAAAGCACATTTAAGACATGCAAATCCGCAGCAGAAAATAATTGGGCGAACACACAAATAAAGGGGCTTTCCAAAAAGTGTTAGTGGAAAAAGAAAATCACTGCAACTCCTATACCTTCTGCACAGGGACAGGCAATACAAAGATTCCAGTTAAATGATGCCTTTATATTCTTATAGTTAAAACTCAAAGCTTCCCCTGCTCAAAACTGTAGGGATCACCAGGATGTACAGCCTCACTAAGCACAAACTTCTCCAAAGCTGTGCTTTCCAGGCAGTTCCTCCAAGGACATATTACACATCCATCATTAAGGGGGCAACAGAGAAAGAATGTTATTTCTGGATTTATGTTGGTCACAGACCTTCATTACTTAATTCTGCTAAGCACCGACACCAAATGTCAGCTGCTGGGTCAAACAGTCACTTAACAGCACGTCAAGCCATGAAACCATCATCCGTATCAGAAGCAAGTCAGAAACACCAGCATTTCATACAGCGTTTCACCACTCTGCCACCAGGTGGAAAACTCCTACACAGGGCTAAGGCAAATAAGCGTACTTGAGTAACTTCCTACAGTTGATGTTCGTTTGGGACGCAGATAAGCAACTCTGCCTCCTGTGTTTCAGCTTAAAGTGGCAAGAAAAAAATTCTCACATCAGGACAGGTATTTGGGTTGCACAGAGCTTAAGTGGGGTTTTTTTTGTGGGAGTGAAGAAGAAACATTGTTAAAAAAAGCCAAAAAAACATAAAGAAGTTGCTTAGGTACCCAATAAAAGTGAGTTAGTACACAATAAAACTGAACTTGCACAACTGAATAACGTCCTGTGACGGGTAACTAACTTTTTTCTTTTTAAAAAGCAATCTCAATAAGTTTAAACTTGCACAACAGAATTCATCTATCAGCATCAAGTTCACCAAAGCATGTTAACAACGCTGCAGTCTCTGGGTTTCCATCTAATCCACTAATTCGCAGTGCACAAACCAGGATCCTCATGCCCTGCTCGATCAGGGCTCCGAACGCACACTTCGTTGACAAAGGTTCTCTGGTAAATGAAATCCCAGGATGCAGGAGCAGCCTAAACTGAGAT
>VYZM01001990.1:223036-245816 GCA_013398915.1 Dromas ardeola | reverse complement strand
ACCCAACAACAAAACAGAAAAACCCCAAACCACAGAACACACCCAGTGCTGAGTAATCCGAGAAAATAAATAGGGGGAAAAGTCATGAAGTTCCTCCTGCTAGGGAAACACATAGCCCTAACTGCTGAATGCTGAGGAAAAAAAGTTGAGCTGCGCAGGCCATCCAGGAAGAATCCACAAGAGATCTCCATCCCCCACATTCCTCCTTTCCATTTCTCTAATTTTAGACATAGTTTATTAATTAGAGTGCTCTCTCCGTCCATCAGGTACTGGGGGACGTTCCTGGAAGAGGAGACTGTTTCTACCTTGATGTTTTCCGTTCAAGTCCACCACTGGGGTTCTGTTTTCTCCGAGCCAAGTTAAACATACCAGAGGCATTTCCATAAGTCATTTGGGTAGTATAATGCTCACAGACGTCAACTGCAAGCAATTAATGCTGCATTAGGAACTTTCTCCAGAGGAAATTGCCTCACAAGAAGCAGGGGTGGAAGGGATTGGCACCTGGAAACCACTTGCTTCAGTCCTCTGGAAAGTCCATCTACAGCTAAGCCTTCAGGGTTGTAAAGCAGGATTTGGTGGTCAGGCTTAAAATTGTTCAAATGTTTTCTGAAAAAAAATACAGGGGAACAGCACTCCGTGAAAATAGACCTAGGAATACGCTGGATGTAATAAGCTTCCTTGGGCTGGTTTCTTGCTGCTACAAAGAGGTTCCTAGTCAAAACCAGGTATGCCAAAAGTGAGAAGGGGGGACAGTCCCCAGGGACTGGGACAACTCTCACGCAAAAGGCTGAGGTTCAATTTGCCTATGAGTACCAAGTGCTCCACTTAGTTCTGCTCTTCTGATCTTCCACATGACAGACTGTCTGGTGGCTAGGACACTTTATTTCTGATCACTGGTAAGGGTGATTAAAAAAAAAATAAATAAATCTGGAGGTGATCTCTGATTTTTCTTAAAGTAGGAAGAAAAAAAATGTAAATTCTGAAGTGACCACATGACAGGTAAACAGCTTCTACTGAGGCACAGTATCAGTCTAAAAATCAAGTTGTGTGTCAGGCAATCATGCATTCTGCATCTATAAAAGTTGTTAGACTGAGTCTTTTGACCATTTTCTTCACAAATCACAGTATTACAGAGAACAGCAGATGTGAAAGGCTGCAGAAATAACCATTTTCATAATATTAAACCGTACTAAAGTCTCCTGAATTGTTTCATGCAATCTTCCTCTCCCCACCCAAGGCAGAAGCAAGAACAACCGCGTGTTTAAGCTCCCAGTTTCTAAAGGTTTGAAGCCTTATCAGTCTACCAACCACCTCTGTCTTAGTAATTGCACAGAAACTGGTTTGTGTTACTTTCCATTGCATCCCTGAACTCCACAAGTTTGCATATTAGGATTGAGAGTTTGGGGGTTTCAAATATTCCCATCCACATTTCAAATTAAAAGTTCGCAACTAACAAATTTAAGTGTTATGGACAAACTACACTCATTCCTAAAAATTATTTTAGGTACACAAACCAATAATTCCATGTACTACAAGGAGACTGTGATTTCACATACCGGCTGGCAATACAAACCAAACCCAAGCACAGCACGTGCTACGGCAGCGAAGCAGCGTTCAGGATACTACATGAGAATGCTTTTTATCTCCAGTATATTTGAGAGATTCCCAGAGATTCCACTGAAGGAGCCTCACACCTCGAGAATAAGGTGTCATTCACATACCAACATGCTGGAGAGCACGTTTTGGTTTAAGCAGAGTAAACTTTATGAACACAGGAACCAGTGCAGCCATCAGTGCCTTCTCCTGTTCAACTTTAATCGTGGTGCACCAGTTTAAGGGCCAATTTTTACACCTCCATCCTATCACATTAAAGCATGGCTCAGTTATTTTGCACAGAATAGACTGGACACAAGATACAGCACTATCCCACTGTGCTTACTTCAACAAGCCTGCTCAGCATTACCTTCCACTTGCAGAAATAAAGTGGAATAAACCTCAGCATTCAGGTTTATTTATAAGGTATCTGTATGTTTGCTCACATAAGACCACACAATGAAAAAATACATTTAAAAAGTTATTTGACAAAGCAGTTGCAAGTCTTATCATAGCCACAGATTTAGTGCAATAACACATCAGAGCTTACTGTTAGAATAGTTTGATGAGTCGGATGCCTATCTCATTTTTTGATATAAAGTGTAACTCATTTACATTCTACAAGGAGAAAATACCAGTTCTAATACAGAACTATAAAATAGTAGTTCTTTAAAGAACACAAAATATATTTAAGATCCCTGATAGGTTAAGCATTCAACATGAAACATGTATGCAGATCAACAGTTCAATCTGTGAATAATTCAGATCCCAAACGAACCACAGGAGAATTGTAATAACAAAGTCAAAGTCAGGCTGTGCTAACTGAAATCAGAACACCAACCGTGAGCATCAACACCTCACCGAGCAAGAGTCCACATTCGTGTAGACTCACCCCACAGCCTGGACAGATTTATCTTGCACATACTCAGAAGGTCAATACGTTTAAAATATTCAGTATGGAAGAGGAAACCAAATACCAACTTAGAGAACATTGCTGTGGTCTCCCCACCAGACCTTGCTCTAATGGAGGCTGGCAAGTTTCATACATTTCATGTTACGTGAGCCACAAGAGTTTGACAGCCCTGTCATGCCATCCCACCTCTCTAGAGGCCGAGATGTACAGAGCCAGCTGAGGTCCAGGAAAGCTGACAGCTCCTCCAGCGCAAGAGGAACCACCTCAGCAGCTTCTAACAGCTAAAGAGATGCAACTGCAGCAATCGGAGCTGCCCACTCAAACAGCAACGAGGACTATATCATCATCCTATAGGATGCGGGGGGGGCATCCCAAAACCAGACTCTCCTAACTGCAGGCTGCCACACATTTTCCCCACAACAAAAATAAACCCCAACACGTTCACACACTCCTTTAGAAAGCTATGGATGCCTGGGGAAAAAAAAATAAATTCATCAACATGAGAAGAAAAATTAAGATCCCTCCTTATTCAGGCACACTTTTATATAAGAGTCCCTACCCAGAGCAGAACAGCAGAGATGACTTTTAGATTACTGACTAGAAAAAAAAAAAGTGAGCGAGAGTCACAAGACCATTTTCTGCTTAATACATACCATATTCAGAAAGGAACAAGATGTCAGTGCTGTCACACTTATTTAGAAAGAATATATACAGAGAAATACCAGTCACAAGCTCCTTCTCCGGACAGAAGGTGTTTGCAGACTTCCAGGTATTGAGTGGCAACAGCCATTCCCCACACAGGGCAGAACTGTGCAGCTGTACTGATGCAGACACAAATCACCTGCTCTCAGCAGCTAAAGCCTCATCAGTAAAGCAGAAAGGCAGCTGAGAGCTGAAAGTCGGGAAGCCTCGGCTGAGACACAGGACACAATTGCTTTTCAAGCACCTGAATGCATTGTCACAGGCAGCCTGGTCTAAGGTAGGGTGACCTGGAACAGGACAAGACACGCAAAGGTTAGACAACTGCTTTTTTCCCCCATGGATGAAAGCCTGTTCCTGAGCACCAATCAGTACTATGTGATCACTTAGATCCCAGGCTCCCTCAGGTCATGGTGACCGTGTTCCTTCACTCCATCTGTGGAGGAAAGGACCGGTTTTGGAGAGCAATGAAAAGCAGCACGTTAAGTCAGCCGTGACAACAGTTTCCCCTTCTCAGTTTGAAAAACGCCTCTGTTTTTCACGAGACAGGGGTGTAGGTCAGAGCCCACAGCGGTTTCAGTGTTCCCATTTTGTTAAATGTTTAAGCAGATTAAGCTTCATGCACTTTTCCAGACCTTCTGGTTGGAGATGTCAGCCCACTGTGCTACGGGCTAACCCTGTCTGGCTGTGCAGGACACCTGACACCGGACACAGTTCCCACTCTGACTATTTCGGTTTATTCGACACTACTCCCCATATGCACATGCCTCCTCGCATGCACTTTTCACCTTTCAGTGACAATAAGATAAAGACATTTCATTAAGAAAAACCTTACACTTTTTGGAAAAGTATTGTTACCAGCCCTACTCTACGGTAACAGACACAGGTGAAGACGTAAGGGATGGAAACGCAGGCCTTGAACTAAAACTAATTTCTCCCTTCCTCTTCTGCCTCTTCAGGGTTAGAATGGGAGACATTAAAAAAAGATATTATTCTTAAAAGGATGTTAGATAACCTAAGAAATAGTATCATAAATGTAAGATACTACCATTGCACTAAAATCCCTCAAAAGCTGCTTCTGGGGTTTCTTTAGAAATAATTACTGCTTTTACCTACCGCATCCAGCCTTTCCTCCTGCATCTCTGTTTCAGGAAGAAAGGTAAAAGTCACAGCAGAGCTAAAAGCTAAGGTGAAGCCATGGCTACCTGTTTGCTTGACCCAAACCCCCTGAATCACCAAGGGAGAATAGTACCAAGAGGGAAGCAGCCCACTATCATCTGAACTGCAAGGTTTTAAAGTCACTGATTTGCCTGCCCCTGATGTTGGGCCCTATATCCTTGAGCACTGGATGCTTGTTTGTAGGTTAGTTAGTCCTGCCTACAAGTTCAGCTCTATTAAGACAAGACTATTTATTACAATCTAATAATAAATTCAAGTCATAGCTGTGTTGGTTTAAATACATTTTGCAATATTACATTACTTTCCTATTTTTCCCCATTCTAGGTATAGGTCTTCACCCCTCCCATTAGGAGAAACACATTATATTTCCTTTACCACCTTCAGAAGTTTGATTGATCTTTCTTTCTATTTAGAAACCAAATACCAGCAGCTCCTGTTTTAGTAGCTTAGCTAAAGATAGCAACAGACAAAAAAAGCAACATCTTAGCATGCAAAGATCAACGATCAAAGATCACCTCAAATCCTGAGAATACCAAAAACGCCACTAAGTGGAGGCCTTTTATCACCCCCAACCCTCCACTTTAAGAACTGCAACTTGATTGTTCTTCCCAAACTTTAATAGAAAATGGCATATTATACTAGTTTTGCCAACGCATCAACCAGCCTTCCAGGAAATAGTGTGTCAGCAACATATGGAAACTACTTGCAGGGTTTCTTTTGGCATTTCTTTCCCAGCCTGGCATGTTTTTAGCATTAATTGTGGAAGCCACTAATACTTCTGTTTTAGCTGTTAAATTTAAACCACCAGGGAACATTAAATCAATGACAGTACATGGTTACGGTTTGATAGAAGTCACCAAACCTCCCTCACAAGGATTACCAGCTTCTATGTAATTTTTGCAACTAAAAGGTTTACTTTGGACTACGCTTAGGCACACTGCTTCCGAAAGTACAAGTAATCTTACTATTCTCTAAATAGCAAAAAATAAACTGTAAGAGCCACATATAAGAGTATGCTTCTGTATTTATGGAATAAACAATTTCAAGTAATACATTTGGAAAGTTATTTGGAATACAGTAGCATCTCACACTAGGGCATGAGGGAAAGAAAGATGCCACAAACTACTAAATCCCTTCGTCAAAGCACAAGCCTTTTAAAAGAGATGAGTTGAGGCTGAGTTAGATTAGTCATCAAAAGCTCTCCTCGGTGCCATACATCACAGCACAAGCAATCAGCAAGATTAAGGGGAAAAGAAAAAAAAAAAACAAAACAAAAACAAAAAAAATTGAAGCCAGACTATACAGAGTCCTCTCATGAGATTTCAGCTTCCTAAGATCAGTTCAGCCACGCAGCAATAAAAGGCTCCGGCTGAAGAATTTTTCCTTAGACTCTCTGCCAGCACTGCATCAAAAGCTCCCTGCGTGCCGGCAACACGTCCAAAGAGCAGGTTTGACAAGGAACTTCACAGATTTGACAGACGATACTTGCAAAGAGGTATTTTCTGTAACGCTTCAGACCTTATTTACGGTGAAGGAGAAGAGCTCTGTTCAACAAAGTAAGCAACTGGTTCGCCCAGCCAGGTCTGGAGCGAGAGGAAGATGGCCTTCAATTCCCCTGTTACTGAGGGACTCCTAAGGCTTAAAACCCACAAACTGCTATTTCCAAAGCTGTGGGCTACCGCAACTCCGATATAGAGCCAGGCTACAAACTTCCTCCACAGCAGCTACAGTGCCCAGGAGTTTGTGCCCAGTGTCCCCCCCATGCTGTCGGGCTCGCCAAGGAGCAGGATGCTCAGAGCTCCCAGGGGTGGGGAAATATTGCCCCCGCGCTCCAAGTTGCAAAGAGAAACACACACGGACATGCAGGTGTTTCTCCCCCCACACCGCTGTCCTTTTCCCCCTGCATCACAAATTACAACAAACAGCTACCCGACAAGACAATTTTGTATTAGAAAGTCTGCAGAGCAGCTTGGAGAAATTAAATCTTAGCCTACTTTCAGATAGCCCGAGGAAAGAACAGTTGTTTGGAAAAGACATATTGCAACACGTCAAGCAATTATTCATTTTTGCCCTACAGAACTAACAGTTCTCCCTCACCTTTTTTAAGTGACATAAACCGCTCCTGTCTGCTACAGGCAAGGAAAGATGAATACGGTGCTTCCAAAAAGCTGAACAGGAGACTTTCCTTTACTCTATTAATTTAACCACATCATAGATTACCCTAGAAGTGTATAATTTGCTGTTACCCCTATTTACCGTAGCCTTCTCAATTAATTCAGCGTTGCAGGAAAAGAAAAAAAAACAAGGAAGGCTGGGATACACTGGCTATGTAAAACAGCATTAAGGTTACTTTCACCCTCTGAAAGAATTTCTTCCCTCAGGGTATAAAAGAATTGCAGTAAATGTAAACAAATACATTTTAACAAAGTCAATTTAAATGTGAAATTATAACAGCTATATTAAACTCCACTGTAGCATATTCATCAGTCAAATTAAGACATTCGAGTGGCACGTGCTCACTGACAATGTTTTTAAACACGGACAAACCACTGGCTTTGGGTACACAAACTTAGAGTTGAAGAGTGAAACGTTTCACAATAATTTCTGTTTCTGAACAAGAAACAGAACTTTCTCTCCATTCATTTAATTTATTCAGTTCAATGACTGGGTTTTCAAGCTACAAGAAGCAAAAATAACTTGAAGTCTCTTCAAAGGTCACAAAATAATAGAAATTTATAAAACAGCAACCTCCAATACTTATGAAAAAAGAAGTTAGGAATCTAAGGTATAAAGTGCATAATGCGCATCTTGTTGATGATACATAAGTATTACGAGAAATGATGCACTTATCTTTGATTATAAGTGAGAATTGACAATGCACCATCCTTAAAAGAAGGCATAGAATATCAGCTAACTCTTTTTCCTACACAGAAATATGTGAAAACTCTTACACTACCAAGACATCCTTTAGCAACAGATACTAAATGAGTAAAATGCTTGCTCTCAGAACAGGAAAGAACTCTTGAAGCTATCCCATGTTCCTAGGTGACAATCTCTACCAATGAGCTTTGTAGCATTAAAGCGCTTCAAGGTGTCAAACCAGTTGATTTGGCAAATCCAAACCTCCTTCTGTCCTTTAAAGAGCCTTCCAAAAGTTACCTGGATGGCAACAGGCTTCAAACTCCATCTACCACACAGCATACTACAGCTGCACTGAGCTGCCAGTGGAAGAGACAATACCGGAAAAGCCAAGACTTTGGCTTGTCATTGAGACCCCATCTCAGTGCCTCAAATATTGGCTCCCAGTTCATTTATGCATTTCTGATGCATTTACCATCAGAAAAATACACTGCTCCAAAAACTTAACAGAAAAGCAGAGCTGAACACCTGCAGAATAGGAATAGCTGTCTGCAGGCTATCGTCATAGAATCGCCTAGGTTGGAAGGGACCTTTCAGATCATCTAGTCCAACCATCAACCTACCTCTGACAGAACCCACCATTAAACCATGTCCCTCAGCACCACGTCTACCCATCTTTTAAATACCTCCAGGGATGGTGACTCAACCACTTCCCTGGACAGCCTGTTCCAATGCTTAAGCATAAAATTTTTTCCCTATATCCAGTCTAAACCCCCCCTGGCACCACTTGAGACCATTTCCTCTTGTCCTGTCACCTGTTACTTGGGAGAAGAGACCAACCCCCACCTCTCCACAACCTCCTTTCAGGGAGCTGTAGAGAGCGAGAAGGTCTCCCCTCAGCCTCCTTTTCTCCAGGCTGAACAACCACAGCTCAAACATCTCAGAGCAGAAAAACCCCACAGGAAATCAGAAGGAACTAAAGCAGTATGTCTATATCCATTGACTAGGAGGATACCCAGTTTGAGAAAGCCCCCCCCCACCCCCCCCTCAGCATCACAGACATTCTCCACTCAGAGTTTCACTGGGTGGCAACTCCTGCTGCGGCTTGGCTGGCGCACAGGACAGAGGAGGACACATTAAACATAGCCCCCAACAACCATGTGCTACCGGCACCCCTAAAATAAACACATCACCAGTTGAAGCTTGCCCGTCCAGGCCACCCCTCCCCTGCTGTCCCAAGCCTGCCATCACCTGACCTTCCCAGGTCGCTACTGGAAGTCACTATGATTTGGTCATGACATTAAAGATTTCTGAAAAGCTGCTCTTTAAGGTACGAACCTCAACACTGAGCCGTGGGCAGATGTTCCTCCTTTATTACTCCCTACTTTGCTCATGACAATCTCCCTCACGGAGATTAACGCGCTTTCACTCTGCTCAAATACAGCTCAAACACCTCCATGCAAAAAAGTGATCACCAGCCACCCTCCCTCCCTCTCCTCTCCCCTTCAGAACAGGACGGATCCAAATTTATCTTCTGTTTGACCCATCCATTCATATTTTGTCAACACTTGCGTGCTTTCTTGGACAGGTTTCTCAAACTGTTTGCCCACCCCTTGGACTGCTGGAGTCTTTTCCCTTGACTAAGGACACCGAAAGGTGCTGCCCGAGCAAGCAGACAACTCACGGCAGCACTGGGCAGAGATCACCACAAGCTTTTGAGAGTTAAGATGACAGTCTGAATACACTGTTCTCCTTCAACTTAACACGCAAAGGTTGAAGAAGAGCCTTTTTCTTCAGAAGTAAGATTTAAAAGTTTCATCTTAAAAGGAAGGTTTAATAAAGCTCCTGCTGAAAGTTTTCTAGCCGAGGTTTTTACTGTCATATTTCTTGGATGAAACACAGATTATCCACCTGTAAAGCACTCAAAAGTAAACTCTGATTACTTTAGCTTGATCTTCCTTTTTCCTCTGAACCACCAGAAGATGACATGAAGGAAGAGGCTGGTCAACCTAAAGCATGTCTGTCTTCCCTTCCCTGGATAGCAAGTGAAACAGCTATTGAAGTAGAAATTGATTTCACTTATAATGAAATCCCCAAATTTATTAAATTATCATAAAATTTTGTCTTCAACTGTTGACACAGATGATAGAAAAAAGTAGTTCATACTACTTTTAGAGTTGCAGCACTCGCGCTGCCCACAGGAAGATGCTTTTTGGCACTTGCACATTTCATAATCATTTACTGAGGCACCACCCCTTTAGGCCACATAAATCACACAATAATATGTGATGTATTAATTCTGTGCTGGACATTCCCATTATCGTTCCTTTCTTTAGGACATGCAAACATGAGCTCAAGCGATTAACTGTAACACTGGCCGTGAGCATTTTACTTCCGCACTGAAATACAAACACCACACAACTTAATGAGAGTTAAACAAAATACCAGTTTGTCCAGGAAGTTGTTGCAACTTCAAGTATTTATTTCATAGGCTTGAAGTTACGGGCTTTATAATTATTTTCTTGAAGAGTTCCTAAGTGTGAGATTTCACATCTATGCATGTTGAAAAATTCACATACTTGCCTAACTTGCACATGAGATCTGTATACCAATGTAAGATGAGGAAAGAAAATAGTCTCCCTCTGCTCAGCCAGGCTTATCTCAGCACGTCTCGTACGCTCCTTCATTCCCCCAACCACAGAGAGCATTCAGTCACCAGCGCAGCATGGCTCTGACCTGGCCACTAACAGAAAATACTTGGGACACTTGGCAGAAAACCTGGGTTTGCATCATCTGGCACGAGAGGCGGGAAGCTCTCCCCCAAGAGGGATGCTTTTAGCAGGGTTCTTGGTAAACTTAAGGTCAGAATAAAACCAGATTAGAGATGCGGTCCCAGGGTCGAAGCCGGACACAGGCAACATGCTCCTCTGGATTAAGGTAAAGAGCACGAGACATCCAAAGAATGCAGGGCAATTGCTCTTGGCTTTCTTCTATGATTTTTTCCATTTCAAGTCATTAAGCACCAAGACTCCCAATTTAAGTTTGAGCTTTACGCTCATCAAACCTTTGCTTAACCCTTGCGTTCCAACCCAAACAAAGAGAACCAAAACTAACTTATCCAAATTTAACAACTTACCCAGTTTTCAATAAGTTTCAGATTCCTTCATGCAGATCGGTATCTTTTAGGATTATTTTTTACCAGAGCCTACACTAGCTTGTTTATACTGGACTTTGACCCACAGATAAGTGCTCTCATTTAACCTAAAAAGTTCTACAAAAAGTTCTGACACCATCTATAAAAATTCTCATCCCCTCAGCTAAATAGGAAAATCGTATCATTAGTCCTCCTTTAGGATACCTTTGTATCCTAAATTATAGTTTGTAGCCTTAAATTACAATCTTTGAAGCTACCAGATCACTGCACTATTGAGTAATTTTTATTTTTTTTGGCTACGCAGGGAACTGTTTGAGTCTCAGGGCTAAGCACATGCCGTTCTACTTAAATGGCAACGTGCCAAATCCGTTTAAATATTTAAACATTAACCTCAAAGTCACTGGTTTGTAGAGAGGCAGTCGTTAGTCCAGAGTGATTAAATTTGTTCTCCAGGATGTATCGTTGAGTGCAAAGGCCATTTTGCCGATTTCTGAAAGTGATTTCTGGAAGAGCTCAAGAGCATGGAAAAATTCCTGCAGCATTCATAATCGCTTCAATGACAGACTTCTTTTCTTTGCAAGTATGGACAGACACGCATTATGTGACATTTTCCCCATCTGGCACTACAGATCCATCTTCTGTGTTTAAAAAAAAATACTACTGTTTTGCAGTAGGAAAGTCAAAAAGCTTTAAGATTCTCGAGGCAAGTTTTCTTTTGGTTATTCTATGTTAAAACTCAGCTACCAAACAGTAGTAGTACTAAACAGTATTCTACACTGGCAGCTAGAAGTCAAAAAAAGGAAGCTTTAAAAATTTCTTTGTGACAATGGAAAAAAAAAACGTACAAGGGCATAAAAGAAAAAACCCAAAACACCAAAAACCCACAACACTGAGCTCATATCTACATTTACAAAACAAATACTAGACAACTAAAAGCTGAACGAACACGCACAGGGTTACTGCACCTACTCTTTTTAATAAGTTGGATGATTAGCCAGTTATTCAGTGTTATTTTGAGGCAGAGAAGAAGTTGAATTTGCCATTTGAAATTTCTCTGAAATTGTGCTCTCAAAACCCGAGAACAAACCACACACACTGAAAGGTCATTAACACTTGAGGCATTCAAGGAGTTGTACTTCTGTGCACCATTAAAATTGTTCACTCACAACCAAGTAAGAAATGGGATGAACATGAATATTGCATTTTTAAATTAATTTTTGGGGGGGGCGGGGAGAGGGAGAAGATCAGCCAAAGAGGTGCAGGGAAGGAGCCAGCACACTACTTTGGCAACTGTTTCGTAAGCCACCTTGTGCTACCTGGAGACCATGACTAGTCCTGGAGATTGAGAAACCCACTTCTCCACAGCATCTGGCTATATTTACATTTGACAAGCATAAAACTAGTTTTTTATGAAGCCATTGGTTGACAAAACAAAACAGCCATCAAGAACACACTGCAACTGAATTTATTTTTTTTCCTAGAAACCTTTCTCCCCCACAATTTTTTTTGAGACCAAATTTCTAGGCTGTCCCTCTAGAGGAAGCTGGCATTCACTGTGTGTTTATAAATAAATAAGCAGTTTGTAACATTAGCTTTACTCTGACACCAATCAGATATAAACAAGCTCTAAATATAACTTCTGTGGATACTATGGAATGACCTCTACAGAGCCAGACTTCTTTTATCAATGATACGCATCCCATTACAGTTTAGAGAACAGAGAGGCAGATCCTGAAGTCCTCCACCCAGCTTCCACACCATCTTCGAGAAGAAAGCTAAACTGGAAACATCTGAAAGCCTATGATGGAGTGACCTTGCAGAAGACAAAGCTTTCCCACTTACTTTGTACTGAAAATAGCCCATTGCAGGGGGGAAAACCCCCGCCACACAGGCATACTATATTTAGACGACAACTTCCCTACAGGGTACCCCATAAGAGTCAAGGCTGGAGGCATGCCCGCATGCCAAGCTATACCATGGAAATGTCAAGCCTTCTGCTAGAAGGGCTGCTCTAACCGCTGCAGTTCATTACCTCTGCTCTTCTCAAACAGCTTTGGGTATGTTATGGTTGCTCCTCTCAAGGCTTCACAGCACTTATTTGCCTAAAAAAATGCATTTTTGGTAAATGTGACTTTGCATCACTGTAGAGTAAGGCTTGCACACCACCACAACAATGCAGTGACCTGAGGACACCAACAGTTCAGTTTACAGGAGACACTGCTATAAAGATAGCTGGGCACAGAAGGAAAGAATGACAACACTGATCGCCACTAGGCTAGGACAGGTGGAAAAAGCCATATGCTGAAAAAAAGTCCTGAGACCCCAACTCATACAGCCAGCATCACTGCCTAGAGCTTGAAGCACTCAGCCACGAGGCTACAGAGCAAGCAGAGAAGCCAGTAGTCCAATACAACAATAAAAAAAAGCTCGCTCAATACTTTTCTTGCCAAAGTAATGGCTAAAGCTGCAATACCTCTTTCAGTAGAGGCAGCTTTTAGCAAGATTTCAGAAGGCCTAATGATACAGCCTCCTCATCTAGGAAACTGAAGACAGCTGCTATTCAATTATCACCTTGCAATTAAGCTATTAAATGAACTGCCAGCTCAAGCTGGCTGAAATTTGGAACCAGATTTACTAACATCTGAAATGTTGATATGCAGCACTATTAGAGCAGAGAAGCACAAATAAATACGAGTTATGCCAAATACAACCATTATGAAAACTATGAGAAATATGTGACACAAAAGACTTGCTTTACGGTATTTGAGGCCTGTAACCAGTGGTGTCCCCCAGGGGTCAACACTCGGTCCGATTTTGTTCAATATATTCATTAATGACCTGGACGAGGGGACAGAGTGCATCCTCAGCAAGTTCGCTGATGATACCAAACTGGGAGGGGTGGCTGACACCCCAGAGGGCCGTGCTGCCATCCAGCTTGACCCGGACAGGCTGGAGAGCTGGGCAGAGAAGAACCTCATGAGGTTCAACAAGGACAAGTGCAGGGTCCTGCACCTGGGGAGGAAGACTGTCAGGCACCAGTGTAGGTTAGGGGTGGACCTGGTGGAAAGCAGTTCTGAAGAAAAGGATCTGGGGGTCTTGGTAGACAGTAAATTATCCATGAGCAACCAGTGTGCCCTTGTCGCCAAGAAGGCCAACGGAATTCTGGGCTGCATGGGGAAGAGTGTGGCCAGCAGGTCAAGGGAGGTCATTCTCCCCCTCTACTCTGCACTGGTGAGGCCACAGCTGGAATACTGGGTCCAGTTCTGGGCTCCCCAGTTCAAGAGGGACAGGGAACTACTGGAGAGAGTCCAGCGCAGGGCAACAAAGATGATTGAGGGATTGGAGCATCTCCCTTAGGAGGAAAGGCTGAGAGAGCTGGGACTCTTTAGTCTGGAGAAGAGAAGGCTGAGGGGAGACCTCATGAATGTTTACAAGTATCTAAAGGGTGGGTTTCAGGAGGCTGGAGCCAGGCTCTTCTCAGTGGTTCCCAGTAACAGGACGAGGGGTAACGGGCACAAGCTGGAACATGGGAAGTTCCGATCAAATACGAGGAAAAACTTCTTTACGGTGAGGGTGACAGAGCACTGGCACAGGCTGCCCAGGGAGGGTGTGGAGTCCCCTTCTCTGGAGACTTTCAAGCCCTGCCTGGATGCAGCCCTGAGTGATGTGCTCTGGGCAATCCTGCTTTAGCAGGGGAGTTGGACGAGATGATCTCTAGAGGTCCCTTCCAACTCTGAAATTCTGTGATTCCGTGACCTTGGAGCCCATTTGCTGAGCAGCAGGACACTGTATTACATGAAATCCATGGCACACAAACCCAAGTAAGTTCAGGGCAAGAAAGGTAATGATAAGTCCTAACCACATACAGAAACTGCTCAGGTATCTTGATCTGTGTAATAAGGTAGAAGCAAACTTTTACCACAAGCAGCATACATAATGAAGTGGATGACCAAGAGCCTTTATAATCTCTTGAGAAAACTGTCGAGCTCATGAGGTTTGTACAACTTGGTATTAGAACATCAAGGAGCTAACAAAGGATGAAGACACCTTAGGTGAAGCCGTGCTCTGCACAACTCCAAATGAGTATCAAAAGAAGCTATTCATTAGATGAGCTGGTGCAGAGCAAGAACATTTATTCTGCAACTACAGATTCAAGCATGTTAAACTAAAGCGAGCTTCCTGACTGTTTGGCCTCTGCCATCCTTCTAGGCAGATCCTGAGAGTGCAAATGCCTAAAGGCATCCAGCTGCCCAAGGCCACCAACCCATGCTGATTGCAGAATCAGCCATTATTATCTCCTGGCATCAAGGCTCCGGTTGATTATATTACTATAGTAGGAGACAACACCCAGCCAGTTCAGTTTCATAATACTCAGCTGTAACAATTCCTGAACAGGTCCTATGAACCTTTTACGAGCACGAAACAAAGCAGAGGAAACAGAGGTGCACTACAGGGAACATATGTAGCTTTGAGACACTTTTATACTGAGACACAAGTAAGAACAGAATCAGACCAAAATATCCGTGAGGAGTTCCTTTCATTTAGGGAAAGCTTGCAAGGGAAGAACTCCAGCAATCCACCTGTACATAGAAACTTGACAAAAATCTGATTACCTGCAACTGAGCATGAAGTAAGATGACCCTCACTGCACCCATAAAAATGCATGGTAAGTATTCTATTAGGTGAGGGAAGAGTCCTTCTTAGAAAGGAAACGCTGGCAACAAATTCGTTAAGTTGAGCCACATGGTATGTGATAACACAGCTGCTGTAGGAATTGTATCAGCAGCTCCTCTTCCAGTACTTTCACATTGTTGATGGCAGCTGCTGGTAGAGACCTGAAAAGGATGAGATTTCACAGACAACAAAAACAGTCCATGCTCCACACTGCTTGATAGATAAAAGAATGAAGTTCCCTAAGTCTGGCTTGTATCACTAAATGAGGAGTAATTCAAATATACAAAACAGCGTTCTCTTTAGTGGAAATCTGCAGCAGACTTCAGCTCCTGCAAACAGACCTGAGTACAACTGAGAAGATACGGACACCCTATAGGCTGCCCAGCGACAAATATCTGGTAGAGAACATACCTGAAACAGGGAGTTGTCTAGATGGTGTTTCTCGATGCTAGTACTAAGTTCCTACAGCCATCTCCTAGGTATCTACAATGCAATAAAACTATCGAGTCAGCATTAAGGGTGTCTTGCGGAGGCGAAACTGGCAGAGAAGCCATGCCATTAGGTAGCACTCCAACAGTGGAATATTGCAGTCAATAGGCTTCCCAAGATTAGATAACAGTCAAGCACAGAGTAATAATGGTTTGCAGATCCTTTACTGCTGGGAGGAAAGCAACAACCAGTTCACAAATCAGATGAGAGCGCGCTGCAACAGACGGAGCCTGCTTGCAGTGCCAAGAACCGCTAGGCCAGTACATCCAGAAGTGGCCTGCACCAAACAGCCATAAACAAGCAGCATCAAAGGCGAGGTCCACGCTGTCATGCAAAACTCTTCCGATGGATTCAGTGGAGACAGCATCAGTGGGAAACTCTTCACATGCTTCAACAGTCAGCGTCAACAAAGAATCCACAGGACCATCAAGAGCTTCAGCTATGAGTCAGAAATGATCATCTACACACAGGACTGAATGAGTGATGGCCAAAAGGTGGAAAAGAGTAGTTGAATACAAGCATTCCTTTTCCCCAAAGCAATAACTGGGGGATGGGAGGGAGAAATTAAAAAAGAAAAAAAAAAAAGCTATACAGTAATGGTTTGAATACCAGCACATTTGCAAAACTGAAAAAGCTGCCAAGCCTCTCAGAGGGAATCACAAAGTCCACATTGAAAAATGGCCGAAGCACCACCTGGTTTCAACCAATGTATCTACACCAACAAAAAAAAAAAAAAAAAAACAAAATCCCACAAAACCAAACCAAACCCACCACAAAAAAACAGGTTAATGGTTAAACTTCATGATCTTAAAGGTCTCTCCCAATCAAAACAATTCTATGATTCTAAACTGCACTGACTTAACACCAAAGAACCATACGTGGCATTAAAGACAACAGGGGAGGCTGCGTTAAGCACGTCAAACACAGTTGCCCTATCTCTGCAAGAAATCTTCTAACGAGCCAGATTAGATCTCTGTGCTGAATAATGGCATGAGAGGATAATTTCAGTGCTAATTTCTTAGACCAACTGACCAAGATCACCACTTCAGCCCAATGCTGTACGGAATGCATACTCCCAGGAATGAAGATAGAAGATCAATAACAAAAGTTTGTTTTTACGTTCCACCAAGTGGAAACGTTAATACTGCATACACCTTGCTGCAAGAATTAGTTGTTCAAACAACCTGTCCTTTAACTCTAATGGGTTTTGGTTATATTTGGGCTTTAGTGTGTTTAATTGCCAGCTCCTCCACCAACACAAGTCAGCTTTCAGACCGATCTGGGCCAACAAATCAAAATGGAGCAGTTCATTTTTGATTGCATTTAATTACTCCCGTTTCGGGGAAAATGATAGACTGATTTAACTGATAGAAGACGACTCACTAGAAGCTGTGTTTTCTGAAAAGTGTAACTTTTAGGTTTGCTAACCCCAAAGCACATGAACAGAACCAGTGCAAATCAGTAGTAGGTTTAACAAGTGTTGAAATAAAGCCTAGTAATGAAGATGTCAGGAAAGTTCACGCTTTGTGACAGGTAGAACTCCATCAAAAGAAGAGTGACATCATTGCAGATGACATGATACTCCAAACCACACTGCCTGTGGCAGAGAGGAGCGTTAAGTCTTTCAAACCAAGTTTCAAGGTATCCCTTGATTTTTCTCAAAAGATTATCACAGAAATTTAAGAACAGAACAGTGTCCTGATATTGTTAAAGAAAGTTCTATGTTGGTTCATAATTTAAATGGTGAATTAATGTTTTAATGTTGATATAAATAATCCTAATGTTGGGATGCATACTGCATATTGGTTTTGTTTATGAACCAACATGCCTCAGAAGGAATACCTACCCCAGTTACTTCCAAATGTCCATGGTGAATGAGTTTGCCATAAGCTCTCTTTTTGATCGAGCAACTTAAAGGCCAAGACAGACATGAGAAACTACCAGTATGGAATACTGCAGCTACAGAGAAGTGACACTGAATAACACAGAATTCAAGACATCGGAGTTATTAAAATAAGCAGGAGAAGTTAAAAAACAAACAAACAAACCAAACAAAAAAACCACCACAAAAACCACACACACAACACCAAAAAACCCCAAAGTGAAAAGCATGTCTAATCACAGCCAATCTGTAAATCAAAGCGCCTTTTTATCTGCCCCCCCCCCCCCCCCCCCCCAAAAAAAATGCAGACTCATAGAAAGTATTCTGCAATGAATCCTTAGCTTCCCTTTTAAAGTCACATCACTGGTACTTCAAGTATCTCTAGTAATCACAGGAAATGAAATACTTTACTACCACCAAAACATCTAAATCAGATATTAAGAGCAAACACCTCAAACTTGGTCGAAGAACTGATGACTGATGGAGACAAGGCATTAACAGCATGCGTGCTATGCATAAACCAGTGTCAGCAGCATCTTCCATTTATGCCTTCAGTTTAAAAGTGGTCTCACATCATGGTCTTGAAATACTAGAACTATCTTACCTTTAGCTTTCTCAAATAAGAGTAATTGCATTCTCAAATAAATAAGAGTAATTCCATTTGACTCACTAGGAACATACAGGTAAAACACCAAGTACAATAAAAAAGGCACATCATGTTTATTGTGAGAATGGACACACAAACCATAGCTGACGGACAAGTTCATAGCCTTCCTCGTTTCACAGCAGCTTATTTACCAACCCATACTCTTTACCACAACTCTATCAGACTGCCCATTCGCATATACGTCCTTAGTTCCCAAACCCTCCTGGAATGATGGTGCAGCAAAATCCTCCTGTTTTCTAAATTCTTCGGACAAGATTATTCGGTCTGTTACAATTCAACACCAGGGACACGACCAGTCGGTATCTCTCTCCCACAGCCTCAGCTACAACTCCAACAGGAGATGAACGGAGGCAAAACAGAAGTCTGTAATGCCCCCAGCACCAAATACTCACTCTCATCCAAGAGTACAATCACACTCATTCAGGAGCATGACGACTGAAAGCATTTATTTTTTGGCCAGTTGCACAGATTTACAGCTGATCTCGCAAAGAAAAAAGGAGCAGCATTCCACAGGTCACTCCATCCAGACCTCACAGGTGTCAGCTGATGCCGTCAAACTAACCTAACAAGTCCAGGACACACCACATGGACCTCAGATATTGCCAGGAGATCAAGGAATAAACAGTTACTTAACATAACTACAAACAAATTTTTCGTAACAAAAATTCCTCCTTCAATAGCCCTGTTATTGCTTGAAAAAGGCCTGTCCACCTTCTTCACCAACACGAACGGGGCAAAGACAGCAGGGAAATTTGATCTGGGAGCAAGTTTTACCTTGTTTCCTGTTAGAGACAGTATACAGTGAGTCGTTAGGAATACCAGCCATTAGAATTAAGTGCTACACCACATACATTCACATGTTTTACCCCACCTCAGGGAGTTTGCTGTACTGCTGCCAAGCACCGTTACTCTAAGCAGAAGGCCAACCACCACACGCACGTTCAGTGGGGTCTGAGGTAGGAACCCGCTCATCAAAACCCGACGTGGGTTAGAACATCTTGACTCACAGTGCTTTGAGTGCACTAGTTTCATTTCCCTTCAGGATTCCCAAACACTCTGTCCTGGACATGTACTATTGCACAGTAACATATATCCACATTTATATTAAATGCAAAAACGGGCTAGTGTCCGTTTTTTAAATAAAATACTTAAGATTGCAAAAGAAAAACATAATTGTGAAATCTCTAAATATTTGAAGATTGCTGAGAGCACGTTGGCAACTCAAGTGTTTAGGTTTCAGTAAACTGGAAGAGCTAAAATAAATTTTATTATAAAGTCAAACAAAATGACAGGCCTCGGAAAACCATCTAAAGAGGAACGACAACAGAGACCGGAGAGTTGGTACAAGAGGGTGATGCACAGATGGCATCATAGCCATCCACTAACAGCAGCTTCGCTTCTTCCTGACACAAAAACTAAACAGAACACTAACAGAAGCAGTTTGAGGTAAGCAACTTAAGTTGAAAAGTGCCAGAATCATTAAAAATTAATACAATTCATCCAAGGGAAAGAAAAGCCAATGAAGTCAAACTGGAGTTAATATAAGGTGCTAGGAATGTGAAAAGAAGGAAAATCCTACTACTCAGTGGGAAGTTAAGTCCTGACATAACTTTTTGGTACTGGAAAAAGCCCACTAATGTAGAAACCTGAGACTCCTAATTAATATTATTTTGTCACAAAGAAAATTCTCAAATAGCACCGATTTTTTTTTTCCAAGTAATAAAGTATACCTATGCATAGCCAATGTACTTTGTGGAATACTCTGGTGAAAACAGAGAAAATAAGAAAGCAGAAAACAACTCTTCACACAGCTCCATCACAGCAACTGCTGAGTCTAAAAACATCTTCATACAGGAAATAGGAAAAGGAAAAAACTCCACAGTGCAAGTACTCCCTCAAGAAGAACTAGGCTGTTATCATTCTCACTTCTATGTTTGCTTAAAAGCAACTGTACAACAGGCAGTTACACTTCACAAACACTGAAGAAGTACTAACTCTTGTTTTCCTTTCCAGAAGAAATCACGCAAAGAAGAATAAAGAGCATTAACCTTGTCCAGCTTTCACCCCAAGCTACTGCCCAGTCTGAGCATTCCACAAACTCAGCAGGTAATCCTCTGAATTCATGGGATAAAGGCAACTTTAGAAGGGCTTGGTTTTCCCAATTAAATAGTAAATCAGGGTATACTATGAAATTGAATGCAGAGGAAAAAAAATTACCTAAACAGAGAGAGGGACAGGCAATCACAGCACATTTTCTGCTGGATCATACCACCTTTGCTCACGTAGGTATCTCTCAGCATCACACAATCATAATACAGCAGTGGCACACTAAAGCACCTTGTATGAATATGTAACATACCACATTTATATATGTATACATTTATACAGGTATAAAATACACATATAGGTATACAAACATATGTATGGTTTTATTTTTAGATATATAAAAATCAGTCCCATGCTATCAGCTGGCTAATCTGCATTCCACAGTTTCTATTACAATTCTAAGTAATTATCTTGCTAGATTGCTGAGATCATTAGCTACTTGACATGTTAGCTCAATACTAAGGCCTACAATTAAAAAAAAAGAAGCCTCCTGATAGCTGACATTTTTCATAACAATCCACCTCTGTGCAAGAATCTTGGCTCTTAATAGAAAAGAAACCCACTGCTTCTGTACGTGATTACAGACAAAAGTTTGAAACCACAAAATGCAAGAGCTGGAAACAGGAGCCCCAAACACATTTAGAGCGTCATTACTCTGTCAATTCTTGACTTTGTCAAGGCCTTTACATTGCATTTTTGCAGACTTAGTCTTACAGCTGAAATCAGTACCTCAGAAGTGACTAAGAGAGAACTCGACTCACATGAGAACTGGGAGCAGTTCTGCATCCAACATTAAGGCCTGTTATTTACTGAACCTGAATTGCTCAAAAAGATACCATGAAACCAGTTTTAAGGTGCCAGCTACTAGAAGTTTAACGTTAGTTCAAATATTTTCAAGTTACGGAATCTTTACGCACAGAACCATGTCTGCCCTGGATGGAAGATGATGCTTGGTACAGTTCTACCATCAGAGTTACCAGGTTATTAACACTGTTTTATTATCACCAGTTCCGAGGCCGCCTGATCTCAGCCAGAAACCAGAACTCTGCAACAGTTTAAAAGTGACTATGCGAATTTTAAATACAGCCTTGTCACCACATGTACAATTAAGTGCCATAAAAACAGAGCTTAAAAAGCAACCTATTGCTCACCCGTGATAATTAGCATTAGGAGAACTAAGCCAGCCCCGGCAGCTGGCAGGGAGTCACGGGAGCCAGCCGCTACAACGCATGGCTGCGGTTCCACAGGAGCATGGCGCACGTCACGAGGAATAAACAATCATTAATACCTGTACTATTTAGTAATCCAGACAGTGAGCTCCATGTTATTGGTCACTCCGATATCCACTCTGAAAAATCCCGGTAATATAAACCAAGCAGGTTAAAGCTTTTCTGGTCCCACAAAAATAAGTTTCATTATATGAAAAGCTTGCTTCTCCACACTTTAGAGAGCGAAGTACTACTGTGTACTGAGTTCATTTAGAAAAAGGAGAAGACACTTACTAACCATGAGTTATCTGCTCAATAGTGTGTCACCTGATTTGTTAGACTTAATATAACCGATGTTTTATATTATCGCTACTTTTAGACTGTTACCAGCCTTATAACACAGGCAGCGACCAATAACGATTTATTTTACCCATCTAAGTGAAAGACATGTACCTGCCACCACGTAAGGCTTCATCTTTCAGATAATCCGCCCTGGTGTGGGGTTTACCCAGCTGTATTGGCATTAAACAAACCAACCAACCCACCAAGGCACGGCCGTAGTCCTGGTGGCCATCAAGAGCCCTGTCTGAAGCAAGAACCCTACAAATGTCCATAGAAGCTGTGGCTGCCCCATCCCTGGAGGTGTTCAAGGCCAGGCTGGACGGGGCTTGGAGCAACCTGGTCTGGTGGGAGGTGTCCCTGCCCAGGGCAGGGGGGTGGAACTAGATGGTCTTTAAGGTCCCTTCCAACCCGAACCATTCTGTGATTCTATGATATCCCTAATGAGAAGGGGATACTCAGTTCTCAGCTTTGATCAGAAACTAGAAAAATGCTGGTGGAGAAGAAGGGCTTGGGCTGTTTTGAGGGGGAACATTTGCTGGGGCGCTTTTTGCTTTCTTTTATTTTAAATAACCCACTCTTGCCTTGGCCTTGGAACAATGGTATCAAGTTTAAGCTCGACGTCCTTTCCAAGCGCCGGCTCCCCTCTCCTTGCCAACCTTGCGGGGTATAAATAGCAGCATGCGGAGGAGCGAGCGTGAAAGATATTCTTTAAANNNNATATTCTTAAAAAAAAAAAAAAAAAATATCCCAGGAGTGTCGGTGCCCTGGCTGCAGGACGGCAGTTGCCCGGCTGCGCGAGTGCCAGTTTTATCACATTTTAAGCGTTTCAAACGCGATGTCACCATTCCACTACCTAAAAAGCAACGAATTTCCATATCTTTGAATATGGACCCCAAACTCACACCCCCTCGAAGCTCAGGTTCCCCCCCAGCCCAGGGGAGCGGGCCAGCTCCGGCTGCCCCGCGCACACCGCGGCTAATCGCCACAAAAATAAAGGAAAAAGAGTTACAAAAAA
>VYZM01001990.1:175357-221860 GCA_013398915.1 Dromas ardeola | reverse complement strand
GTCCAGGTGGGTTTTGAGTATCTCCAGCGAAGGAGACTCCACCACCTCTCTGGGCAGCCTGTTCCAGTGCTCTGCCACCCTCAAAGTAAAGAAGTTTTTCCTCATGTTGAGATGGAATTTCCTGTGTTCCAGTTTCTGCCCGTTGCCCCTTGTCCTGTCACTGGGCACCACTGAAAAGAGTCTGGCCCCATCCTCTTGACACCTGCCCTTTAGATCTTGATAAGCATTGATGAGATCCCCTCTCAGTCTTCTCTTCTCCAGGCTAAACAGACCCAGCTCTCTCAGCCTTTCCTCGTAAGAGAGGTGCTCCATTCCCTTTATCATCTTAGTAGCCCTCCACTGGAGGGCTCTAGCAGTTCCTTGTCTTTCTTGAACTGGGGAGCCCAGACCTGGACACAGTACTCCAGATGTGGCCTCACCAGGGCAAAGCAGAGGGGGAGGATGACCTCCCTCGACCTGATGGTCATGCTCTTTTTAATGCACCCCCAATACCATTGCCCCTTTTGTCCACAAGGGCTGATGTAGGAGTCTTTTTAGGGCAGATCTGGTGACACCATAGGAAACGCTTTCTTGACATCAAGCTAATTCCCTGACCCTCCCCTCCGCTACTATATGCAGTTGCTGGCTATTTATATATGTGAAGAATATGATTCAGAATTAAACATGCCAGGAAGACACTGAATCTTTCAACCTACTAATTAAAAAAGGAATAGAGCATGATTGCTTTGTTTCATCACCACATGAAAGAGAACTATTTGTTTTTATTGTGGTTAGCTGAGTAGCAACAAACAAAATATTTTATTCCCATCCACAAAGAGCAATCTTGCCCATCTTTATGGGCTTCACCCAAAGCGTGCCAGAGTTGGTAGTAGTATGCGTGGGCTTTTGGTTAGCACATGACTACGAATCTAGCGAGCCAGATGAGAGCAAGAGCACTTTCGGGCTACAAGACTGAGCACTGTAGAAGCCCTGGCCACCCCGAGCGGGAATCATGCCCATCTTTAGCGAGGGTCTCCAGACCTCGGGAGGCAAACCCCACAGCTGAAGTACCCTGGCAGGAGCCCGCTGCTGTGGCCGGACGTGTGGAGCGAGGGACACAGTGAGATTTTTGTGGTGTCATTAGGTTACTGCTCATGTGAAACTGAGTGATAGATGGTTTACATAGCCAGCCTTTCAGCAAAGTTCACAGGCACAGCTCCAACTGTACGTATCGAGGCTAATCTCAATTACAACTTAAAAATGCCTAGGTCTTTGTCGCTGTGGGGATGGTCTGGAAAGTATCGACTGATCGCTACAGCTGAAAGCTTGTCATGTTGATCTTTATCCCACCAAAGATCACAGTTCATTCAGCGTTCGCTGCAACCATTCCACTCCGGTGGTTCTTTCGTTTTCCCTGGTTTTGTTCTTTGTCTAGGCCTTTCATACAGCAGTAATCAAGAAAAAAAAAATCAATTTAAAAACCAGAGACTTGGCTTCTTTTAAAATGAGATAATAATGAGGGAATTCAGGAACTGTTGCACTGGCCTTCCTTTAAAATCTTCCCTCCTGGGCAGATGGTATTCAGGTTGATGGTGATAGCTGAAATCACTGCATGGTGGAAAATTTTTGTCAGATCTCACCAAGGAGGATTTCAAAGTGGCCAAGGATTCTCAATGCAAGGAAGGAGAAGGAACTAGAGAGGCCACTGAGGTCTGTATAACTTACATTTTTTTGCATCATTTGCTCTTGGAAGACCTTTTCCTGAGATTCTAATCAAAAGCTGTTGCAAAAGAGTTGTTCTGATCTGATCAAAACCTTGTGACAGGCCTTTCTTTTGCTAAGTAGCCACAAATGACTTTTGCTTCGCTGCTTTTTTTTTCCCTCCTCAGCTCCTCTGGCCCATGCAGTGTCACGTCACTTAATGCTGAAAAAGGAGGGAAGGAAAAGAGAAAGAAGAGGGAAGAAAGGCAAAAAAAAAAACTTACATGAGGAAGAGAAATGAAAGACAAAGGATGACGAGGGGGAAAGTAACCAAGACCATGAAGAGGAATAAAACATGGGAAAGAATTGGAGAGACCAGAGCAGGGATGAATATCACAATGGGGAAGAAGGGGAAGAAATGGAGTAACAAACAGATTTTATATATTCTTTCCTCATGTCTTGTCAACAGGAGTTATTCAGGAGCAGGCTCCACAAATGCCTCTGAAGGGGCTGGAAAGAAAAACTACCCTGAGATGGGTGTATGTCTGTCTTTAATAATAGATATGATTGCAGCGGGTGTAAATAATTGGAAATAGTACCAGGTAACTTGAGTATCAATAGGAGGAAAAATGCAGCAGCACAGGATGGCCAAGCCTGTGTCCTGTTGGTATCCAGGGTAATGGATGGGTTTGAATAGGCTATTAGGGAACTCACTGGGTTTCTGCTCCTGACTCTTACTGGTTGCTCATGTACTTTAATATTATATGGTAATCAGCTAGAAAAGCAGTCTTGTAACAGGGATTGAAATTCAAATTTCCCTGCTCCCAGCTAGGTACCTTAATCGTTGCATTGCAAAGTGATGCCTTGCTTCCCTGGCCCAATGAATGGGGATTAGTTTGTTCAGAATAACAGCCTCTCAGCAGGCACAATGAAAGGCATTCCTCCTAGCTAGCCTCTGGCTTGGTGACGAAGGGAATCTCCTGGGAAGAACCAGGTAGGGATTCACAGGTGTCCTCAGGACTCTCCAGGTCTAAGCTCTACCTGTTTAGCTGCTGAGAGGACCTCTCCTTCCTGCTGTCATGCTTTTGAAAGACGCCAAAGCCTAAGTGCAGACCCTGCTCCAGCATAACTCAAGAATTAAATGCTTTAGATGCCAAGAAAGGTGTAGTTGCAGTGTTGGCAACTCAGGTGCTTCTCACGGTGGCTGTTAGAGATTGTGGTCCAAGGTACTGACGCTTCTGGTGTGGTGGGGCACCTGGCCCAGAGATCACAGAATCACAGAATCATAGGGTTGGAAGGGACCTCTGGAGATCATCTAGTCCAACCCCCCTGCCAGAGCAGGGTCACCTTAGAGCAGGTTGCACAGGAACGCATCCAGGCCGGTTTTGAATGTCTCCAGAGATGGAGACTCCACCACCTCTCTGGGCAGCCTGTGCCAGGGCTCTGCCACCGGGTGAGATGGGGGTTCCTGGCTGGGAAACTCGTGCTAGAACTTGGGGGTTTCAGCTCTTCCCACTGCAACAGCTTGGCCTGTGGTGGATATAGTCTGTGATAATTCTTATCTTGGCTGTATTTGGGAAAACACTGTGTTGTGTATTTGTTCGTGTTACACAGCAGCATGTTCATGGGTAATTCTCGGCATCACAAAGCTGACTTCTGTCAGATAAAATTCCAGCAGGCTGGAGGTTAATGTACTCTGTTGTGATTTTTTTTTTTGAGGTGGGGAGAGGGCCAGTGGAGACATGTAATGCATGTCCATAACTGCATTTAATTTCTTTGGCAAGTGGTAAATACTGTTTCCCTTTGTTTGCTTATACAGACTACATTTACAGTACTGTGTAATATAAAGCAAACCTTTCTGGAGGCCAGTGCCAATTTTGGTTGAAGAAAAGTACAGCACCACAGTTGAAAGTCTTCATTATCTTCTGAGGCTCAATTACTAATGAATATTCTTTAATTTTTGTTACCACACACTTCACATTCATATGACTTCCTTTCTGCCCAAGGCCTGTTTGAATAAAATTATACACTTCCCGCTTTGACAATGCACTGATGATGTATGCTAGAGAAAATCATTAGGAGTTGTTCTGCTGAAAATGTTGAAAATGTCTTTGGATGGTAATTTGGACTCGATCCTGTAATTTTACTGGTGATTTTACCTGTAATGGCTACAAGTAAAATCATTCTAAGAATCCTTGGTATTTCTCCTCCACAGTTCAGAGAGGAGTGAGACAGACTGTGGGTATCCCCACAAAAGGTATTGGTGAACAGATCACAGATCTCTGGGCTAAATTAATCCCTTAAGTAATTTTTTTTTTTGATATGCTTTTCACTAAAACAACGTTCAGTCCTCTATTTATAAGCAGCGCTGGTGGAGAACTGGAAAATACTCTTAATGCTTTAACCATTAGACTAATTATAGTTCACTTGATTCCCTAATGTAATAAAACTCTTCCTTTCATGGGCCATTATCTGTTAGGTAAACCCCTACATTGTACGCATTATTAATTATTTATTCCTTCCATTATTCTTAAATGCACATTGAAGAATTGGCTCATGGTTTCTAGCACAATTTGTAAGAACAACTCTGTTCAGTAATTTTTGGAAGCATTTTCCTATGGTAAAGAAAGAAATAACGAAAACATTAAGTTTCATCTTCTATGGAGTTATCAGTTTAACTGTTTTATTCCTATTAATATTTCAAAAAATTTTTCCTTCCCAATATTACTGATTGAGAATTTTAATACTCTTCTCCTAGACTATTTTAATTATTTTTCTATTTTTTTCTAGTTAGAAAAAAAATTGACTAATTTTTCCCCTTTACTTCTTTAGTGTCATTTCAATGAGCTTACATAGCCATATGCAGAATGACAACTTCACTCTTCTGTACCTACAGTTGTTACCCCTCGGTATTTTCCGCATATGCTGTTTCCTAGGCAAACATACTTTCACATAAGAGGATTTATGCAAAAATACCAAATATGGCTATTTGTCTACTCTTAGTGGAAAAAAAGGAGACTGTATAGTGAACTTGATGGCCCAGCAGAGTTAGCTTTAAAACAATATTTTCAATCCCCATGAGTACAATTGAGAATTTAATTGCCTTTGTCAAGGCAATGGGGAAGGGATATTACAGCAAGGGAGATCGCTAAACCTTGAAAAAGTGTATTGGCTGGCAGGATGGCTGCTAGGAAAGGTTAAATCACAGATCATGCGAAGAAGATGTTTGAAGGATTCATATATTACTACAATGTGAAGATTTCCAGTCAAACCTGCCCACTTCCTAAGAGGATAGTGGTGTTCTCTGTAGATGTCAAGAAATGACTGAACAGAAAGAAAATTTAGAATCCTGTTTTTCAGTCGTGCTGAACTGGAGCTGATGTTTAAATAAGCAGAGGGCTCTAACTTGATGAATGACTTGATGAGAGTTGAGAGAGAGGGAGAGGGAGGAAGAGACCTGTGAAAAAAGTGCCTAGAGATGCTAGCTGGATCTCTTTGGAGGTGGGACTATTTGATGTGATAAAGAGAGGATGGCTGACAACAAATTTCTGTGGCACCCCATAGCAAATTAGAGGAGAAATTGGAGGAGCTCTCCAAACAAGATATTGGCAGATGAGTCAGAGAAGCTGGAGAGGGAGTGGGAGATGCCCTAGCTATTAGAGACATTGAACAGGGAGTGGAGACTCTCAGTCTTGAGTGCATCTTGTGAATGAAAAGCAGCCAGCACCACACTTTCGTTCTTTTTTCTATTACTGATTGCTTCTTTGCGTCTTTCTTTTTTTTTTCTTTAAAGGAAAACACCTTTTCTTCCAAAAGTTCTCCTTAAGATCTTTCTGTTCATGGAACCATCTGTGGGAAAGAAATGAAGGTGAAGATAAAATTCCAAGAAGACGCTTGCAAGACGTATTTGAAAGTGTTTCCTGCCAGGAAACAAGTGGTGCTGAGCCTTTAAGGGCTATGCCTCTCCAACAGCTCCACGATATGCTTGCCTTCAGCTATATAAGCAGTGGTAAACCAGGACACAGGGGTCTGCAGAAGGATTACTGGCACCTAGACTTATTTAAGGGAAACTAATACAAGGAAGAGGTTACACAACCAGTTTCTTTTCCTACTTTTCAGTGGTTTCATCACTGGCTTGCTATAGACTTAATATTTTGAAGAAATAAAATTTTGCTGAAGTAAAACCAATTCCATTCTTATCTGTAGTAGGTCATCTATTTAAATGGTGCAGAATATTATTTGCTTCTGTGGCTTTTCTGTGATTAAGGAACAAATAAATCTCATTGCTATTGCAGCATCTCCCCGATGCGAGGCTGGGATGCGAGATTAAGTTAGCGGGGTTTAGCAAGGATCATTTGCACGGTGGTAAGTGTGGACATGGGGATGAACAGGCTCTTAGCCAGCAGCAAATATGTGGTGATGAGACTTGTTCTGACAGGAGAGAAGGCTAAGCTAACTCGCACACGGTTTGCCTATAGCAAATGCAAAGTAATACGTGCCGACAATTTCTGCAGACCAGCTGATGCATAGTAAGTTGTTAATAGGTGTTAACTTGATGGTGCTTCTGAGCTCGCAAGACAAGGTAATGTAGTGTACCACACTGCTCTTTGCTTAGACCCCGTTCTATCAGTGATGGGATTTTTCTGCTCTTTCTATAGGTTAAGATCTCTATGTATGTGAATGTGTATTGTGTTAGACACGTAGCACCTTAATACTGCAAGTTATGCCAATGTTCATACTGGCTGGAATAGTCCTATTTAGAAGTAGGTATGGTATATGTAATGGGACAGAAACAACTGAGAAATAGGAGTAATTGTGGTAAAGGTAGTGGGTACCAAACTGAGACTTGCACCAACAAAATAGAGAGGAAAAGCTCAAAACCAGTTCTGTGTGGCAACAAGATGTCCCGGTCTGAGCCTTACTGAGAAAGGATGCTGTGAGGAAACTGTGCTGTAGCTTTTGCTCAAAAGAGAACTGCTAAAGGTGAAAAGTCAGATAACCAGAGAATGAAAACCTTTCCTCTTCTCTTTCCCCATCCTCTCTAATACGGACAGATGAATTCCAACATTAATGAAGGGATAGCATGCGCTTTTGATTTGGTGATTGAAACTGAATGCTGCTCTGTATGCATGAAAGGTTACTGAATGGACAATACGAGACTGGGGGAAAACAAGTAGAGAACACAAAACGAGCCTTTTCTGCATGTCATTTTAAAGAAATGGTATGCATCCAATGGGAGCAAGAAAATGAATATAAATTTAGGATTTTTTCCCTCCTAGGTAGTAGTAGAAGCCAAAGGGAACAAGATGTTGAAAACATGTAATTTAGAGTGAAAATAATACAATGGGCAAAAAATACAAATTTTCTTATTTGCACTTAATGTGTTTTAGTCCATGTTTTTCATTGCAGCTTAGATCACTTAGAGGTCTTACATGAACTCATGTCCGAACCAATCCTTATTTTCCTTAGAACAGGTCTCGTATTTTTTTGCTCCCTTCAATACTTGTTCTAACTGACCAAAGAACCTTTGCTAGGGAAAAAAATCCCACAACTTAAATGCGACAGCCTGGAAGACTGTTGTTCTTGGCGTATTTTTAATGGCTGGACAGGCCTTACATAAGAAAATTTAGTCCTATCTAGGGTTCAAGTCACTTGATTTTACAAATTGGACAAGATTACTGTTGAATCAGGTGCATCTAAAATAAGAACAACATTATTTTGCTGGAAAATTGCAGGTAAATGAGAAAAGTCATGCATGTATCTTATGTTTACAGCACTATTCATCTGGGATTCAATAGGATTTATCTGTGAAATTATGTGTTGTTGATATTTCATACTGTAAAGACATTATAAACAAATGAAGTTATTAATAAGCCAGATAAATTTTGAATTAATATTTTAGATGTGTTATTTTGGCCATTGTGCAGTCTTAAGCATTAATCGAAAGTTTAATGAACTGTAACAAAAAGAAAAAGACAAACATATAAAGTTACAAAATCATTAACATTCACATTGTCTGGGCAACATATTTCCTTTTTCTGATAGGCCAGTCATCCTGGATAGTAGGAGGAAAAGTTAAATTGGAGTAGGAATGAACATACTGGTTTCTACATTGCTAGCTACTTGATTTCTCTTAGCTGAACTTAAGGCTAGCATATAGATAAGCCACCAAGATGCAATGTTGGAGTCTTTTGAAGGCAGAAGTCAGTTTATTTGCACAAGGGATTATAAGAACATGTATGCTTTCTATTGTGACCAGCTTCTGAGTCAGAGCTGGAATGTGCAGCGGAAGAGTACTCATCCCTGCTGTCCCACATGGCGCCCTCCTTAACCACAATCTCTTGCTCAGCCTTCTATTAGTGGGCGTTTGTCAGTTTTTATAATTTTCCACAGTCTGAAAAGCAAACTGTAGTAACAAAGAGCATTTTCTAAGCCCCTATGTATTACTAGAATTCTCCAAAGAATCCTTGTATGCCTTACTTTTTTTCCCCACTCCATATGTATCACAGAAAACTGACAGAAATACCATACTATGCACATTGACTTGTACTTCTGGATTTCATTTGCCTTTTACGATGAGCAGCTTGCAGTGTGTTCAAAACGGCTATAACAGGCAGCGCTCTTATTAAGAGTTACTGATCCTGTCTCTATGAATATTGATATAATGGATGGTGGTGCCAACTAGAGCTGATTACTTCCTGCTTTTCAGCGCAGCTGTCTCTGTGGAAGTTGAAGCTGCAGACTTCCTTAATTAATCATGCCAGTCTAGAAACTGAAGACAATAAAGGCTAAGTATAGTGGAGCCTTCTGCTATAGTCAGCACTTATTTCCTTTAAATACACAGCTTGGATGTAAGCTAGCAAAGGTAATCTTTCAGGGAGAACTCTAGGCATTTTAAATACACCCTGAAATACTTGCCCAGTACACCTCTCCCAGAGACTGAATTCATCACTGTGGAAATTGCTTCTGAAATGGAGCTATTCTGCTACCTCAAACCAGCGTGCAGACAGTGCACAAAAGCCTTCGCCTCTCTCCCTATGTTGTATAAAGTTTAGGAACTGCTGCTAGTAAGGTTTTATCCAAAACCTGAAGATTCCTGATTATAGACAGGGATCAGACAAAACTAGTAGCCCAGGCTAGTAACAGAATAAAAAGTAGTCCTTGAATTGCATGTTTCCCAAGGAGGTTTCAAAGTGCTCTGTAAAATGGTGTCGTGGTGTTTAGGCTGGACTGGCCAATAAAGGAACGACAGATGCTCTCTTTAAATGTTTAAATCATATTTCTCTCATACATGAAGAAAGTATCAAGGAAATCAGTGACTTGCTACAAGATACAGAGAAAATCAGAGGTGATGGAGGAAAATATTCATTCTCACTTTTGCATCTAGGAATTCTAGGTTTCTCCTCTTAAACTCAAAATGCATACATTTGGGTTTTGGTCTTCTTCGTATTAAGAAAATGAGATCCATAAGTCAGAAGGGTTCCAGGTTTTCCCTGCCTTTCAAAATCTATGTGTCCCAAAGAAGGGATTTTAATTTTGGTCACTTGTTCTCTTCCCCCTATGTCTGGACTCCTTGCTGGTAAAATAGGCAGTGAAATAAACAGTACTGTAGGACTTTCTTCTTTCAGAAAATAAGATAGGCTTTGCTTAAAATACTTATTTTTATCAAATAATTGAAGAAACGCATTTGTAGCTGAAGGTTTATGTCACAACATTTCCAAGAAGCAGTCTGCTGAAACTTCTTTGTTTTTAATGAGTAAGCATAAATACACCCCAATGAAGGCTTTCTCTGGTATCACATCAGAGTTGTTGCATTTAAATTAGTGGGTCAGCAAGAAAGAACAGTGCAACCTTTTATTAGCTGCTGACTTCTCTCGAGTCTCATTTTACAATTTTGGTTACAGCACTATTCAACTGAAAGGAGATACCATAGGTAAAAAAAAAAAACAACAAAAACCAAGGAGGTGAAAAACAGAGACAAGGCAGCTGCCAAGCATCAGCTTCCACTGTGTTCTTCAAAAATATCTGTATCCTCACTGATATTATAAAGAACCATAATACGGCATGTTTCCTTGTGAAACAGGTAGTTTTTGTGTTCTCTGGTAAGAGCTTTTCATGAGCAAAGTCTACAATACAGAGTTCAGTTATTTTTTTTAAAGCTGTCTTAGATGGCTGCCCATCAAGTAAGAAACAAAGGTAAATACCCATATAAATTATATTTCACCTGCTGAAATCATTCTGTTAGTGCTGTTCTCTAAGGAAGTCCATATTTTCCCGACAGTCACTTTGTGATGTACCAGAAGACCTCCTAACTGAATGTGATAACATTATCATTTCTGTCAGGAACTCTTCCTGTGTTGGACACCCTGATGCTCATTCCTCATCTTTAGTGATGGTGTTCTTTGAAAAGCTGCAAGATGTCTTAATTTCTCTCGAATTTTGGGTTTGAGGGTTAATTAGTGTACAAATGACAGAGGCATTGTGAGACCTATGTAGAGAATGTATAGCCTGTTATCCCATGCATCAACAAGTAAGCCTGAGATGTCACGGGCAATCTCTTCCTTGCTTTCTAGCTCTAGCTCTAGCTGGACAGAAGCACAGATATTTTTGTTGTTCTGGTAACATGGGAGAAGGTTGTCAATCATTAGTATATGATGAATTACAGAGCACATACGGACTTAACAGGGCTACACTCCCTATAGAATGCTATATAATGAATATGGCTGATACCTTTTTAATGAGAAAGTCAAATATTAGAAAGGATTTGTTGTTAAAGCTGTATTTTCTTTGGGACACAATGTAAATGATCTGCTTGAGGAGAAGACGACAGGCCTAATTCATCCCCAGTGTAACTATACTGGACTTAGTTGATTTGCATGAGGTTAATTTTGTTCATTCTTTTGGGGAGAGAAAAAAAAAAAAAGTTGAGAATTACACAGCTGTGAAGATATCCAGTTAGTATCTTTTATATAAAACTTCTATGCCAGGTTTAGAGGCTCAATTGTTTTAGTTTAATTTTGGGGAGTTAAAGAGAAATACAAAGTAGAATTTAAAGTTATTGTCATGGATTGCAACTATTAATGACTTATTTTTCAAGTAGTGTTATTAATGGCTTTTTTTTTTTTGAGTTGTGTAAACATAAAAGGGAAGCCCTTCCCTTCCTTCAATACTCTAGAACTTTTTGCTTAGAAATTTTAGATTGAGTGACTTGTGTTCTTCCAGATGGTTGTGATTTTTCTGTTTTCTTTTTTTCTGTAGTGAGTCAGAGGGGTAGGGAAACCAATGCAAAAGCTGTTAAGCCCCTTGTTAGGAAGAGTCAATAAGAGGAATAGATGAGAACTCTGATGAGATCTTTAATTAAGCATGCTGCCTAACAGAGGTAGAGAGGATTCAGTGACAGAGGACTGTAACAATTTGAATTAGCATTATTCCAAAAACTTCCATGGGATGTTTAAAATGAGTCATTCAAAGTTATTAGATAATAAGAAAAAAGGTGATGCATTATAATCATTAAAATCGCGTTCATCACAAGATAAAATGTTTGCACATCTTGCAAGTGTTAATAATACAAACTGAGATACTAGCCTAGAGAGTGAGACTTGCAAGACTTTCTAGCAATTACACACAGCATGAATTTTACATTTGCTGAGTACCACATAAATAATCCCCCGATTTCAGGGAGGGTGCTTTTCCCAGATGGGTGTATGGCATCTCAGCAGGAGATGGATTTCCTGCTCTCGCTGCAGTGAATTCACTATGGCACAGGCACTTATTTCATCTTGCTGCTCCCACAAGTGTTCACCAAATCTCAGTTTCCTGATCACGAGAAACATTTAAATACTTTATTATTTGTGTTATGATATAAAGATGGGCCTCACTCCAGTAAAGTTCCCTTGAATTTCAGGGTAGCTAAGATGTGAAAAATAGATCACATCAGGGAAGAGCAGTAGAGGAATCATAGCACAAATACAGTAGGGCAGATATGTTAGTTCAGGTGGTGTTTGGAACTTGCACAGTTTTGTTTCTGTTTGCTAAATCAGCAGAAGACACAAAGCGCTGTTGTAATGCAAGGCTTCTTAAATTAAAGACATCACAATTTAACTGCCTAAATGTGCCATACCTTAAGATAATTAGATGCTGTGAATTTCCATAGGGTTTAGGTAACCTTAGGAACTCATGTATGATTTCAAAAGTGACTGAAGGACTAAATTAACTTAAACATTTTCTACTTGTTTTCTATCATTCTATAATTAACTTAATCAGGAGAAATATTTGTTACTAGTTTAGAAATGTGGTATTGCCTAAGAAAATGTATGTACAGAGCACCATCTAGTGCAGGATATCACTAACATAAAAGCCTTTCTGCTCATACGTCACTTGTATGTGTTAATTTAATATGAACTATCACGTTGCAGACAGTGCCAGTCCAGTGTCTCCTGTGGAAACATAATTTTGCAATTACATGGGAGACCATGGATTGAAAATTATTGGGGATCTTTTGTGAGGACAACAAAACTGGAGGCACTGAAATTCAGGTAATTATTTGTGAGAATCATATACTTTTAAGAGGAATCTGCTTATCTTCCTGTCCACAGTGTTGGGTGAAATATTCATTAAATAATTCAATCAGATCTGTTTCTAAACCAGGTTGGACACTGACTCTCACAATAGATTTAGAGACCCCACTGCCATTTTAGGTGCCTTAAGCACACAATTTAGCTGCTCAGAGCCTTTGCTCAGCTCCAACAGAACCTCAGAGCTACCTGAGTTCCTTAAGCCAGGTGTTCACAGGAAGGCAAACCACGACTGGGCAAGATTAAAGATGTGACTGTCATTAAGAAGGGAAGAAAAGAAGAAAGGAAGGAAGCTTAGAATCTATAGGAGACAGGTAAAAGAAATTCATACGCAGGTATTTATGAGCTGCTGAGGAAGGATGGAAGACAGTGAGCTACAAGGGTTTTTTTGCAAAGGCCGTATTTTGGTTCTTCTGCAAGCAAACAAACATATGAATTTGGCCCCAGGATTGTTTAACCAATGTTTGGATATCAACATTATGTTTCTGATGCAATCTATTTAGCATTAGGGTAGGATTAAGAGGAACGGTCTTAGTTTACTGAAAATGTAGCAACGACAAGCTGGATTTCCTCCTGCACTAGACAAAGGTTAAGATGGCCCTTAGGTACTTGGAGAAGATGATTTCTGGATGAACACTATGTATTCAGCAAAAAACTAATTAAGCATCAAAGAGACACTATCACTAAAGTTTTACATTGTCTTTGAACAAACACTTTACTAACAGAAAATTGTAACTTTTCTCTCTCTGAGTATATATTGCATACGGATCTTGTCTGAATGCTTGAAACCTTGCTGATTTCCCAATTCTCAGATCTGCTCTAAGAAAACGCCAAGCATACGCTCATATTCATTTCAAAGTACTTCCTGGTTTTGAATAGCTCTGCTTTTTGCTTCCTAAGTTGACCTCTTAATAGGCAATTTTAAAAAAACAAGACAGAAGTAAGTGGAAATTTTTGAAAATTTAGATAAAGAATACTTCCCTGCATGCTTTTTCTGCCCTTGTATCTCTTTCACAACTGCCAAAGAGAACCTACTACCGAAGAAAAAATTGCATTTTCATTCTTTTTGAGCTAATGAGGAGTGAAGTAAACGAAAATGACAGGATCTGGCAAGCTGTGGTTCGGTTCCCCTTTCTGGTTATACTTTTTTGCTAACAGCAAGGAGAAGTAGCTTTGACAGAACACAATGTTATCCTTACAAAAGGGGTTCAAGAATTCGTTTCAGGAGTAACGGTTTTGGGAATGGTGGGTAGAGGTAGGTTCTAGCCAGGCAGCAGAGCTGAAGAGAAGAGTCTCCACTGGAAAGCAGTAGGCCAGATTGCGGTACAGTAGCTCTGTCAACACATACTAGGCATTGTAATGAAAAGAAATGTTGTAGCATATAAGGCTCTTTTACTGCTCATTTAATTCACCTGGGTTTGTGGTTTCCATTATTTTAATCTACGAAATGTTTAGCAAATGGAAGAAAACAGAAATACACAACCGAAAATTAAGAGGTGTTTCCCTTGAACAAATATTACAAAAAGAGGCATTTTTGATTACACATCGCTGGTAGCTATCATTGTGTTCTTTATTAAATCATGACTGACAAAACATTTTCCTTGTTATTCCCTTATTTCTTATTCTTCTTCTGTTGGGTTATATGATTTATATCAAATGGTATGTATTTATTTTCAGCTATTTGGGAGTTATTATGTTGTTCTCTCTAATGCCTGAAAAAATAAACTCGCCTTTGTTCTGCTATGTTGTAAGAATAAAGACTACCTTAGAACATGTTTATACCTGCTGAGGAAATAAATTAATACAAACAGGCCAGGCCAGGCAGAGAAAAGAATTCTCTTCCAAGGTGTACTCTCTTGTCTAGCAGCTATTTAAACTTGCCTTTTGAAAATATTTTGTTTATTTGAGAACACTTATATGACCATTTTGAATTACAACACTTTCACATGTTTTCATGTGGACAAAAAGATTTATTGCACAAAGAAAGGCCATAGAAAGATGGTGGGAATTAAATACTGTATTTTTGTATTGTGAGCAGTATGCTAGATGGTTTTCAGAGAGCGATGTCCAAGTCCTTGGATGTCCAAGTCCTTGTTCTGAAAAGCATTCAGTCCAAATAAACATATAAATGCATTGTAAGATGTACAAAGAAAGATTTGATCCTTCTTCATTTTATGATTTCCAATAGAGAAAGGGAGTCAAATTTTACATCAGCATATGACAAAAGCACCCTAACTCAGCTGAAAGATGTCATTGGCGTTCTCATAAGAAAAGAAGATGGACTTATGCTGCAGCAAACAAAAAAATTATTGCAGATTTTATGAGCACAATCTGTACAATAAGAGTCCTTTTTGTGTGCTAGAGATCCAACTTTGCTGTACTTAAATCCTCCATGTCTTTTATTTAAATTATGTGGAATATGATCTGTCTTGATACTCTCCAAATACGTGAGCTAATTTTTCCATTTTCCTGTGAAAAACTAAGGGTGTTTTTACAATTTCTACATAACGTCATCCATGGTTTTGCAAAGAATTAAATCCTCCCCCTCTTAGAGTAGCAAAAGAATTTGAAAATCATTATGGGAAATACTGTACTTAAAACATCTTTTTAAACTATTCCAAAACTTCTATCATATTATTAATGGCCCATACCTACAGACTTGCTCGTAGAGTTACACAGGAACCCATTTAAGTTCTGTAATAAAATTGGATAAAAATATATATCAGATGTTCTGTTTTAATGTTGAATGCTGAATATTTTTTTATATATAGCTCTATACATATATACACACACACTCATACACTGGTACGCCTTCCTGTCAGATACAGAATTTAATTTGGTTTAGCTGATTAAACAGGGTTCCAAATAAGCAGCTGTAGAGCTATCCATTGGTTCTCTTATGCAGGGGTACAGGGATGTGCTAAAGGCTAAAAATTTCTAGCAGCACATCTATTGATACAACACAAAAAAGACTGGATTATCTAGAATACCTGCTATTACCACAAAAAGCACAGACCTCAAAACCTCTATACTGCAGACATATTAGTGCCATTTTTACGTGATAAGGTTCTTTTTTAGCTCCTCAAACCCCATTTTTTCTCTACTTAATTCTTTTTTTTTTGTTTGTTTAGGTGTAATCTGTCTTATTGAGTGAGATTGTTTCATGTGAACCTTTTTTTTCCCCAGTTATTCTACACATCCTTCCTCCTTATCCCATGCAATTCTTTCAAGGATTCTTGACAAACTTTTGGTTTTGGAGGATGGAAATGGAAGGAAAAATGGCCTTGCAGGGAGTTATCATTGAGCTGACCTGTATACATATCAATGTAGTTACAAGATGGCTGATAGATTGCCAAAAGTTAGTTTCAATTATGTTAAGCTTGACTGAAACTGGCTGCCAGGTTCAAAAACTGTATTTGGACAGAGGAAGAGAGACTGGCAGTCCAACCACAAAAGCAGAATTATTCTGGGAAAGCAGGGAAATGGAAGTGTCCAAGTTTGGCTCAGATCCACGTGTTTTTTAAAATCTTCATTTGCATCTGCTCAGCGGAAATGGATTACATTTCATCAGATAGCTTTCTAGAGATTGTTCTGTCTTCTCCACGGCAGCAAGCACTAATCAGTGATTCTTGTTATTACTGGCTATTAGAGTCTATTGTGGTGCTAGGCACAGAAGTCAGGGTAAGCAGAGTCTCTGGTATGATTTTTCTTGTACATCTGCAGCTTGAGAAGAGGGAAAGCCAAGGGAGCCAAGGCAAGGACATAGGAAAAGAAGATAATAGGCTTAGAAGCAGAACCATATTGAAGTGACTGAACAGGGCATTCGAATTTGGAGACTTGTGGAGACTAGCATATACATAAAGAAAGTAAAGATTTATAGAGTCAAGCACTAAGAACCTCTGAAATGCCAGATTTTAGTTGCACATGAAATACACTTCCATCTACACATGCAGTATGATAGTCTATGTTCAAAGCATAGCTCACATTAAAGTTAGTTGCAGCTTTTGTTATTTAGCCTTTCGGTAAACTCCAAACGTCAATACATAAAAGCCCAGGTTTTGTTATCAAATGTTACCAAAAAAAAAGAAAGGCATAATGGTTACCAAGAAGAAGAAAGGCATAATTACTGACCATCAGAATGTTAGATTGAAATGATGTGACCAGCCCTAGAAATGCTTCAGCAACAACAGACAATCCACTTCTGTATGCTGGGTTCAATTGATTCTAGCCTGGTATCATCCCTTCTCTTCCTTCAGTTCCCTGCCTCATTCTTTACACTTCTAATGTATGCTACGTACACAGCACATGCAAATAAATCAGAGGAATTTACAGGCAACTCACTTCTAAAGCTTTGAATCGTTCCAAAGAACGCATGTTCCGTCCACTGAGTAAACCAGCCCTATGCTTGTATTTAGTTTTTTGGTTGTAATACGTACAATTCATTTGCATTTTTGAGACAACACAGTGACAATACTGGTTTTTAAAAGGTGAAAGGATTTGTAGTTGCTGCAGAAGCCAAAAATTCTCCATGTTGACAAAGATGTTCTTTTTCCTAGGTGAACACCTGCCTTTTTAAAAAAATCCTGTACACATACTAGCACTAGTATTTGTATCTCCAGATTCATAGGCCAGATTGTCTTCTCATTTACATCTCATAAAACTACTGGTTGCAGAGGAATTATTCCAGATTTATATATGCATAGATAAGAAGCAAAAATCTGCCCTGAGAAGCAAAAATCTGCCCATCTGTTTTAATTTGGATTGATTTGCTAAAAGATTAACTAGATAAATCGTCTTAATAAAATACCTAAACAATATTTGGTTCAAAGTCTGCTGGTCTGACCTTCATGACAACGGATTTCAGAGAATACCACCACCCGTGCCAAGTGTACCAAACAATCCCGTTGTCCGTCTTTGCAGTATAGGGGCCTTTGTAGTACAAACCGTTCAAGTTGGCAGAGTGACACCTGGTGGAAAAGCAAGGGAAAACATAAATAAGGCCTGTCGAAAAGTCGCAAGCATTTCTAGTGTATGTGCACGTCAAAAATTTGGCCATGTTGGTAACAGCCCAGTTTGACAGCTGCAAAAATTTGCATTTGTGGATTTCAGTGCGCCTAAACAATAGCAGTTTAATTAATTGTTCTTAGCTTTTTTGAAACAGAAGTTCTTTTTGTTCTTTCCATGTTTTCTGACATTACTAGCTCTCTGAGTTTTGCCGGCTAATCTGTTTCAGTGGAGAATTATTCCAGAGTTGTTCAGGTCACGTGTGGCAGCAGGGCACACACCAGCAAAACTCTGGGAAAGAAGTACTGTTCTGCTTTCTGTTGTTCCAGAGGAGCCCCTCTTAAGTTTTGCAGTTACCCCACCTGCTGTTGCATATGACAAAACCTGAATACCACCATCAGTTTGCCTATTCAGCTGGGGAATTCTGTTTACAAACAGATGAAATCTGACAGCTAATTAAACATATGTATACCAATTCACTGAATCTGGCATTCTATTTGACTATACAAAGTACTTTTTTTTTTTTTTGGTTCTTNAGTTTAAACCAACCAACAAACAAACAAACAACCCTTGCAAAACTCAAAAGGCTTGAATAGGTACCAGCACAACTTGACACCCGTTCAGTTTCTACAAGAAAGAAGTTTAGATCCTTATGTGACCATATGGAGAGCAAAATGGTTGTTTCTTCTACAGCACATTGTGATGAATCAACTTGGTTTATCTGCCAATTCAGTATTTTGTTGTAAGTGCTGTTAATATCTAGCTGTCGAAAACCATGATGGATTTTCAAAAGCAGACTTCAGAAAATATGCAAACAGAAAACAGTCCAAATGAACCTTAGGGGTATTATTACTGGTAAATCTTAGTCTCTTTGGCTTTGCTTACACTTCATTAACAACAGTTTTTGAGAACTGAAATAAAAACTGTGATAAACGCCTCATAGGAAAATTCTTATATATATATATGCTTATTCGTTGCGTACAATTTTAAGGCTTAATTTTGGTCATGTGTTGGCTGAAAGACTATAAACTGCAGATATGAAAAGTGACTTTGTTTTTGAGAATGACGAACTTGTATCAGAGCTGACATCTTTCCAGCCATACAGATTCTGCATTGAGCCAGCACTCTTGCCTACTTTGAATCAAAACACAGATTTCATTAGAATCATAATTGCTAAGATTAACTGAACCCCTTCTTTCACTTCCTTTGATGGAAGCAGGCAAAACATGGTTTTGTCAACAGCAACACGAGTCAGTAACAACACTTAATTAGTGCTAGGAGGCACTAACAGCAAAATATACAGTATTCTGTAACAGCCTGGATGCTGTCTGATGTAAATGGACATACTAAAGAAACAACTGGCATGTGATTATTGAGATGATATTCTGAAGCAACATTCATTATTCACAAGTCAATAAACACCTGAAAGTTAGCCTATGTTCCTCCTTTCTTTCTGATAGGCTAATTTTTAAAGTAAAAAAACTGCACAGCAGTAGTTTTAAAGGTACAATCAACTCTCAATTATCCGTGGACATTTTATCCAAATTATATATTAACTGTATGACAGATGCAGAGAGATGGAGTTGGTTCCCTGAAGAACTGTTTGAATTCTGCCTGGACTTACTGGCTGCAGTAGGGCCCAAATGGATGTAGCTATGCTGTCGACAGGGTGACTGGTGAGGCAGGAAGCCTGAGTTTGTGAGATCTGTGGCCCCAACTTGATGCCTGGCAGATCGACTGTGATCATCCATGCACGGTGTAACTAGAACAGGGAGTGCTGGGGAGAGAATAAGCTCATGGCCAGCTAGACCTGTTAGCTCTTCTTTCACCAGTTATGAACTTACTGACATTCGCAACGCCCTGGACACAGGAAAGCTTATGACCTGGGTGTAGTACCAAAGTGAACCCAGCTCTGTGGATTTGCATCCAAGCGGAAAAATCTTTTCTAGAGCTTTGCTTACAAAAGAATGCAGAGAGGTCATATCCAGAAGTCCAGGATAACAAGTGCTGAGCTGGAACAAGACCACGGCTTTAAACTAAATCTGAGCTCCTTCCATGTGGCCTCACTTGTGTCATATCCCTTGGTATTCATATTATCTGGGCTTTTCTGTATTTCATTAGTCCAGATAGTATAGAGCTGGCTATGAAAAATTCCTTCATAGCTGGGAGCTCCTATATAAACCAGCCAAGAGCACTAATTCCTTCTATGTTTGCTAATCTGTGCATGACAAATACGTGGTCTGAGTGATTTTCTTTCTCTGCCAGTTCTGTTCTTTTTGGTAGGACTTAAGGAAACTGAAATTTTCTAGTATTTTGCAGTATTCAGTTTTATGTTAGGCTTAACATAATAAAAGTCAGTAGCAAGGCAGTGGAATACCACTATTTGTAACTCATTTTCGTTATCCAGATAGGCTGTCACTTTAAGAGCATGAGCTGCACAGCCATAATAGGAAGTAGCCTGGTAGGAGTCAGCTATCTTTAGTAGTTATGTAGCACCAACTACAAGGTATTAATAACAGTCAAGTTCTGCCGTACAGCTACTTTTGCTGTAGGGGGGTCATTCTTTTGTCCAGGCCAAACCAATATTAAAAAATAAAAAATAAAAAATTTTAAAAGACAAAAAATGTATGCAGTTGACTAAAAGGGATTGGTGATCCACTCTCAACGAAGTCCATGACATGATAGCAGAGTTTTATGCTACTTGAGGTCTAGATATTCCTCTAAATCCACAAAAGTTCTGATTTCATAGGAAAAGGATCTCCAACATAGTTGCCTTTCCCTCTTATATCTTAGCTTTCATGACAACTGCAAAAAAACTTTGTCCACATGATTTTTTTCCCCTGTGTCTCAAACATTCTGCTGACCCACAGCAAATATATTAAAATGTATTAAAAAGAGTAATTAATTGGGAAACATTGAGTTAGTAGCTACATCGTATCAGCTAAGGTGGTCACAGACTACTTATGGAAACAGAATTGGGAAAATGAGGAGTTAAAAAACAGAAACAAAGGATGACACAACAGAGAGAAACAATGGAGTTGATCCAGCCTGGCAGCTCTTGCCAAGTGAACTGAGATCACAGGGAGAGAAAAGTATGCTTCCCTGAGTTGTATTTTAAACCTCTCGATTACACAGCTAGATTGCATGGTTTCTCTTCATGGCTATATTTAGCTAATTAATTAAGGGAAAGAACTTAAATGCCTATACAGACAGTGCTAAGACTACTGGTTTTGTATGTAAGTAGGATTTTAAAATTCTTTTATTGAACACGATTTAAAAAAATCTTCCTCTCAGTCCAGCCACGCTCACTGACAGAAACTGAGTGGACGCATTCCCATCTTGATATAGAAGGAATAACAAGAGTGAGATGTTGTGAACTGAGGTGAAAAAAATGAGGCTTAATAACCCAGCACTGGCTTAACTTGTCAGATATTCTGCAGTACTGCCACATCTGGTCTAGTGCAATGCAAGAGAAATGCAAGAATGAAGTACAACAGGGATACATCTGCAAACTCTACATGACCTACTTGTGTAAAAACTGGTTACCTTAAAGGGGCAGAATTATCTTTTCCTTGGTATCTGACAGCAAAGATGACCGAAGCCTGTGGCAAATACCATTATCACAGACCAGCTTGAGCTATGCGGTAGGTGCTGCCCCTGCTAAGGGGAGTCTCAGTCTTACCAGCACTGAGATCTCCGGTAGATATATAATAAACAATGCCAAATTGTATATCATAATATAATAAATATAATAAACAATGCCGATATTATCTTCTACCATATATTATTATTGTATGGATACGCATGAAGCAGAATGGTTGACAATGCTGATATAAAATCAAAGTACCTGTTAAACCACCAGCCAGCCTTTTCCTCTTCAGCACAGTTCCCTTCATAGTTGTCATTATCCCTGTCTCTAGTACTGAATTTCATTCCTCGATGATCCGCCCACCATTTTACTTCAGGATGAAACCCACCAGTAAGGGAATCACCAGCTGTACCGGAGTATTCACCACAGCTCATTTCATAAGAATGCTAATGAAAAATGGGAAAAAAGGAAAAAAAATAAATTCCAATGCGTCTTTAATCTTTAGCATGTCAGAGAGTGAAACCACAAAGAGGAAACTAATCTGTTCCATTTGCTACTATTTTTATGCTGTGAAATGTCATGCCACTTAGACACAGTTTAGTAGATAATGATGCTTAGCAGTGGTAAAATTTGTCAATAACCTTATGTATAAATGACATAATAAAAACAATATTAGAGTTAGCTTGCAATACGTATTAACAACTCAGAACATCATGTACCATTATTGTTGGTAATACCAACAACAGAAAAACTGCTTTTATCCATAGCTGCTAAACCAAATGATTCATATATCTTACAGAAAGTGTGAAATTGATGTATCAATGTAAACTACTGTTATTACATATTTTAAAATTCCAAGCATTATAATAAGGTAATGATAATAAGGTTCTACACAAACCTTTATGAAAATGAGGGAATTTGTATGTTTATTGTCTGTCTACAGAATCCGCATTTTCATTAAAAACTCTAGTCATTATTTAATACTTTATTACCTCTTCATCTGCAACTCTGAATCTTGCATATTGTGCAAAACGCCGTTCTCCTTCAAAATCAGTTAGATCAATTCTTAAAGTATAGTTCCCTTAAGAAATAAGAAGACATTATTTTGGTTAAACCAGTCTATCTCCCTACTTTTCAGAACAGAGTATTACAGTAGAAGATCAAAATGCTAACTATGTTTTTATCATGAATCTTATTTCTATCATCACAGCATATTTTATGGGGTTTTATCTTCTTTCTGTATGCATATTAAAGCATATCTTGCTATTCTTTGTCTTTATTCACGGGATTCAGCTTGGAAAATTTTAGAATTATTCCAATACAGATTTTCAAGCTTAGAGAAAAAATATCTAAAAAAAAAAAAAAGCCTTATGGGCATTATATTTTAGTAAGGAATAAGGTGGTAATGAAAGGATAGTGAAAGCCAATCAATTAGTGTACACGCAAGAAAATCAGATTTTTATACTCTGAAGGAGTGTAGGACCACATCTTGGTGGCATTTATTTCCGTGTGAATTAGGTAAGTCAATGGGTAAGTTTTGTACATGCAGCATTCTATAGCAAAGCGGAAGTTATCTTAGACTGAGTGACTATTAGAAAGATGGAAATATCTTTCTAAGACTACACTAATTGACAGGAGAGGCCCAGATTTACGTTCATGTGGCCTATGCAGCCACATAAAGCCCTGACTAAATGAATTGGTACATTGGTACATCACTGTTAGTGATTCTGACGGTCAAATGGGTAGAGATAATTGTTTTAAGGTATACTCCTATCTACTGTTCCCTGTTTTGCAGGGGCTCCCTGCATGCCATTGGCCCCACAACAGTTTTGAACCTTTTGTTAGAAAACGTATATTCAAATGTGGTTTGTTCTGAAAATTGGAGAAGTCCACATAGACTAACAACACAACTTGGGATTTATGCTAGGGTAACAAAAAAATGGCCCAGAAAGAGCAAAGAAACAGAAACAATAAAAGACTAATGTTACAATACAAATCTTACCTTGATTAGTCAAATAATGAAGATTTTTATTTCCAAGCCAATATTCACCATTTGTCAAAACAAAATTTCCAAAGCCTTCTTCATAGTCAGTCCAGACTCTGAAAAGAGCATAAATTACTACTTCATAAAAAAGGAAGTTTGCTTGCATGTTTATTTTATCATACAATCATACATCACGGAATAATTCAAATTAGAAGGAATCTCAGGAGGTAATCTAGTGCCATGTCCTGCTCCAGGCAGGGTCAGCCATGAGATCAGACCAGGTTGCTCAGGGCTTGTCCAGTCAGGTCTTGAAAACCTCCAAGGATGGAGGCTGCACATCCCCTTTGGGCAACCTGCTGACTGTTCTCATGGTGAAAAATTTTTTCCTTATACACAGTCCAAACCTCTCTCGTTTCAACTTATGTATTTTGTCTCTCGTCCTCCCACCAGACAGCACTGTGAAGAGCCTGGTTTCTCAACGATCCCTCAAACTGCTCTGTTTGCTTAGTGATCTCCTTGTAGGTACAGGCAGGCTACTATTAGGTTCTGCTGAAGCCATCTCTTCTCCAAGCAGAACAAGACTTAGCCTGTCCTCACAGGCCAAGTGCTCCAGCGCTTGATCATCTTGGTGGTCCTCTGCTGAACTCTTCATAGGTTCATTATATATCGGAACATTAATAAACAAATATTTTAGATTTTATTATCTTATTTATGTTGTTGATATTCACAGAATTATTTCTATTTCTCACATGTGAGAGGCTGACTCTCACACTACATTGGTCATTGAATCCCATTCCAAAGAGTAGTGCTAAGGGGTACATTCAAGGTGTTTTAAGTTTAACAGATTTTAAGACCAGAAGAAGACACATTAGCTCAGTCCAATCTCTGCTATAGCACAATTTACCTGAAGTGAGAACATTTTTCCTGGTTAAATCCAGGGGATCTAAGTGAATGTGTAAGTGTATCACAAGCACTGTTTCTTTAATTTTTTAATTGTTTAATTAACTTTTTAAATTAATTTTTAATGTTTTTTTTTTTATAATTTGCTGTGATTTGATTAAGCTGTGAAAGTCCTGCAGCTGGATATATAATTTTGTAAATTGAGGTATTAGCTAGCTGTTTCCAGCTTTCACTTATTGACTGATTCTAACAATTTTTTAACTTATACTGGTGCATAGTTTCAAGAATTAATGTGTATACTGAGGGCATTTCATATTTTCCCTGTCTGCAGTGGCTTTGAAGCACATTCTCAGTGGTTTTGGTTTCATGACATATTCTATCGGGGACAAAAATATGATCTATTTCCTTGATGAGAAGCAACCATACTTCAACCAATGGGTGAAAGTACTAGGTTGTGGACAGGCAGCCATAAGAGAAAGCAGCCTCTGTGACTTAAATAGCTAGTAGTCTCTGGCAAGGAAGAAGGATGGGTGGTGTGTAGTGGTAAAAATTGCAAACTGCTACAGATTGCGTCTGTAGCTTGTCTGAACATATTTTATAAAATAAGAATTGCAAAGTTTTCTTGGCTGGACTGCAGTTTTTCATCCTCTCTGGGGATTGCTTTCCTATTTTCTAAGGGTATTGTAAAGTTAGTTACAGTAATTATAAACACAGGTAAGACACAAATCCACAGAAGGATGCAGATATGTGAAAAGCAAATTGAGCAAAGTGGAGGTTCTAAAAACCTTCTTGTTGCTTCTAATATCTGTAAATATTTCAGGGTTTTCATATTCAAGTCTCACAGCACCAAAAATTTCACTTCTGGACATTTCCCAAAAATGCCTGAGTCTTGGCAAAGGCGAGGAGGTTAGGTGTCCACAAGTCAAGTTCTCACCCGTCTTTTCTTCCCTGGAGGCATTTTACCATGAGCTACAAATTACTCTGTGGTGGGTTTCTCTCATACTTGTTTGCTGGTGGTATTTCGGTTCAAGCAGATGGCTTACATTTTTACTTTTTTAGATTTTTAGTATTTGCAAAATACAAAGTTGTTCTTTACTTGTCATTAAGGGTTCGTGCTCCAACAATTGTTAATGCAGTGTCCCCATGTAAAATGCACAAGCTGTCAGAAAGAGACTAGAAGAGCTGTCTCCCAGAAGAGAGACAGAGCCAGAAGTGGTATCTCATCTGGAGGCTGTCCCACAGAATAACCATTTCTTCCTTTTATCTAACAACGTATTCATAGAATTCTAAAGTTAAGATTTAACTTAGCTCCATCTGGTTTAATGTTTCTCCATTTTGTTTCCGATTTTAATAATCGAGTTTGGTACCTACCTATCAAAATTCTGGCTGCCATCAGAACGTCTCTGGAAAACAGTCCAACCACCCCCTTCAGACATGTCACAGAAGGCAAGAAATTCAGTAGGACTCCGGAGAGGTTTCATCTTATAAAATCCACTTTGCTTATGACCGTCATTGTAGATTTCTGCACAATCTGTTCACAAAACAGCCATTGGACAGTTTTTTTAGTCCTATACTTGCTAGCAAAATCAGAAATCAAGTCAGTAACAGAAAGCAAGTCAGGTCATATAGGAGTCACATATGAACCATGCTAAAACAAAGGAAATACCTCTGCAAACACAGTTTTATGGCTTTTGCACATTTACTTGTATTTGTGTTGCTTTAAAAGTTTATTGACCTGTAATTATTTTGACATTTCTTTAAAAGAATCTTTTTTCCACCATAAAGTACTATCATTTTTGTTTTCATTTCACTAGCAAAATAATTCCTCTGGTTTAAGTGGTGTCACTTTTAATTTACAATGTTATCATCCACATTAGAATCTTGTTACAATCATATAACTTGTCTGCATATAAAACACACAGTAATCTTTAAAAACAAACATGTAATTCTATGTGCACAAAGTCCACAGGAGAACTGCCAAAAACAAGAGTATGGAATCACCAGTGTTAGAAAAGAGAAACAATTGCTGGACTTGATACTCTTGTCCCTTGTAGCAAAGAGTGCAAAAATATATACAAGACTACCCTCAAGAAGTGCAATGTATGTGTAAAATGATACCACTTTGGCTTTGTACCATTTACAGTCTGGTCTCCATTGGTGTTAACGACTAATCAGCATTTACAGCAATGACAAAACTCAGAGCTTGTGAAAATATAATAGCAATGTAATTGTATAATCTTATCTTTTTTCCTCTAGGAGTTAAGAAATGAAAGGAGTTCTTTGTTTATACGTAATCTACCATCAAGCAGTCATGCAGGAAAGATGTATAATTTTCAACATTTCTGTTTTTCCTGGCAAAGGTAGGGCTGATTAACTGTAAGATTTTCCCTGAAAAATTTATGAACATGTTGGCTGAACTTCCAGGCCAGTTTGGAACTTTGTGAACTATTATATTTCTTCTCTGCGAAAGTGTCAGTGAAGATTAGACGTAGAAAATAAACATTTTATACTGAGAAAAAATAGCTATGCCAGGATTTGAATACACTCTAATAAAAAACATGATTTAAATAACAGCTAAGTTGTATTTCTAGAGAATGTTTGATTTGCTTATAGAAAACAGTTTTTCTTTTCCATTATTTTCTTAGTAGGTTAGAAAAACACTTAAGCATATTTTAGTTTTTAGCAGGTATATATAGTGTGGAATTTCTCCTTCACTATCTAATCCCAAATTATCCAGCTCTGTTGACATAAAATGCTACAGCAGCTTGAATGAAATAATGCAGTATCAACAGGGAAAAGCATTTTCCAAGCTATATGGAAAGTGAAAAAATAATTAAGAAAATATCATCAGAAGCTGGAACAACCTAGATCTATTACTTAGAATCACATTTTAAGAACATAAACTGAGGCATAGCCTAAGAAAAGACAAATACCTTTCAGCTAAATGTGGTTTTAATAATGTTTTCCAGTAACAAGTGAGTCAGCCATAATAATAAAAAAAGGATTCCAGGATGCTGAATACATAAATATACAGCTAAAATTTAAAATCAGACTTACAACTGCTTTTAATTTCATTTCAATGGTGCTTTATTATATTTGATGCCTTGTTTTTTGTTGTGATTTCTTCCAGCAGCATAAACACTACAAGTATATTCAAAGAAGGCTATTAAAAATCATAGAAGTTTAGACTCTCTAACACTGGACAACTAGAAATGAGGACCATTCAAGAATCAGACTCCCAAACTGTATTTTCAATCCAGCTATTGGTTTGGATGATGTTTTGTTATGTTAAGAGTTTGGACCTCACTCCAGCTACTACGGGCTAACGCATTCAGCCCTCTCCCACTGCAGAGGGACTGGATCACCACCAGAATGCTGGTGAGATTACGAAAACAACTTAAACCCAGTATTTTAGAAGACGTGATGTCCTGAGGTGAACCTAACTCAGTCAAAATGGTGCAACATACCAAATATTATTAAAGTGAGATGCAGATGTCATTATGCCGGGCTTATGTGTTTAAATATGGATGTCTCAGGGACTTTAAGATTGGGACAGTGTTGGTGTGTGCTTGTAACCCACATGACCCTGTGAACGTGTGAATGTGAACTGACTCTGTGGGTTAGAACTTTTTGAGATTAGTCAAAGAAGGGTGTTTAGAAATTTGTAACTGTTTATGAACATTTTGTAAATGTCTATTATTGGCCTTTATCTGTTGTATTGCTGATATTTCTTCTGAATTTATTGTTAATCTATTGTTTTTTAATTGTATGCCATTAATAAATCAATAAACCGCTTTAATCCTGATTTGATTTATACCGTATAACATTAAAATGTTTTCCCTGCAGCAGCAGGCCTAGATTAAAGCTGAACACTGTGTTTTAAACAAACAATCTTCTGTGAGCTTTTAAGACAACAAATCAATGGGCCCGATTGTGCTAAAGCTCCTGAGTATCATAACAATGAATGGAAATGAAAAGAATAGCTTCATTTCTAACCTGAATACTGTCTTTTTCCTCCCAAGTCAATGACACTGTTTTCATCTCCTCTGTCACTGTACTGAATCTCTTTCTTCTCTAAAAGCTGTATAATTTTTAACTGCTGCTGTTTCACACGATGTTCCAGAAGCCTCACCTGGCCCTGAAGTCGTATCTGCTCTTGAAAACAGTTCTGTAGATCCTGGAGAGGAAAACATATCGTAAAATAAACAATTTTTTGTCATGTTTAACAAATGACACAAAAAACTAACCAAACAAACCGTAAATAAAATTGTAAGTGACCTCTTTAATTGTAAAGTGACCTCTTTAATGTCTATAACTACCAGCTTTCACTGCAAACAGGCAGAGGGGACTTTAAGGAAAAACACTATACTACAGACCTTATCATAAAGATTGTTTATTCTGTATCACCTGCCATGTACAGAGATTTATTATCCAGTGAGGACCACTACTAACATTGTGAAGGTTCTAAAATTTCAGAGTTTTAAAGAAATACTGTCCACACTGATACACATTGTGCATTAATCAAATGCTTTTAGATTACACACTTCTTATAATAAGAATCTTAACATAGCCAAGATAAATAAAGTTCCAAGCTCATTTTTGTCATGCTAAAATAAATAGTCCCTAAGAAACTGCGAATATGCATGAAAAATAAAAGTTAAAAATGTAAAGTCAATATTGGGCTGTGACTTGTACACTTAATTTTGTCATGCAGAGTGGGTGAGAAATGTGGCAATTCTGATATGGTGATACCTAGCACTTATTTCACCCTGGTGCAAATATGGATGCGTGACAAGAGATCTGGAATAACTTTTCCAAATTCTGACATGCTGAATGTACGCAGAGCAATAAATAATTGTTTTTAGATTAATGACTATGGTAAAATAGCCAAAGTGAACAGAACCCAATCTAGGGAGCTTAAATTAAAATAGCCTGTACAATTTCAAATAGTTATTAAACAAATTTGATTTCAACATGGGGAAAAAAGTCTTTGGGGTTTTATGATACATTTTACAAATGTGACATGAGGTTTTGCATCATTAACATCGTTTCTGCAATTTTATATGAGCAAACACGAGTTTAGTAGCTATGGTGCTTGCACGAGAGCACAACTAGGACTGTAAAGGCAAAACCAGAGGGCAACCTTTTTGAAATCTGATATACAGGATCAAATATGCAGTAGTTCTAAATTGGGGCAGCCTTATTCATAGGGCAATATTGTTTACATGCGCTAAGGATGTAGACCTGTAACAGTTGCCATCCATGTGGAAGAGCTGATACCTTAGAACATTGCCCTACTACACTGAACTATAGAGAGATCTGAAGTAGCATACTGATGTGCACCTCCAGTGGCATCTGCGTACTCTCATTCGTGTCAGGTTCAGGCTACACCTATTTTCCATGAACACTCCCACCAAAATGTTTCTTGTCACTTTCTTGCTGCAGTGATTTTTTTTTTTCCCTTCTATCTGAAAAGCTGATACCATTCTAAAAGTTCCTGTGCAGCACAAACACAGTTCTGGTTAGACTGGCTTTCCTTGCAGTACCATTCACCACAACTCCAAGAATAAACTTTGTGAATTAAACTAACAATATTAATTAGAATCTGGACTTTATGCCTCTACTACATGCAGATTTTTTTCATAATTAATTTTTGGTACTAGTTAAAAAGCAGAGGAACTTCTTCAGCTGTCAAGGACCTTCCATATAATCCATGTCATGACTATGACCTGTTATTTCTGATAGAAATAAGTGTGCCGGGCCCCTTTGCTTTTTCACTAGAGAGGGTGCAATTCACTTTCAACAAATAGATAAATGAACTAGAAACATTTCAAGGGAGTATTTGAAGATAAAAGAATCTATGTCCATGAGTTCAGTAAAATGGTTCCTAGCCTGCAATGTTCAATCACACTGAAAAATTTGATAATCAGACTTTGGAGAACAATCCTGAACATAGGCTTCTGCTCTAAGTATTTCTGAATTAACTCATACTTAACTCCAATCTAATATACATGGTGGAATAAAAGAATGGGGAATGTACATGTGGCGGGACTGGGCAGTTGGTCAGTGACCTGTTCGAGAGGAAAAGGCTGAGCTGCCTCTCTGGGCTTGGGCTGCCCACGCCAGGCTGCTTTGAGAGTAGGTGTGTCTGCAGCCTCCAGCTGTCTGCTTGCTGCTAGGTCCTGGGAAGCCATTAAGATGCTTGACCACAAGGAGGAGCTGTAAAGTAAGAGGCTTGTTTACCAAACGCATTTTTAGAAGAATAAACAAAGCAGCCAATGACCTAATATCCCTAGAGTCCTATCTTATTTAAGAATACTCCCTTGAAAATCTTTTTCAGTTGTTGATAGCTATACGAGATCCCTAGCATACCATCCTTTTCTTCTAGCAGGAAACAAGAGAAGAATATACTTAAAATATATGCCCATACAGAGACAAACTTGCAACAGTGGCTTAGAGGGATGTTACTTGACCATAAGCACTGGTTATGTGTGACATATTGCACATTATAAAGAAAGGATGCACTATTATGCAGTCTTTCCAGGGCAGTAGTCCCAACTTGCATCTGCAGCTTCTTATAAACCCTTCACAAAAGCTGAGTTAAATTGGGGAATTCAGAAGACGCATCCTTGACGGGTCTCTGCAAATTCTCAGACTAGTCCTGAGTGTATACAGAAAATTACGGAGAACCAGAAAGCTGCATAGGTGGGTTGAGAAAGAGTGAATAAATAATAATAAAAAAAATATTTCCAGGCTCACCCTGACAAGCTAATGCTAACTATAGAAGTAAAGCTGTCAAAAACCCCATGTTAACAGTCAGACCAAATATTAATCCTAATCATATTAAGTTAAGAGTGATAAAGGAGCCACCACGCCACACCAGCTTTACTGCAGTGTTTATTTGTTGAGAAGGTTAGCCTGTATCAGTCTTAAATCAGTACTTTCAACCTTCAAGAACATGATAAAATACCTTAGGAAAGACCTGGGAGATCCTGGAAATGTTGGCCCCTGTCACCAGACCCTTGCAGTTTCATAGGCAAGACTTCAAGTAGGCAGTCTCTTTAACTTGTGGCAAGGTCTGGGCCACAAAGAGCTACTTTAAATTCTGGAGAGAGCATGGGTCTGTGCATTTGAGGAGAGGCAGCTACAGGCAGCCAAGTGTGTTTCTTTCAGGTGCAGTGAAAATGTATCTACCACTTCACGTAGTCATACTGCTAAAAGCCATTCTCCTACTGTGATTAAATTATATGGCAAAAGTACGTAACTTCTCAAAAAATATTATCGTACCTTAGAAAAACTTGGTCTCTAAATTCAGTATGACGCTGATTCATATACCACCATAAAATGTCCTTTCCTTTAAATCAAATTAAACACGAGTCTGCAACAGGCTGTGTCTCTAAGTATTATTCTAAACTTTGCATTTTAAAGTGATCGTTTCCTTTTGTTTACTTAAAAATTGCAAATTAATTAATGAAAACCTAACACTGAGCTGATTCTCATCTGCTTTACAGACAATACTCTCATTATGGGGTGAACAGTAATATATCTACATTACACATAGCAATTTCCTGATGAAAAGGATTTAAGCTCACAGTGCTGCTAAAAAGTGACAGTCAAGAAATCACCAGCTGTACTGAATAACTACACAATAAGAAAGAAATGACTGAGCTGAAATAGAGTTTTGAAAGTAACCTACATATGAAAAGTACTGGTATCTGATACTTTCCTTTCTCTCCCTGACTCCAGCCTCCTCATTGATGTCTCTTTCTGCCAACTCCTCAGAAATCCCATGACACTTTGTTGCTGGACAGCAAAAACACAATTCTCATATTTGGAGTTCCACACCTGTTTTTCCCATGGGACAATCACAAGTTGGCTGTGTAATTTCAGGTGGATCAATGTGGCTTTTAGATCTGCAGGTTACCAGACTGTTCTTTTACTGTACTACTACACTTCTTCACAGATAACTCTTCTAAAATCATTGGAGTTAAACAACTTCTAGAGTAATATAGAAGCAAAATGTAACTTAGGGTTATAACGAGTCATCAGCTGTAATATATTGCTGTTCCTTTTGTTAGATATGGACCAAAGTTAAACTATTACAATGTTGAAATACTCAAAAAACAAGTGAATTTGAGTGGTACTGTCTCCAGTGGATAGTAGTGCCAACTGGTTGAGACCAGACTGAACAGAACCTGTTCTGTCTGTTTCAGTGAAGCAACTGTTTGTACTACACATTGAGAAGCAATTATCTAACAACTGCTGACAGCTCTGCTCTTGGACATGTGGTCTCACATTTAACCAGCTGCTGCAATTAATGTGCCTTCACAATCTTTATTTCATTATTGTGTGAATTATTTAGCAGCTAGTGACGTTCCATTAAAATTGATGCTATAAATTAGACTCAGAATACTTTATGAAAACTATAAAAACATAAAATTTTTACCTGAGGTGTGGTTTCCTATATTTTTAGATTTTAAATGAGCTCCAAAAAATCTCTACTGAGATTAGTGTTTTAATGAGATTAAAATGTGAAAACTTAGAGAAACTTTCAGAATGTTCCCAGTTTTTAGTCACAGGGTCAGCTAAAGCCCATAATATTCCAAATGAAAAATCAAAAGAAAGAAAATGCATTTCGCTGTAATGCCTTTTTCTCAGTAGGCTTCTATAAAAATTAGTTATCTTTTTCTCCACTGAGCAGAAGTGATTACAGAGGCAGGTGCTTCCTATTTTGCCCCTATTAGAGCTACTTATCTGACCAATGAGCTATTTATCTGACATAAGACAATGTAAGCCATGAACAATGATGCTCACCTAGTTGTAAATTCATCAACCACTTCCACCTAAGCAATTATGAATCAACAATTCAATCTCCCTCTCCCAGGTCCCTGCTAGTTAGGACCTGAATATCAAACTAGGAAGGACAGCCAAGACAGGCAGTACAGGACTGGTGAGGTTAGATGTATTTTAAGCAGTGGGGTAAGTGTGATTGTGTTAGGGTTTTTGTTGGAGAGGCAGAAGGTTCTGGGAGCTAGAAGTGAAGGGGCTTTGATCATTGTTTCTGAGTGCGAATTATAACATAGTAACAAATAAGAATATGAAGCTGTGGATCTTATTTGAGAAGAAGCTGTATGGCAAGTGGGCAAGGTAGAAAAGGACAGAAAAATTCTTCATCCTGAGTGTCAATGGCCAGAAATACTACTGCTGTAGCCTCTACTTTAGGAGTTCCTGGGTTTTGCCTTACTGTAAGTACGCTGTTCAAAACTAAAAGTGTTATTCTGAGTTAGCATTACCCCTGAATGGTAGTGTATCTGTCTTGTGTGCTATCTGTACAATGTGCCTGTTAATGCATCATATGATGCCTTTTTAGCTAAGATGTCCTATCGCCTCCTATTTTGTGTCGGATCCAGTAACAAACCGACTGCATTAATTTCTTCAATGCTATTACCCAGTCATTTATCTTCTATTGTATAGTTTATGTGTTTGTTTCCTCTTCCCTTATCGGAAACTTTTCCCCACTTCTTTTACCCAAACATCATTTGAGGTTATTTCCCCACTCTTTCAGTTTTGTTTTGAATTCTAATCTTTTCCACCAAAGGTTCTGCCATCCCATGTAGCTGAGATACATTGTAAACTCTATGGTCGACACGGTATGAAATATTTAGAAGAAACCCTATATTTAATTAATAGAACTTACGGAGCTGCTAATGACATCCATCAAGCTAGCTGCAAGGACAAAATCAATCAGTATCAAAATCTTCATTCTTTGGAAGCTGCGAAGCAGAGGAACAAATGAAATACTTCTTAATACATATTAAATTTTATTCAAAATAATCTATTTAACTTAGAATTGTTTTCTTACATATTGTAAATATAATGTATATTTAGGCTTCATTACAAATGTCTAAAATAGTCTGATCAAGTACAACTCCAAAACCCAGCAAAAACAGAATTTATCCTTTTAGGCCACTTTGTATCAGAGCTATTAGGACAGATAGTTAAGATTCAAACCCATGCATTTCACTGTGAAACAAGACAAAAGCAAAATAGCATTTTTAAATGCTCTGAAAAGTAGGTCAATATTCCTCGTTGGCCCTTTAAAGTTGGAAGAAAGCTCTCTGTTATATTCAAGTAATTAAAATCTGAATTGGGCTAATTGTCCCTTTATAGTTGGGAGAAAACTCTCTGTTATATTCAAGTAGTTAAAATCTGAATTGAGCTAGTTGACCTTGAACTAAAGATTTCTGCAACTTCTGTGTGCCAGGAGAGGACAGAGATGATTTTACTGTTATGGAGTAGTTTTGGGGAAAAATGTCTGATAGTTATCAGCTTTTATTCTAATGGTGTCAAGGATGGATAGATTATACATGAACCCATTCTAAATTGATTAGTTAAACTGCTGCAAGCTATCAATTGAGGAATGTTTCTTTTTTTTTTTTTTTAACTGAAAATATTTTCATTTAGCATACGCTAACGCCTGTTTATCCCAAAATATGTGTCCACTCTGCTTTTTCTATTTATAAAACTAAATCAGCTAACTACATGTTAAAACATTTGTGGTTAGACAAAGCATAAGACCTATAATAGAGATTAATGGTTCAATGTCAGCATGTGCTTATTGAAACACCAACTTCATGGAAATTTCTTCTCATGTTTCTACAGGAATTAATATAAAACACCAGTGGAATTTTGGCAGACTGTTCTTTTTACTGTACAAAGATAAGCAAGGTGCTTATGTAAAGTATGTTTTTAAGTTCTTGTAAAACTGGACAAGTCTAACTTTATTTTCACCAATCTCTGAAAACCTCATGCAAGAGTACAAATTACAACACAGCCAAATTTCAGGTTTTCAACACTTACCTATAAAATACCTAGGATGCTTTTCTTTAAAATTACAGTTACCTTATTTAAGTAAGCAACATTTTTTCTTATTTTTAGTTCTGAGTTTTGCTGCTTTGAAACCATCATATTTGAAAGCATAGTGTTGTAAGGCCCAAGTATATCTGTATAAATCTCCTTATACCATTACTTGTACTGCACTGGTGCAGGCACAAGGTGTTGAGAGTACTCTGTACCCATTGACTCATGTTACAGACAGCGCAGAAGGGGTTTTTTAGGCGTTTTGGACATATGCAACATCTACCTTTAAGTTGTAAATCACTATACTAACAGATCCATTAAAAACTACCTATAAAATGTATCTTGAGTAGACAGTGTGAACTGAAAATCTTAGGCTAAGTTATTTCTATGCCATAAAGTTTCTGAATTTTAAGTTGTTCTTCATGCTAACCAAATAATTGTTGTATCATTTGAATTAGAAACTTTACCATAGTTCAATGCAACAAGTTCTGCTACTGTTTGAAGAGGTGAAATCTATGAATTTCAGGCTTAAAAAAGGAGGTGGCGTGGAAATCTGCAAGAATTGCGTGGCATCAAATTCGGTTATTAATTTAGATTTTGGAGGTTTCTGCCACGATAAAATATGCACCTTCACCTTATGACAGAAGTAATTATGGCTATTGCAGCCAGTACTGTTTTGAAAGCAGCTGTTGTCATCTGCTGCAACGACGCTGTCTGTGAGAGGAGTGGCCAAAGAGTACATTAACTATCTGGACAACCTGCGAATTATCTGTCTCTGATAATTGCTGTCCCAACTCCATGCACATCTTAAATATGTTTTCTAGGAGAGAAGGGACTATTTTTTTTTTCCACTGGATATTTCACTGTTCTGCTTCATTCTTTGTTATTTTCATTATAAAAGCACGCTGCCCTGCCTCACATTAGTCTTGATGTTCAAGCTTTTCTGTCATGATTTCACTGACTGTGAATGCCTGAATACCACAATTAATCTTAAAAGGGTTGCACAGCTTTACAACTACAGAATTCTTATTTTTTTTTAAAAAAAGACTATCAAGTAAAACTTACATACTGTTCAGAGAAATTTATATTAGTAAAAAAAAAAAAGACTAAGAGGGACAATCAGGGCAGATCATGTCCCTTACAGCATGTGTGAGCTACTACGAGCAAGCTGTAAAAAAGGAACGAAGAGCTGAGGAGTGTAGAGTGTGTGCAGCTGGTTTGGTTTGTCAGCTTCAGATGAAGTCACCTTTCTATTTAAAGGGTGCCTCTTTCTAAAACATGTTCCTGTTGTGGGGAACTTCATAAGGGCTACACTTAGAAGACAACTTTGTGTGTATCAGCTTTAGCATTGCACTAAGATACGCTCAAAAGAAGTACCAAAATATAGGAATAGTCTCATAAATAAAATTCTAAATGTGATGATTTAAATACATTGATCAAGATATTTTAATCCTCAAGTTTCATTTTTAAGAAAGGAAGTTGGACAGTAAACCCAAGATGGATTATTGATCCTGTAGTCACTCACAATGTGAGCTCACTATGATGGTTAGAGAATGACGAGGCATATAAAAAGGGAGCAACTGAAAGCTACGTTTGGTAGAGCTGTCAGTCAGAAACAGGGAAGACTTTGAAACAAAGAGGACACAGGAAAAAAGACACAGAGTGGACCTGAAGTAGGAACAAGGGTTGGGGGGATAAAAATCTTTGTGCTGTTTTCCTCCAAAAAAAGGAGATAGGTCAAGAAGACTAGGAAGAGACATGGAAACAAGAGCTCTTAAAGGAAATGGCTGTCCCAATGGTGTTTCTCTGCTGCTGTCACTGCCCGGTGAGGAGACCCATGCAAGGGATGATCCTGGAAGGGGCAGCACCTTGTACCTTTGATCCAATTTCTCAGCAGGTATAAACTTGCATAGTTTATCTCATCCCACAGTGCAGTCACATGAGATCCACTGAGTGGTCAACCCTACAGTGATAAGAGAAGTGGTTAATCCAGGCTGGATGGGGCTTTGAGCAGCCTGGTCTAGTGGGAAGTGTCCCTGCCCAGGGCAGGGGGGTTGGAACTATATGATCTTTAAGGTCCCTTCCAACCCGAACCATTCTGTGATTCTGTAATAGGGTCAAGCCCCATATATGTTCAAAGCGCTTTGCATAATTTAACTGAATCAACAGGTTCAGTCTTGTAATTAACATGGGTAACTGTTTACTTAGTTTTCCACATTTCTTCAAAAAGTTCCAGAAAAGGTTGTATTAGTAACAGTTCTCTGAAAGTGTACATCCATGCTCTTTGGTAATATGTAAAGCTAAAGTTTTATGCAAGGGAAGCATAAAATCTTGCTCTATGAAGGCTGCTGTGAAAGTCAGTTTCTTAAATTAATTTCTCCACTCAATTAAATATTTACCCTGGTTGTTATATAGTTCTTTAAAATGCATTATCCAGAAATGTACATGGAGGGTAAAATAACCAAAATGTAGGGAGAGAATACAACCACTGATAAACATTCACACACAATGAAATAAAAACATTCATTCCAAAAAAACTGCAAAAAAAAAATTACAAATCATAATCCATGTCACAGTTGGAAAACAATTGTGTAATTTAGCAAATATTTTTGTGTCATTGATGCTAGTGAATCCAAAGAGTTAAGAAGTGCTGAGAGACTTCCAAGACTTTTGTTATAACACCTGTATTGGTTTAACAAAAAAAACCCAAATTTGTGTGGGTGATCTCTTTCCAGGAAAATCTTAGTCTCATACAATAGACATGTGGATTAATTATGACACATCACAAGAGAGTGAGAAAAACTTAGTGTAATATTTTCAAGTTGAAAACACAAGCCCTTAATAGTTAGCTGAAAAAAAAAAAAATCTCTTTCTGTTTTAATAAAATTGAAATTTAAGGACAACTCTTGTGAAACCTTGAACCACATATGATATTACTCATTTACTATTCAAAGATTACACCTGGAATGTGTATTTCCACAGCCGTGCAGAAAGATTTCTCCAAAGCTGTGGAATAAAAATTCTAGAAAGGTACCTTTTTCTTTCTCTGTGCCTGGGCCTTCTTTACAGGCTACTCAGACAATCAATCCTATGTTCAAATTTCCCTTAAATTTGATGTTTTTCCAAGTATGTCAGTAACAAGTTACTAAATCGATTCGATGACATTAGAGAAACTCTGTGCTACAAAATTTTTGAAGTGTCAGCCTTTTTTCTTGTTCTTGAATTCTGGAGACAGCAAGGTAGATGGAATTCAGATGTCTATTTCTGTTTGTACAGTGCCAATAAGAGCTGCATTGCTAATAAATACAATAAAAATAAGAGAGAATCTGCCAAAAGGACAGATAATGACTTGAAAGATTTTTCTTTGCTTTCTTAAAATTCAAACTGATGTTAATGATTAAACTCATGCACAAATCTTGCTTTGTTTTACTTAGGTAGTGTTACAAAAATTGCCCCATTTTCCTCATCTGAAAAATAGACAATAATTCATGATTTGATCTACTTTTAGGCTTTAAAAGCAGCCTTGTTCAAACAGCCATACATTATTATAAATTTAGAAACTACAGATTTGAATATGAGGTTTATTAACTAACTAGATATCGTAGCAAAATAACTAGATCCTGCTAAAACATTCATACATCATTAGCAACATTGTACCAGTTATATGGCCTTCAAAAACATATTACTTCTAAACCATAACTACACCGATTACCCCAGATTCATCATTCTTCCCTCACAGGTACCTGAAATGTTTACCTTTACCCTCTGGACAGAACTCAAAGTTGTTAAATCTTCTTAAGCTGGTGCAAAGAATTCCAGAGCCCTTCCCAGGCTGCGATTGTTTTTGCTATTAAATTCTGTAGAGTTGAGGCTTACATCTGCTATGAGTCACTGGGCAGGAATGTTACCGAGAAGTTGCACTTATCAAGACTAAATTGCAACATAAGATGGAGAAGACGGTAATTCTGTGCCTAACACAACAGTTCTGAAACAAAAATAGACCAAAAATAACGAAGGATCATCCATTCCCTTTCACTGCTCTGACCCAGGAAATTGCTCTCAGCATCATATTCAACTATATACTCCAGCATTTTCCTGAATCAGAACCTAAATCTCTTAGGCTTCAGAGGTATATAGAGAGCACTCAACTGATTTAGAAATAAAACATAATCACTGAGACTGGAAGTTACACGTTAGATGTGATAAAATATAAAGAAATCTGCTAACAGATTTGCTGAAACAGCAAAAGAAAGAAAACTGCTAAACAAAACCAAAGTAACAAACACAGTAAAAAGCCAAAGGGAACAAGAAAAAAAGGACAAAGAATCTTGTTTGATGTAAGTCAGTATTTTTTATCTAAACTGGAAGGCACTCAGAAGCACATGATCTCAGTGACTTGGTTAGACAAAATCACTTTGTATATAAGATTTTTAGAGACAGATGAATATATCAAATAATGTTTTAAAATGCAATTTTGTTTGAGTGTTTGCCCTCCTTCTATGTTGGCTCTTCCCAAAAAGTTCAATGAATGAGTATGCTTAAAGAAGTGCTTCTGGAAGAAGTGGAAAGTGGACTGCTAAGGAAATATTGAACAAAAGCAATAAAAGGAGTTTTACATGCCACAGTATAAATATCCACACCATCAACTTCCTTTGGAAGACTAATACTTGAACCACACTTCCTCTGAATAATTAATTTCTGGTGTAGTATTTGGAATCTGTTTACCTGGCAGCATTTCTCTTTACTAATTACATTACATCAACTAATTAACTTCATATTTCTTCATATTTCAAATATTTAATAATTGGAATAAATTTCTCATGAGTGGCCTACGCTAAGAATCATTCAAAACTTCAAAATCATTCAGTAAGTCATTTTTACTGGGAATCTTACCAATGACTTCTGCAAGGACGGAAATACCTGTTCATAGCGCGACTCAACTCTTAAGTGATTGTTACTCAGTGGGTGGGCTCTGAATTTAGGAAGTGGCAAAAAAACCATGGCATTTTAAACTTGGATTTATTAACCATTTAAACAATTTATTGAGGGATACAAATAGATTCTCCATCACTTGAAGTCTTTAAACAAAGACTAGGTGACTAAACTGTATGGCTGTGATTCAGTCGAACAAGAATTATATACAGCATCAAGTCAGAGATTTGTGTTATTCAAGAAGTCTATAGGCTACCCATGATCAGAATGATTTTGCAAGAATAAACATACTAAACAGATGACTCACAAAGAGTATAGGAATGGAAGTCATATAAGCACAAAAGGAAGAGAGAAAGGTCCTTCTTAGACCTGTTGGATACATCCAATACTGAAAACCGTCAAATGTCATAGAACTTAACACAGCCAGTGAAGACCTGGCTGTTCAGACAAATCTTACTCAGATTTGCTGCTCTTGGGAGAGTTTGCACATAAGTGAAGCAAAATATGGCAAGGATCATTAATTATTTTTTTTGTAAGTATTTCGACAGAAGTATGTAAAAAGGATAAAATGCTATTCCTCACTTCTACAGTAAATCAACATGTTCATTACTTCCTTTAAGCAAGGTAAAACCAGTCAGTTGTATTAAATCCATCTTACATATTTTGTGGATGTTTATAAGAAATAGCTACCACAAGAAATCAGTGGTCTTTGTTCCCATTGTATTAGCTCTTTTAGCTGAGTACCTCCTCAGGTATTTTATCTGACAGAAGTTAACAGGCTGGGTGATGACTGGATTGAGAGCAGGCCTGCAGAAAAGGACTTGGTGGATGAAAAACTGAATGTGACCTGACAATGTGCACTCACAGCCCAGAAAACCACTTGTGTCCTGGGCTGCATCAAAAGCAGCGAGGCCAGCAGGGCGAGGGAGGGGATTCTGCCCCTCTGCTCCACTCTGGTGAGACCCCACCTGCAGTACTGCGTCCAGCTCTGGAGCCCTCAGCACAGGAAAGACATGGACCTGTTGGAGCGGGTCCAGAGGAGGCCGTGAAGATGATGGGAGGGCTGGAGCACCTCTGCTATGAGGACAGGCTGAGAGAGTTGGCGTTATTCAGCCTGGAGATGAGAAGGCTCCAGGGAGACCTTATAGTGGCCTTCCAGTACCTAAAGGGGGTCTACAGGAAAGATGGGGAGGGACTCTTGATCAGGGAGTGTAGTGGTAGGATGAGGGGTAACAGTTTTAAACTGAAAGAGGGTAGATTTTGATTAGGTATCAGGAAGAAATTCTTTACTGTGAGGGTGGTGAGACATTGAAACAGGTTGCCCAGAGAAGATGTAGATGCCCCATCCCTGGAGGCCAGGTTGGACGGGGCTTTGAGCAACCTGGTCTGGTGGGAGGTGTCCCTGCCCAGGGCAGGGGGATTGGAACAAGATGATCTTTAAGGTCCCTTCCAACTCAAACCATTCTATGATTCTATGAATATGCAGGAATGACTGCTATCAGATACGTTTTAGTTTTCAACTACAATAGAAGAAAGTATAAAGTATCTACAACATTTTCCTCTTAGAATGAACTCTCAGATAATTGTGCAGTATCTTTCATTCTCTACACTCAGAACCAAGGAAAATAAAAAATAAAAAATTATTTCATTGCAAAATGGAAAAAAAAATGGGGCTAGGCAGAGAGGCGTGAGAATTCTTGGTTCCAAACTTTGCTTATTTCTTTCATATTCTTGTCCTTTGATTCAATTCAGACAGAGAAATTTATGTGGTATTTCTAAGCTATGTAATAATTTTCTCCTTCTCCTGCTCACTTTTTAATTTTTTTTGTTTGTTTCAGTGTATCACATACTTAGATTGTGACTTAATAAATCTAAATAATGTGGAAGTGGATAGACAACATCATGAGACAGAATGACCATCCAAGATATTATGAATTAAAAGTTGTTCCTACTCACTTTTCTGAGGAATCTGCAGATATGCCTGTTTAACTCAAGTCTGTCATTTCAGAATAACTGAAGTATTTTGTTTCTTCTTGGACTGCTTTTGTTAGCCAAGGAATAAGCTGAAGGTGTTACTGGACTGGAAATAGAAAAAAAAATAAATAGATGAAACTACCTAACGAAGAGTAAGGTGTATCAAATAAAATGTTGAACTAAAGAACAGAGAGAGACATCCAGACTAAGCACTGTATTTGCAGGTTGGTGGTGAAACTGGAGCTTAATTTCTTAAGAGTGAAATAGTACTTACGACCTTGCTAACTTTTCTGCTATAGAGAACTCTTTACAAATGGTTTTCAAAATAGGCTGTAATGGAGTCTGACTTCAAAGATGACAGTGAGAAAAATGTGGTCCTAGGGCTTCTAGGCGGGGCAGCAATGGTGCTCCTGGTGTGTTTTGCTTATGTGAAACAACCATGCTTAATAAAACAAGACTGGCTATGTCTCGTGGTTCCACCACTTTATAGCACTAGGTTTGATACTAGTCACTAATGTTTTACTAGAATGTAATGCGTCAAGTGCATATAACGGTAAATATTACGGACTGGTGAGATAATAGCCATATCGAGAGGATTACTTTCCCCACCCCTACGGATGTGGGGAAGGTTTACAACAGGGATCCTGTCCTTTCTTCAGAAGAGATTCAGGCGCTTTTCCAGGGTCTGACCAGGTTAGCTCTAACACAGGTCTGACCTATCTCCCAATTACTCTTCTTTCCTTTATTGCTTCTGATGGCTATTATGCTTGAGTGGATCATCAAAAATTGCTTTCTTCTTCACTGGTAGTGAACTGGCTAATCCTTGATCAGCCTAACACTTGGCTTTGGGGTCTTAAATGCCTGTGCCTCTGCCCTACACCTTCTTAATTTGTTATCAGATCCCACATAGATAAGCAGACCCTTTATCTTCCTGTATGAATGAACTCAAAACTCTTTGTTAATGCCTTAAAATGTTTTTCCAATCTAATGTTATGCAAAGGAAGAAAAATTATCTTTAGGATAGTAGCCTGATGGTTACTGTGTAGCCGTATTATGGTAGACTAATCATTTTGGCCAGTTTCGTTTTTGCAGCAAAAATCTGTCACAAAATCAGAAAAAAAGCAGACAATTACTATTTGAACGGAATGCCCTATTAATTACTGCCTTTGCTTCAGGGCCTTTAAAGATCTCTCTCCGCAACTACTCCTCACATCTCCTCTGTCTCAATAAAACTTTAATCCTTCACTTCTTGTCTCTAGTCCTTACATGCCTGTATTTTGTTTGCTTTATTTCTTTTCACTCTGGAATAATAAAGTAAAATTAAAAAGATACGCCAGCAGATGCACAAGGAAAAATTCATCACATGTCTCTGACATAGCTTTCAATCCTAATTAAATTGGGCTATCTCAAAGATAATGCATTCAGTTTCTGTGAGGGTGCATTCATTAGCATGTCTGCTGATGGAAGTACTAACACAGATCTTTGTAGGAGGAATTAGTTACTGTCAATCTAGAGGCTCATTAGCGTTGATATAGGACTTCCCCCAAAAGATTTTTTTATTTTTTTTTAATTAACAAGACGTTTTTTAAACCATACTAGTTTTGGCTCACAGCCATTCCTAAATCCTGAGATGTTATTTTGTAACAGTAGTGGAGAACCACCTACTGGAAAGAATGCTTCTTGCAGTGCTATCTATGATTCCTTAATGCTCATTGTATCTTTTTTTCTGTCCCCATCCACAATGAAAAATTGAACTGTTTTATTTCTTCAGAGCACCGTTTTTATTTTGCTTTTTCTTTTAAAGACCAGGCTTGCATCCAGTTCCAGAAGAGGGACAGCAAATAAGAAGAGAAAAATAATCCTGCAAATGTCAAGCAGGAATCAGCGCAATGATGCTCTAAGCTCCTATGAGAGACATGCTACCAATATATGACATCCTTTGGTAAGGAAAATATGCAGTAATGACATATACGGGACTACAGTAAAGACATTGTTACTAAAACATACTGAAATCTATTTAGTTTACTGGTTTTCCTTAGCAGTATATTATATTTTTATGTAGGATTTTTTTTTCCCTGCAGGAAACAATAGGAATGAGGGAGCTGTATTTTAAGAATAAACTACAGCAACAAAAATAATGATAGTCCTTGTATTAAGGCACTACTTTCTCTTAAATTCTGCCTCCACCTGCCGGGCAGTGGGAGCTATGCCACTGTGACAATATGAAGTGTCTTGCCAACAGCAAACACTGCCAATATTGTGCTGAATATCCAGACATGGTACCCGAGGCCAGGATAAAAGGACATTGCTTAAAAGAATAATAAAAAAAAGCTGATAAATGAACTTCTTTGTTAGCTACAGAATTGCAATTCAAATGAATAATAAATATTCATTACATAGAGGGCTTCCATCAAGTTGTTGCAGATTCATTTTAAAGTGATTTGAGTTATGGATATACAGTTCATATAGGCCATGGTAGAAATGGGAGAAACATGCTGCTGTAACAGGCAGTCTTATGCTCACCTCTTTCACGCACCACATGTTGTCCAGAACTATTCCTTTGAAACGGGGGCATCTGCCGGAAAAAACAATGAAATTTTTATTGAAACATTTTTATTTCACAGGTTTTCCAATTCTCTAGTTCCTTTTCTAAGTTACAGATAGATTCATGTGTCATTTATTTCTTGGTGCAGCAACATACATTGGTATAAGTACTAATATGGCAGAGATGGGAGGGTTACCTACATTACCATGTAGTACCAGTAGAGTGTTTCTCGACCAGGATGAGCTGTGAGGCCTGTGTGAATATTTAATGCTTCTGCTTTAGAAACTCAGTGTAATGAAAATGCTGAAAATGGTAACTCATTTTTCCCATCCTTAAAATGAGGGTCAATCCCCTCAAATGAAAGAGATATAAATGCTATCAGCTTTACTGAAACAAAAATCAAAAGTCCAGAGTGTATTATGCAAGTCCAGCCCCATGAGGACTAACAAAAAGAACTTCTGCTAAATACAATTTTATCTGCCTGGAACAAGCAGATGATTGGAGTATAACAGTAAAGCACAGCGTGACTATTATTCACAACTATTTTTTTAAACTCCAAATCCTTCTCTTTTTTTTCTGTAATTTTTTACCAAAGGAAAGTTTAAAGAACCCAGATCTGTAAACTCAAAACCCTAAAGCAAGTAGCAAAACACGAATAACAGTGTTGCAGAAGAAAAAGGAATAAAGGTAGAACTGACTACACTGATTTCCACATTTTCACCACTACGTTTTCGGCTGTGACCTCTTACAGGAGACCAAACACAGAGAAGCAGAGTCTGCAAGTCAATACCACTCCAAATGAGGACAGGATATGATCCTCGACCACTCTCAGGGTTTTGACGTGATTTGTCACAGCAATCCCAAGCACAAATACAGGTTGGGTGGAGAATGGATGGAGAGCAGCCCTGAGGAGAAAGACTTGGGGATGTTGGTGGATGAGAGGCTCAACTTGAGCTGGCAATGTGCATTTGCAGCCCAGAAAACCACTTGTATCCTGGGCTGCATCAAAAGCAGCGAGGCCAGCAGGGCGAGGGAGGGGATTCTGCCCCTCTGCTCCACTCTGGTGAGACCCCACCTGCAGTACTGCGTCCAGCTCTGGAGCCCTCAGCACAGGAAAGACATGAACCTGTTGGAGCGGGTCCAGAGGAGGCCGTGAAGATGATGGGAGGGCTGGAGCACCTCTGCTATGAGGACAGGCTGAGAGAGTTGGCGTTATTCAGCCTAGAGAAGAGAAGGCTCCAGGGAGACCTTATAGCAGCCTTCCAGTACCTAAAGGGGGCTACATGAAAGCCGGGGAGGGGCTTTGTACAAGGGCATGTAGTGATAGGATGAGGGGTAACAGTTTCAAACTGAAAGAGGGTAGATTTTGATTAGGTATCAGGAAGAAATTTTTCACTATGAGAGTGGTGAGCCCCTGGCCCAGGTTGCCCAGAGAAGCTGTGGCTGCCCCATCCCTGGAGGTGTTCAAGGCCAGGCTGGATGGGGCTTTGAGCAACCTGGCCCAGTGAGAGGTGTCCCTGACCATGGGAGAGGGGTTGGCACTACACGACTAGATCATCTTCTCAGTCTGGAGAAAAGAAGGCTCTGAGGAGACCTTATTGTGGCTTACCAGTATCTTAAGGGGGCCTACAGGAAAGCTGGTAAGGGACTTTTTAGGATGTTGGGTAATGATAGGACTAGGGGGAATGGATTAATTGTCGTTTCAGAATGGACGTTAGGAAGAAGTTCTTCACCATGAGGGTGGTGAGACACTGGAACAGGTTGCTCAGAGAAGCTGTGGAAGCCCCATCCCTAGAAGTTTTTAAGGCCAGGCNGAAGTTTTTAAGGCCAGGCTGGATGGGGCTCTGGGCAACATGATCTAGTGGGAGGTGTCCCTGCCCAGGGCAGGGGGGTTGGAACTAGATGATCTTTAAGGTCCCTTCCAACCCTGACAATTCTATGATTCTATGATCTTTAAGGTCCCTTCCAACCCAAACCATTCTATGATTCTATTATTTTACTGGTCTTCCAGTCAGGTAACGTCATTTATAGAGTTCATCATCGTTTTCCTATTTCATTTTACCAGCAAAACGAGCCCGACGCCTCGCAACCCGCCTCAGGCCGCCGGGGGACGCGCGCGAGCTCTGTCAGGGGGCTTGGGCGGCGCCCCGCCTGGAAAACTACCGTTCCCAGAAGGCCCTGCGCCCCTGCGGGCGGGGGCGGACCCGCTCCTCGCGCAGTGCACGCCGGGATTTGGAGTTTCGGTCGCCCCTCCGCCGAGGCGGCGGCGCGCAGGGAAGCGCGGGAAGGTCCGGGGCGAGCGGCGCATGCGCAGAGCGGAAGGGCATGGTGCGGGCGGAGGTTACTAGGTAACGGTGTGTATCCGTCCGCTGGGGGCCGTCTCCTGCACCCCTCGGCGCAGCGGCGGCCAAGATGGCGGCGGCCGTTGAGGCAGGGCTGTGAGTCCCTCCCGCCCCGTCCG
>VYZM01001990.1:94944-174701 GCA_013398915.1 Dromas ardeola | reverse complement strand
CCGCAGGCGGCGTTGGCGGCGGGGAGAGACGCGCCGGGAAGGGCTCGGTAGGCTGGTAGTGCAGGGGAGGTTTAGAGTGGGTATTAGGGAGAAATTTCTTCACCCGAAGGGTTGTTAAGCATTGGAACGGGCTGCCCAGGGAAGGGGTGGAATCACCATCTCTGGAGGTATTTGGAAGACGTGTAGATGTGGTGCTGAGGGACATGGTGTAGTGTTGGTTTTGGCTGTGTGAGGTTGATGACTCGATCAAGGTCATTTCCAACCTAGACAATTCTGTCCCTCCCTTGGTCCAGGTGTTTGAGTTTGCAGGTCTCCTGGCGCCTTGCTGGTGTGAGGGCTGTCCGGTGCAACAAGAGAGGACGTTTTCCGCTCCTGAGCGATGATACTGTATGGTTGGCAATACTCTGTATAGGCATTTAATGAGCTAATGCTAAGTTAATGCTCAGTGGAGAGCACATGTCTTCAAAAGCTAGACTTAAAGAAATGTTTGATCCCATTTTCAGTCTTTACGGTTCTGTGGTGGCTTTTTACAACTTTTTGTTTTCCATTTAATTTTTAATTTTCGAAAGTTTCTATGTGCAAGGTTCAGTGCCCTTCAGAGCTCTTGCAGTTCACAGGAATGCTATAGGGAAAAAATGTCAAACTACTCTGCTATTAGAAATAGGCTGTTTAAAATACGTATCTTTGATTTGTTAGCATGTTCTGTAGTGATACTTTTCAGCAATTTGTGTATTGCTGTTACATGTGCAAAATATGCTTTGACTACAATCTTATATGTTTTGACTATAATCTTACATGTTATTGTTAGTTATTATTTCTGTAGAAAATATACTTGAAAGTCTGATTATTTTTTTTCAAGTCCCTAGTAAATGTAAGGGAGTCTGCACATGTTTGAGTAGAGTTTATATACAGATTCTATAATGTGCAGGAAGCTGAGATTGGTAATGAGTTGCTAGATGTAGAAATAGCGTACTGGGAGGATACCAAAGCTTTTATAAGAGGATTTCTTCTGGAAATAGCTGGTAAAATGCAAAGTAAGAAAAAATAGAAATTAACGAAGTGTGTGTGGGGAGGTGAAAAACACAGCTTCATATGGGAGAGTTTCGTCTCTAAGAAAAAAGCTGGCTGAACCTCTTTGTGTTTTTAACTGAGTTGAAGGGATAAAATACCAGCATAGCTCTGTGATCTTAAGCTCGCTTGAATATAACTCATTTGGAAATATCACAGACTATAATATGAATGTTCAGAGACTTGCCCTCTGGGAAGGGCACACTTGAAAATCCGCTTGCTGGAAGTAATCAGGATATTGTTATTTTTGAGCTGTATTTAGTAGGGTGCATTGGCATATGCCTAGTGTCCTTGCTTGAGAATATTATTCAGAATATTCCATCTGTGGCCATGAATTTACTTCAGAGATAATCAGAGACTCTTACAGCAAAGATAGTTGAAGATAACTATTCACATTTATTTAATTTAAAACTTTTACAAAAGCTATTTCTATTATGTAAAGAGGAATATTGCCATTTCTTGTTTTTACAGTGGAGGGTAGGGAAAAACTTCTTTTGCCATGGTTTTTGTAGAATTATATAACACAATGATGAGGAAACAGCTTACCAAATTGGACTGTAAACCCAGATGGCTTCTAATCTTGTCAAGATGAACTCATTATACTTAGTGGCATAGGTCAGGATAGAGTACCAGTTAAAATGTTGGGTCTTGCACGTCTACAAAGCTGAACGGTTTATCTGTAACTGAAGAAAGTTCTTACAAAACATAGCTGTTTTCTAAAATAAGCTAAACTGGTAACTATGCATTTGTTTTGAATGTTTGTCAAATTTACCTTGAGTTGGCAGGAGAGCTTCCCTGCGAACTTGTCATGGGATGCTTCTGCTTCTACAAGAAAACAAAATGTGAAATGGCATTGTGTTCTTATTTTCTAAATAAATCTGACAGTTCACCTGAGTGAAAGTTGCATAGAAGGTGTGGTTTTACAGTTGATCTGGCTGGGTTTCGCTCCTGATGACATGGCTTTTATTTGCCTTCATTGAGCCTACAGATAATTCTTATATATTCGTAAGTTTAGCCAGATCAGGGAGCTTATCCAATTGAGAACTCACCTGTGTTTTTTTTTAATTTTGATTTTGTTTGTTGGCTAGCTAGTTTTTAGGTGGTGCCCTGTGATTGCATGGTCTAGTAGACACTTCTGTTGTGACGGAGGAGAGAGAATGAATGAATCTGTAAGGACAGTAGTGCACAGATCTGCCAGTTCCCAAAGTAGCAGACACTTAGTTATACCTGTGTTATGATTCTGATTGTGAGATGCACAAGCTGAATTACTCCTAACTGTGTTAGTGTGACCTAGGTTGGCACACGGCCGAGTGGAGATGTGGTTATGGTACAATGAGCATACCCAGTAGATCCCATTTCCTTAATGGTATAGTAATAGACTGTGTTTGCATAAAAGCACTGCTTTGTGCAAGAGCATCTTCTGAGAGGGCTGTACTGTGTGATTTTGATTGAATACTATACCTAAGCAAGATAGGCGTACTAGTACAGCTTTTAAACTTAGTTCAGGATTAATTTTTTTTTTTCCTGGAACCAATTATAAAAAGAAACCACCTTAGATCACTTCTTAATCTTGAGTTTTAGGTGACTTCTTCACACTGTGTGACATCTTAGTATGAAATTTAATACTAGATAAGTTGCAGTAAAATCTTTAGAAATAAATGGTCTTTTGAATTTTTTTTTTGCACTTAAAGATAAAGCTAAGATCTTGTCCAACTATAGCATTAAAAATAGCTGGAAAATGTAATTCTCTGCAAGACTATTTTTCTTCTACATCTGTAGCGGAACTTCATAACTGTTACAAAAAAAAAAGTTTGTAGCTTGTGTGGTGGAACTCTGCCAGCAGCGCTTAGGCTACACAGTTTTTATTGCAGCCTGAGAGTACATACAGTTAGGTATTCTTCACCTTTTTCAACAGGGTAATCTAATTTTATTGCTATAAAGGAATACTTTGTTTCTGATCTTTCAGCTTTAACAACTTTTATTACTATTGTCAACACTAGAAGTGAAAATGAAGACTTTAAACATGTAGATTGCTTTATATTGCACAGAATGTCACTATTAGAGAGCAGCAAAGCTCCAGGAAAACTAAATTATTTTGTTTGGTTTTGCTAGATAGTATTATGTAAGTGGCATGGCATTCACTGCTTAACTTAACCTGTAGTAAAGAAGGTAAAAATCTTTTAATTGATGTCTATTTTCTGTGCCTTCAGCGCTCTGTTGTCAGCATCTTAGTATTGAGATAAATGCTAAAGTTTGACATAGCAGGTCTCCAGAGTCACTTACCGCATTCAATGGACATCACCCTGGACCTGAAAGTGCAGGCTTTATGAATCACAGAGCAGTCTTTCCAAGCACTGGATAGTGTATTGTAAACTGAGGAAAATTGAGAGCCTGAAAAAAAAATATAATTCTTTACTTTCTAAGAGCAGGGATTAAAAAAAAAAAGAGGTAAAAAAACCCAACCCAAACCACAGCTACTTCTTGTTTAATTTTTAATGCCAGTGTCTGTGTTCTTCTCACTGTTACATTTTTAGTAACATGGTTTAGTAAACAGGGGTTTTAGTTTCCTAGAACAGCCTTGTGCTTGCATTTTATAATGAATATGTAGTTATCTCAGATTATGAATCTTTAAAATATTCTGCATAAACTGCTTTTAATACAGCACATTTCTTTCAGCTGTTTCTTTTAGATTCTTTTTATTGATTGCTTGTCATGGCAACAGGAGGTGGTCCCTTTGAAGAAGGCATGAATGATCATGACTTGCCTAGCTGGAGCAATGAGAGCCTTGATGACCGGCTGAACAACACGGTATAATTTATCTTATCTTTCAGGTGCCATTTTATGCTGTAGGTTAAAATTACCAGGTAGATTTTGTTAGTGGCAGGTAACAATGCAAAACCCTAAGCCTTGTCAGTACACCTTTACAGGTAAGTATCTGCAAAACCAGCAAAAATAATTGAGGTAGACGTAAGCAGGCAATGAGTGTAATTCAGAGGTTGTGAAGTCTGTAGATGTACTTATGGGAGGTGTTTTGTGTGAATAATGTAGCTAGACACAAAGGCGTTGTAGGTGTCATGAAAGTGAAAACTCTAATTTTAAAAGTTCTAAACTGCTGAAGAGTCTTCAGCCAAGAAGAAAAATACAATTTTATTTTCATTTGAAATTAATGTAATGTGTAGTAGGATGAAGTGGGTTTAAAATTTCCTGACAAGCTATTTTTAATTCATGCAGCGGAGGAAATGATATTTTGTAATGTGATGTTTGCTCTAGAAAACTTAGTGCCTATTTTGATACTGCTTTTTATTTTTACTTCTAAAATGAAAGTAAACTCTCTTTCACTGAATTAAAACACTTACTTTTTATCGATGTGGATAACAGATATGATCTTTTTGTCCTTCCCTGTCCTTCCCCTTAAGGACTGGGGAAGTCAACAGAAGAAAGCAAACAGATCTTCAGAAAAAAACAAGAAAAAGCTTGGTGGGGAAGCTGAAACGAGGCTGACTAATGATATATCTCCAGAATCCTCACCTGGAATGGGACGGCGGAAGACCAGAACTCCTCATAGTTATCCTCATGCTCGATATATGACCCAGATGTCTGTTCCAGAGCAGGCTGAACTAGAAAGGCTTAAGCAAAGAATAAACTTCAGTGATCTGGATCAGGTTTGTGTGAATACTAGCTCCCACTATAAAAGTGACTAGAAAATTTATTCAGCTATCTCTTTAATAATTTGACAGATGAATAAAGAAAGCTTTCATAAGTGATAAAGGTAAAAAAAAAAAAGCTTATAGGCATCATGGGAGCCAAATCAAAATTCAGGTTTTGAACTTGAGAAGATTATGGGAAGTTAAGCACTGTGGCGTCCCTGTGCTTGAGAATATGCTAGCTGTCTTCGCTTTATTCCTCTCAGTCATTAACAAATTCCTGTGTCCTCAGATTGGTATTTCTTACTCATCATGCTTGTCTGCCACTCGAAAATATCCGTTACCTTATTTTGAAAGCCTGTTCTTGAAGTGCCACTTTGTGTTTCTGAACACTGTTATCCTTGTGGATTAAGCAGAAGAGTAGCATTAAAAACTGCTCCTCAGCAGAGTGTACTGAAATGCGTGGCATGAATTCTTGAGCCATAACTGTTTCTTTGGGAATATGGCACACTCATCCTTCCCTTGTCCAAAACAATCAAAAGTATGAGGGATTAATTCTTTGGTAACAAAGCATATATTTGTGCTAACAGTTTCAGAATAGAGGCTTGTTAATCTTTGCCGGAGTTTGTTGTTAACTTGTTTGGGTTGTGAAGATTCTTTCAAATGCAATTCATGGCTTTGACTTAGAATATAAAGACTGGGCATAACTTCCCCAAACATACATTACAGCGACAAGTTGCTATTTGTAAAGTTCTAAAGAAAAGCTGAAGTTAACAAGGTATCATATTCTGCAAGTGATTATGTTGCTGCAAGTGATTATTGTTACTCTCTTAAAGGTACCTGGAGAAGTAGGATGCCATTCACTGTAGTAAAAATGGAGGCCACTGTAGTAAAAATGGAGGCCACTGTACTAAAAGTAAAAAGGATGAGGAACTAAGCTCTGAGGAACTGCAGAACCCTTTTGCTTCTCAGCTGTTCTGGGAGGGTGGGTTGCTTTCTGAAAACTATATCGCAAAAATTGCCGGCGCTGTCTTTGGCTTTTGGCTAGTCAGTGACTAATACGGTAAATTTAAAATCAGTTTAATAATACTGCAGAACTGGTAATCCAAGCAGTGAAACTAGTCAGTGTTGAGAATGTATTGGAGAGGGGAAAAAGAAAAGCAATTGTTCTTTTTTGTTTGTTTGTTTATAGAGAAGCATTGGAAGCGATTCTCAAGGCAGGGCAACAGCTGCTAACAACAAACGACAACTTAATGAAAACAAAAAACCGTTCAACTTCCTGTCACTGCAGATAAACACTAACAAAAGCAAAGATCCTGCCTCAGGTTCCCAAAAAAAGGAAAGTGGGGTATCAATGCAATGTAAAGAGTTGTTTGGAGCTGCTCTGAGCAAGGATTTCTTGCAAAATTGTCAAGTCTCTGCTCAAGAAGATGGAAGGAGAGAACCAGCTATGGATAGTAGCCAGGTATTTACATAGCCTATAAAGTCTACAGAATACTGACTCTTAAAAGGGTTTTAGTTACCTTGTGACTTTTCAGTGCATCTTTCTAAATTTCCGAGAAGTATAATTGTTAAATCTTTATTCAAAATGCTTATCTTCTCACTGTTCTAAAGGGCAACTTGAGGAAAATGTGAAGCCAAACTTAATCCTGTATTGTTCTTTAGAAATCTGCTTGTTGGTAACAGAAGCAGTATTAATTTTCAACTTAGAGGTTGGTTCTCTTTTATACGGTTCCAGAAAATACTCTCACAGTTTAATATTTTCCTATGTTAATGAGCTCAATTCTGTGCTAGCCGATGTCGACAAGAAGCCCTGTGCTTCAGCCTTGCAAATTCACGCATGCATAAATCTGTCCTTATAAAAGCTGTTAACCACTGGTAGAAGTGTGCTTATAGGATTGAAAGTACTAGTATGTCCCCCTTTAATTACTGCTTTGCTGTTACTGTCACCATGTCTTGTGCATTAAATACATTAAAGCTGTAGCTGAATGCATTCAGTAATTTCAGTGTCTTTACAGATTGTGAGCAGACTAGTTCAGATTCGCGACTATATTGCTAAGGCCAGCTCCATGCGGGATGATCTTGTAGAGAAAAATGAAAGATCGGCCAATGTTGAGCGTTTATCACACCTTATAGATCACCTTAAAGAGCAGGAGAAATCCTATCTGAAATTTTTGCAAAAGATGCTTGTAAGTTTGAGAACACAATATATTTGTTTCTGCACTGTAAGCTTTTTTTAGGAGTTGACCATTGATGTTTTGGTGGTGCTACTGGGGGTGTTGGTTTTGTTTGATGTGTAGTACCTTCCATAGTTCATTTTTACTGCCCCCTTTTTATAGCATTTGATTTATGCCAATGAAATATTTCAGGCTAGAGAAAATGAGAAGGAGGATGTTCGGACTATAGATTCAGCTGTGGGATCTGTTTCTGTAGGTGAGAGCACATCGCTAAACATTGATGTGCAGTCTGAGGCTTCAGATACCACGGTAAGCTGCCTTTTAGTAATTAAGGTGTTAGAAATGAAGACTTTGTTTTGTTTTGGTTTTGTCCTGATTGTTGTGATAGTGTCATAATCTGCAGTTCAATTAAAAAATAGTAAATCTCCAAACACTGTTCAGGAGGTGTTTAGGCATGTGTGGATTATTTTTTTTGATATGGGGAAAAAAATTAATGATCCTGTCACAACAATATATCTGGATTAGTTTTTAAAAAGTCTTTAGTCTTTCTTCAAAGTAGGATGAAATGTTAAATGTTTACTTTGGCAGAGTATCAACTGTATTGATGTAGGAAGGAATAGTTTTCTATACAATTTTTCATCTCTAAATTTGTTTCTGTTAGTGGGCAAAACTTGCTGGTGTTGGGTGAGGAGAGGGTTAGAAATGAGTCATTAGTGGGCCATTGCCCAAGCATCTTTCTAGTGATATGATAGTATTGACCTAACACAGAAGTTTCTCTCCTTTTTTGGAGAGATGAGCACCTTTTAGAAAATATGTTCTGAATTTAGTTCCGAGATACACAGTCTTCCTTTCTATTTATAAAAGCTTTTATATTAACATGGTAAACAATTCTTGTACTAGATACAAAAGCATTTTAATAACAACTTATGTTTTACATCTTTCAATACTAATATACTGAGAAAAGGTACTAGAGAGCTGGTAATCCTTTAGGCAGTTAGTACCCTGAATGTTGTACGGATGAGGAGAATTTACATGCTAGGAAGTAAAACAGCAGTTAAAATATTAAGAAGTTTTTGTAATTATTTTTAGCTTTGTAAGAACTTCTTCTATCCCTGTAAAGAAATAAAATGATGGACATAGAAGATGTTCTTTTTAACTTAAAAAAAAAAAATTGAAAAATGCAGGGGAAAAAAACAGTACAGTTTTTAAGTAGTATGCCTGTAAACTTGTATTTTTCTTCATCATCTTTGCAAAATGGGTTTTAGTGTTGATGTTTGGCTCTTCATTTTGCATCTAATTTCTCTTAACATGCGGCTTGAATATATTAAATGCAGAATGAATACTTGATTGCTATATGGAGCCTTATTGTTATTAAAATTCTAAGAATGACTAAAAATTTCTTTACTTTTTAGCAGATTTTATTTGATACTCGTTTTCATTATTTGACAAGATACAAGTAGGTAGGTTTGTAACTTAAAAATGCATGCTAAGTTGGAGCACATGTTCAAAATCTAACATACTAAACTATTTAATAAAGGAGGTATCTTTTAGTTTGAGCATTCGGCCCCGCATTGAGGACAAACTAGGGAATTCAGCTTCACAAGAACAGGTTACAGACACTGATGTTACAGCAAGCCCTAAAGGGAAAAGTGACAGAGCTGCTCTGAATGACAGGGAAATCTGGCCTTGTAGGATTAATAGCCAAGAACATGGATTGACTTCAAAGGTACACTTCAAAATATTATTTTAGACTCAAATAGGGTTTATATATGCTGATTTTGTGGCTGTTTTTCTTTTTTTTTCTCCTGTTAACTGCTTCAAATGTATTTGTTACAGTGAATGTTCCCATTTGGCCTGCTTGTCTGTATCCAGCTGTCTTTTCATTGAATGAATCTTCTTTGCCTAGAGTTTTTTAATTGAAATAGAGACATTTGACAACTTTCTCTTTTGAAGTGTCAACATTGACAGAGGAAGTACTTCATGTAACTCTGTACAGCAGGTGTTCTGATTTTATGTAGGTGATCCTTCCAGTTTTGCTGTTCTCTTTCTGAGAAAACATTGTAAATGTGACTTTCAGACACTTGTCGTGTTCACACTGATAGTCTGCCAGTGCAAATTTAAGCTAATAACATCTAGAGAAAATAAATCAGAGAATAGTAGCCTTAACTTGTTCCACAAATGTTTTTCTATAGCTGTTTATATAAGTATTTGGTTGGAACAGGAAAGACTAAGAGGCTTGGAGTCTAAAACTTCTTTTGTTATCTGTTACTAGCTTTTCTATGGCTTTGTCTCTTACTATAATTAAAAAAAAAAAAAAAGAAAGAAAAAAAGGAAAAAGTCTTAAGTTTGATTTTTTTCATAAAATTATTATTTCTTTTCCATATAATAAAAGGCTTAAATGTTTTGTCAAGCTTATTAGTCTAAATGTAGAACTAAGCTTGAAAAATTTGTTGTTTGATTTTAATGAACTCGAGGAAATCTGGTACTTTATCTAAAGCTTGCATTAGTTAACAGGAAAGTGAGACTGAGACACATCCCCCTTTTTCCCTTTCTTCCCTTTGTTCCTTCCTGTGTTAATTTCATTGTGTGCTCTATTCTGCCTCTGTATATAAAAGGTGAAAATATAAGAGGAATGATCAGTGCCAGTTGCAGTATGTGTTTTAGTGGCACTTTGAGAAGTATAGAATCCTGGATGTGTTCTCCTTTCTCTGCTGGAAAGTCGAGCATTCCCTGGTACCCAGAAGTAGTTCATAAGATGCCTGTTTCTGTTCTGACATTTGGTGCAGAATTTTTGGACTGAGAGAATTTTGTACTTCAGAAACTCAGCAGTATGTGGAGAGAAGATGATGCTTTTAAAGTTTGTAATGTTCTTTTTAAATAATTCTCAACTCCTAACAAAAAGGAGGCAAACTTTTCCATGGTTTCATCTGCATAGTGTGATAATCCAACGTCAAACAGGACCGGGTTCTTAACTGGATGTCTTATACTTAATTTGCTAACAGTCTTCAAGTAAAAGTTCTGAGGCAAATCTCCAGCTTTTAAGTAGTATAGGATGAGGAAAATAACTTAGGTTTAATATGTATTTTAACTGCCCAACATGCTTTCATTCGTTCAGATCTAATTCCATGTGTTTGAAAATATGGTATAGAGAGGGTTCTATGCATGGTTTTGTTTTGAAATCGGTTTACCTAAATCTGGTCTATTCTAGTGTCTATGGCATAAATATAGTCTACAAAACTAAACACATTGTAGGTTAGAGAGGAATAACCACCCAAAAATGCTCTGCTGAAAATTTAGAGATTTTTGGCCAGTAAATCAAATTAGATCTTGTATTATATGTAGCTCTGTGATACTATGGCTTATCTTGCTTAGCTTTACCAGTCCTATAGCTTAATGGACTCTTCTATGAATTTATGATTCTAAGTCTGTCCTTTGTCGGGAGGCTTAGGTTAGTCTTTGGGACATGTTAAGGCGGATGACTGGATTTCTAAAGAGAACTTAATCCCCAGGAGCGGTAAGCATGTCTTGATGGTACAAGCTTCTCCCTATTGGATGTCTAAAATTTTCAGACTGAGAAGGACTACCTGAAAGGTGAAGCCGATTCATTTTCGCCTTTTTAGACTAACTAGGCTGTTTGAGTCTATTAAAGTCCTGCTTGTTTTGACACTTCTGTCACTAGTACTCAACAAATAAATTGTCCTGATTATGGTAATGTTCTTCCATATGTTGCAGGCCAGAGATCCGCAACAGGAAGCTAAAGAGGAGTTGGAGAACTTGAAGAAGCAGCATGATTTATTGAAAAGGATGCTACAACAGCAGGAGCAATTAAAGGCTCTTCAAGGAAGACAGGCAGCTCTTCTTGCTTTGCAACATAAAGCAGAGCAAGCAATTGCTGTCATGGATGATTCTGGTATGTGGAATGACAGTCTCTTCAATAGCATGTTAGCGTGCTGATTGAATTATTAAAGCTGGAATTGTGGAATGCACATTAAAAAGTCTTTTTTTTATAATACACTTTTTAAAAATATATATGTAAGGCTTGTATTTCTGAAAAGAGTTGACAGTGTAACCTTGTAAAATGGTGTGTCAGCTAAAAACCACACAGCTGACTTCTGTGGCTTACTTGTAAAATCCTGAAATTGTGGATTTTTCTCCTAAAAATTGGTCTACCACATCAGGTCAGGAGTCTGCCTGTCCTCTCCATCACTGTACCATGCCTTTGAAGGAAAGAGTCAAAGTTGGGGGATACAGTGTTCTCTCCCTTTCTGCAACCTTCTGGCTATAGGCAGTTGTTAGTGTGAGTTTTTGTTTGCTTTTTTCATGGGATTTGTTTTTTTGGTGGCTGTTTGCTTGACAGTTTAATAGCTACTGTTAGACTAATGGTCTACCCAATAAAAGAAAGGAGGAGGATGCTAAAGCAGTTACATAACTAAATATGAAAGTAGAACTCTTAAAATTCAATGGCATGTAAATTAGGGGCATGATTCTGATAATAGAGCTACCACCATTATGTGTTAACCTTCAGTTTAAAAGCATTCTTCTAATTTGTTTTCCCAACACTTCAAAAATTACCTTTGGGGCAGAGACTTCTTTTCGATAATCTGCTTAAAGGTGGTCCGCAGAGTTGTTTTCCCAAGAGTTCAGTCTTAAAAGGGATACAGTTGTCCTTGATTTGCGCACTGTTGACATCTGAACTATCTTTTGTTTGTTGGAAACTCATCCTGACCTCCACCCCTCCCTAAATTCTGTTCAGTTTTCTTTGGAAACGGGGTACAGTTACGTGTGCAGTCATAGGGAATGATACTTTTGCACTAAACAAGTTCAGATTCAGTCTGCATTACCATTTCATGACTCTTCCCCGTAAGAGTTGCCATTTAGGCTTGATCAGAGAGTATATGGGATAGCAGTTCTTATTACAGTTAATTTTTGTATTTAAAACAGCTTCATTTGTAGAAATATAAGCATTGGTTTCTGCATTTTACAGAAAGTCTCTTTTTAGGGTTCCTTGCTCTGATGAGCTCCTCTTTCTGCTTTTTCTTCTGTCTTCGATTAGATAGACTGTAGGAAAGAAGATGGAACTAGTTAAGAAAACTAGATTTTACTGTAGAAAGAGAAGCAGAGAAGTTGGTAGGTAGGGAGCTTCCAGAAAGATACCACAGGGGCAAAAGAAGCAAGTGCCTTCAAAAGGTGTTTCCTTGTTTCTCAAATAGTTTTCTGTAATTGCTTTTCTCCTATCTGCTCAGCAGAGGTAGACCTGTGGTAGACCTTGGTGTGCTGTTAATTTGTTATTTTAAGGAAGTAAAATTACATGCAGTGTTCTTGGTTTGGCTGTACTAAGTAGTAACAATTCTGGTTTTAATAAGAAAAATGTTTCCATCAACCCTGGACAACTTGGTTGTTTTCATTTTGCTCTGACCTTTTTAGCAAAACACAGAATGGACTTAAAAGTCCTTTCGTATGGTTCCTCACAAGGGAGCTGTGAGTTGACTTGATAGCGTTTCTGTAATGGAAATAATCTTTCAAGTGTAAAGTTGGTGGGAAGGACATAACATTAAAAATAATTACTGCGTTTGAAGAGGTGCAGTATATTGATGTTCTTGTTAAACCAGAAATTTTCATCAAATAGCCTTTATTTCATCGCTGTGGAAAAGTATTTACGTTTTTTCCTCCTTCTGCATGCCCAGTTGTAACAGAGACTACAGGTAGTGTTTCAGGAGTAAGCCTTACATCAGAACTGAATGAAGAACTGAATGACTTAATTCAGCGCTTTCATAACCAGCTTCATGATTCTCAGGTCAGTCCTTGGGTCGCACTGTATAAGTTTTGCCATTGTCTGTTTTTCATATTCTTTTGAACAGTGCAGTTAAACGTTTGTCTTGCTTATTTGTGTGCGTTTGCCAGTGGAGTAGTTAGGGTTCTCCCAAACTTGAAAGCTCAACATCTTTGTGAAGAGTTATTGGCTGACTGATTTATACTTTCTGTCTCTCCGTTTTCCGTGAAAGTCCAGAGAAGTAGTTTCTACATGGCAATAGAATTATATATTAAGTCAATATACAATATTAAGTTAATATATGTAATTAAATATATAATTAGGGTATCATGAGTGTTTTCAGGACCAATTTCCCTGTATGATGTTCTTTGTTCTGGTGTTGACTCTAGCAAGCCTATAAGAGAGCTTTTTGTTTCTTACAGTTTATTTGGCTTTTTTCATAGTAGTCTGAATAAAATGAAATTACTCTTTTTAGACACAGTCTGTGCCAGACAACAGAAGGCAAGCAGAAAGTCTTTCACTTACCAGAGAAATTTCACAAAGCAGGAACTCTTCAGTGTCCGAACACCTGTCAGAGGAGAAGGCGCAGCTTTTTAACAAGATGCGAATGTTGCAGGGTAAAAAGCAAAAAATGGACAAACTGTTAGGAGAACTTCATACGCTTCGTGACCAACATCTAAATAACTCCTCCTGTAAGTAAATGTAGGCAGAATTGTACCTTTTCAAGAATACAGCTTTTTTTAACGTGCATGTTTGTAACATGGTCTTTCAGCTTGCAACTGGTTAATGAAATGGCGGTGATAAAGCTGTGCTGGGGCAATATTATGTAAATGTTTTGCCTTTTAATGCTGTATAAGTTTCTGGCTTAATTGAGAGCTCTACAAGTAACAATGACGAGTGTTTTTGCTTGTAGCACTTTGGTTTATAACATTATCAAAGTTGACGAATATGAAGATGTGATGACAGGATTTTTTTCTTCAAGGCTTGCCTGTGACACATCTGACTTGTGGAACATACCATATGAACTTGAAATTTCTGTGTTTTTTGTCACCGTACTCCTGATTTTCTGTACTCAGCACTTCAGATGTTCATAGCTCTATGGTGTTACGGCGTTGCTTGTCCACTGTCAAAAGGTTTTCTCATGTGCTAGTTGCAGGAACTTTGGTCATAGGTTATATCAGAGGAACTTAACTGTCTGAATAGACTAGAGTTTCGGCCTGTTCCTTAAATGGCTTTTTCCTCTCCTTAAAGTCTTTATGTGGGCCTGCTTGCTGCTCTTGCTTTCTCATTTCTAGAAACACTTTTGTACTGCTGATGTTTGTCTTATAGCTGGAAACTTCTGAGGGGTGATCACAGTGCATTCTGGTTAACATTAAGAAATAAGGCACCTGAAGCATGGTCCGGGAGAAGGGCAGGCTGATTTGATAGTTACATTACTACTTTCTACATGTAATTAATGCATATTATGTAAGCATATTTGGATATGATTTCACATAGCTGCAAAAAGCAAACATCAAATCTCAAATCTGTGTTCTACAGCATATGGATGCAGGAGCTGAGCAGAAGAAAAGAATTTTTATCATTTTGAAATGTTAAATTTCAAAAAAAAGCAATTCAGCCATAAATAAAACCTTAAAGTAACTCTTTGGGCAGATTCAGAGCATGAAAGCTTCCACTTCTGAAGTGGGATAAAGCTAAAAGGAACTGACTGAAGTCTTGTTTACAAAAGCTACATAGTGCTCTGCCTGTTGGTATTGCATGCCATGAAACTTAGGAACAAAAGCGTTTGTTCTTCTAAAAAAAAAGTTATTAACAACTGCTGTGTATGTTGGTAATATTTTCTGTAGTTACATTTTACTGTAATTCAGTTAAGCGCGTTCTTTTTGCAAGTTGTTCTTATGAGCTATATGTCTTTTCTGTAGTTTTTCCTGCTTCAGGTTCTCCTCAAAGAAGTATCGATCAACGAAGTACAACTTCAGCTGCTTCTGGTCCTGTAGGCATAGTTACTGTTGTCAATGGTGAATCAAATAGCCTGGCATCTGCTCCTTACCCTCCTGATTCTCTGGTTTCACAGAATGAGAGTGAAGAGGATGACAATCTAAATCCAACAGAAAAACTTCAGTAAAAGTCCTTTAATTTTTTATTTCCATGATGTGCTTTAGTGATTTTGAGTGTTAAAAGTTCTGTGTTAAGAAACCATTTTGTGTTTTAATCTACCTAATTTAGTATTGCATTACTAAATATATAGTATTACTATAATACTAATTTAGTATTATATTACTATTTAGTAAATGGTCCAAGACAGTTAAATGAGTTCAGAGCTTCAAGTGGAAGCTTGAAGTTCTTACAGCTAGGAAAAGGGCAGTAAACTTTAAGAGCTTTAAATGATATATATACTTTTCAACTCTACGTAATTTGATTAATATGATAAAACACATGGCATATTCTGGGCTTTTTTTTCCTTCTCAGGAAGCTAAATGAAGTTCGTAAGAGGCTGAATGAGTTACGTGAGTTAGTTCACTACTATGAGCAAACGTCTGATATGATGACAGATGCTGTGAACGAAAACACTAAGGAAGAGGAAGAAACAGAAGAATCAGAAAGTGATTCTGAACATGAGGATCCACAGCCTGTTACAAATATTAGGTTGTCATATTTTTTGTTCTCCTAGATCTTTGTAGCTAAGGTGTTTCAGGCTTCCTGAAGCAATATATTATTTCAGTCAACCAGAAGTAACTTAATTCTGTAATTACGTTAACTTTCCAAAATTTTTACTTTGAAGTAGTGTTCTTATACAGATGATAAATAATAATCTTGTCCTTGGTAACTTATTTATATAGCAATTGTAGATTAGATTGGACATTTAGAAAATGGCTATAAGAGACTTCAAAATCTGTAATTCCTTTGGATTTAGCACTGAATTACGTGTGTGGAATTCTGCTAGAAGGTTAACAGGCCCAGACTAGAGAATTGGAATAAAAACCAATTTCAGTTTAGAGAGGCATTTAGAGCTATAGTCTGACGGGGCAACTGTGCACCCAAGGATCTTCACCATGCAGAAATGAATACTAATTTAGCTATGAATCATATAAAGCTTTCATAATATAGACATATACCTTGAAAGCCTCTTATATTGTTGTAGATCTAGCAGGGGATAATTCAGAGCTGCTTCTCATTGCTTAAAAAAAAAATCTATTGGAGAAATGGATATTGACAAATACCAAATGTCTGGACTGATTTTATATGGGGTTGATTTTTTTTTTTAAAGGTCAGGACACATTCCCATAAAAGCCAGTTAATAAAATGTCTGAAGTAAAATTCCATTTATGTAATTTCTTAGAAGTTAACATGAGTGATGTATTTTACCCTAGAAACCCTCAAGGAATGAGTAGTTGGAGTGAAATAAATAGCAACTCAAATGTACAGTGTGGAACTAATAACAGAGATGGAAGACATCTTAATACAGACTGTGAAATAAATAACCGATCTGCTGCTAATATAAGGACTCTAAAAATGTCATCTACTCTAGGTATGTTCTGAAATCTTCTAATAATTTTGATTCTTCATGCAAATAATTCTGATAGCCGCACAGAATTTGTGAGAACCTTGTTTGATGAGCAAAATGTTCAAGAGTCTAATCATTAAACTGATATTTTTCTAATGTCCAGTAATTACAGTGGACTTCAGAAGTTCAATAATGTGTCATTGGTACTGTTTTGTTTCCTCCTCTCCCCTCCTCCAGACTGTCGTAATAGGGAGGATGACAAAGATACTGACCTACCCCAAGGTGAAGACGACGAAGTGGAAGAAGATAGAGTTAGTGAAGATTCCATGTCTAGTCACAGAAGCAGCCTGGGTGATGCTGCTGGAGATGCTGAGTTTGAGCAGAAGATCAATAGGCTTATAGCTGCAAAACAGAAACTTAGACAGCTACAAAACCTTGCTGCTATGGTGCAGGTATCTTATGAATATAAATCTCTGCACAAAAATACAGCATTCATTATTTCATGTAATGTTTAACTTTTAATAGGGAAAAACACCCTGCTTAGTGGAACATTTAAAAAGCTCATTTTTAGGCTGGGGAAAAAGAGATACTGTGTGATTTTTCTGAAGTCAAGGGTGATACTTCTGAAGTTCCAATCTGGAATTTTCTTGGGGAATACTAACCTAACAGAAGAATGCCCTTAAACTTATCACTGGATTACGGAACATGAACCAAGAAGTCTAATATTTTTTTAAATAATATTGATCTACATTTTTAAGCTTATAATGAATATTCATCAGTTTTAGGTTTTGAATCCTAGGTTTTGCAACATTGTTCAATCAATGAGGAAAAATAATTTGATTAAAATCCTCAGATGTTGCAACACGTTCAAGTTAGGGTGTTTTGGTTTGGGTTTAAGGGGTGTTGTTGGCTTTTGGGGGTTTTTCTAGAATCTTGAGGGCCTATGCCCTGCTATGAATTGCAGTGTTTTTAATTTAGAATATCTCATGCTAATTTAGTGATGTTTACTAAAACATCTTTTCATAAATCTAACGTCCCTACAGAACGCTTACATCTGAGCACTGCCTAATTTAATGTCTGCATACCAAATACACATAGGTGTATCAGAAATGTAAAGGCTTTATGTGAGAACTCTCAAATCAATCTCAATTAGAACATACAGTTTACAATAGCAACAGTATAAACGCTGTATTGTTATTTCAAGATTATACTGCTACCAAAAACTTCTCAGCATCTGGATCAGGCTTGTTTTTATCATCCCTATAGAGATGTTAACTGTACAGTGGTATAAATCAGAATTAGAGATGATACAGCAGCTTCATTAATAAATAACCTAATTAATGGCATGTCTTCAGTCTTTCCCTCATATTTACAGGGCTTGTATCTGTACGTACTCAGTAATGGAACTGTAGGTCTGTGTAGGCTGTACCATACTTGGTCACTGGTGATGATGATCTCTCCTGTTCAGCAGGTTCTGTATTAAGAAGAATCAAGTTAAAAACCAAAAGAAACAGTGGCTGCAACTTTAATATTTTCAATTTAAGTTGAGAACTGAAAATACAAAAATTAAGGAAAGTGGAACAGAGAACCACATAGAAGACTTTTGAAAATATTTTAGACTTAACTTTCAAGAGTAGTTTTGCTTTTATTTTAAGCTGTTAATAGTAATACTTAGCTTCATGACTGCAGTAATTATGCATTTGTGTTCACCTCAGTCGTCTTCTATTCCTCTTTTTGCCTCTCCCTTTGTTTCTTGACATGCCTGTGTGTTTCTGTCCACTCAGTCATGGGCATAAAATACAATTCAAGTGGTTTATGCTTCCGGAATGAGACATGTTATCTTATTTTTATAGTGGAAGTTTCAATAGTGTGAGCTTTGTAACTTTAAATTCTCTCATTAATTTATCTTAGTCATGATGCCATGAAGATGATGACTTCTCAGTTTATGATCTGAACTAAAGATAAAGCTATTCGGACTGTTTAGTTTTGAAAAATTAGTTTGACAAACAAAACTTGTTACATCTTGTGTATCATCTTGAAAACAGCCTAACTGCCTTTGGCATCCTTTCAGGATGACGATCCAGAGCCTCAAGCAACAATTGCAAATGCATCTAATATTGGTGACTTGTTTTTGGGTGAGATGGAAGAGACAAAGCAACAACCAAACAATGTCCGAGCTAGTACCAACAAGTTACAAAAAGATGTAGGCCTGAATGAAAAAGCAAGGTATGCCTTTGTCAAAGGATAGTAGAATCGTGCTTTAGGCAACTTCTTGCCAAATAATATGCGGGTAACTTATTTACGCAGAGAGAAGTTTTATGAAGCTAAACTTCAGCAGCAGCAACGGGAGCTTAAGCAGTTGCAAGAAGAAAGGAGAAAACTGATTGAAATTCAAGAAAAAATTCAAGTGTTACAGAAAGCTTGTCCTGACCTTCAAGTAGGTAGAATGTATTTCTTTGCCTTCCTAAGCTGTTGAGCAACAAACTCCATTTTTTCACTATAGAAATTGGAAAAAATTTAAAATTGGTAATATTTGTATACTGTAAGCGACTGGACTTCTAAGCCTAGAGAAGACCTCTGGTTATCCACTGTAGGTTCTTGCTCAGTGATTGCTGTATCAAGCTCCAATTTCATTGTAGTTTGTCCTCAAAAGCTTTGATTTCAGTCTCTTCAGAATTAGAGAACCTTCTGTCTTATTTTGAGCCTGAAATTTTTCTGTCTGTACCTGCTCTAGTACCTGCTCTACACTGCTCTTAGTAGTCATTTGCAGGGTCTGGTATTTTGAAACAATATTGTCTTGTAAATATGATCTCAACACTTTGTTGTATTCAAACTTAACTGCACAGTATTGTACTGTTTCTTATACTCTTTGAAGATGAACTTTATGAAGTAAGCAGTAAATTATCAGTACTGTGCATCTACTGCATTATAGAGTACTATATTACATAAAAATAAGTTTTGTTGATTGCTGGCTAAGTTCTGAAATAAGTATTTGATTCAGAAATCTCTTTTCACTGAATACTAATTTTCCTGTCTCATAAAGCCTGAACTGTGTTGAGTTTTAACAGCGGGTAAGTGTTAGAAAGCTACTCTACTGTATTTTGCTGTTTTGCTTTATCTTTCAGTTGTCAGCTGGCCTGGGCAACTGCCCAGCAAACAGGCAGACTTCACCAGCAACCTCAACTCCGGGCATGAATGAGTGTAACACAGCTGGCAAGCCTTTGCTGGAATTTGATGAATCTGTACCAGTAGGCAATGAGGTATTTCATACTTGTTATTCTGTGACGTAAAAAAAGGTTTAAAAAGGAAAAAAGTTCTAGATAACTTGGACACTTTTTTAAGTATTTAGCATGGGAAGTGGAGTAGTAGCCATTTTAACAAAGGATGTATAACTTCTTTGTTTATTTTCCGGAAAGAAGTGAATATTGATCTGAACTGGGAAGAGATCTTCCGCAAATGTAGCAGTTGTTGCCAAATATTAATGTGGAAGTTTAATGAACTTTGAATTTGAACTGTGAACATTTGATAGTGTATACCACAGGCAAGTCATCCATGAAGAAAATGATGGCAGTAATTGAAACGTAGTTTATCTTCTATGCATCTTCTTTCCCCTTTTCCCCAAAAATACATGCCTTAAATAATAGTCTGGATATTACTTTCTGACATTTATGCTAGCATTTGTAGGTGTGGAGGGATATGTGATTTCCTGGCTAGACTTGACGTAAGAAACAAGTATCTGAAAAATATTTTTAAATAAACTTTCTCTGTGAGTTGCATCAGCATTCTTGTAAATTTTCCTTTAGCAACTTAGGTGAGGAGGATTGGGCAATGCCTGTACTGTTGTCATTAAAACAGAAATTTTCCTTCTCCAAGAAGAGCATTTCAGAATTTTGGCATCTTCCAAATAAGCATTATAGGACAACTTGTCTCTTTTCACTAAATAAAAGGTCTGAATTCTTCCTGCTAAAAAGAAACTGTCTCTACAATGAATGTGCTGATGCAATTGCTAACACACTACAAACACTGGCCCAGGTTGCCCAGAGAGGTGGTGGAGGCCCCATCCCTGGAGACATTCAAGGCCAGGCTTGGTGAGGCTCTGAGCAACCTGATCTAGTTGAAGATGTCCCTGCTTACTGCAGGGGGGTTGGACTAGATGGCCTTTAAAGGTCCCTGCCAACCCAACATGTTCTATGATTATATGATTAATTATAAAGATATATATACATTTATATATATACATACCAGAGGGCTGGAGCACCTGTGCTATGAGGACAGGCTGAGAGAGTTGAGGCTGTTCAGCCTTGAGAAGAGAAGGCTCCGGGGAGACCTTATAGCCCCTTCCAGTACTTAAAGGGGCTACAGGAAGGATGGGGAGGGACTTTTTATCAGGGAGCGTAATGATGGGACAAGTGGTAACGGTTTCAAACTGAAGGAGGGGAGATTTAGATTGGATATCAGGAAGAAATTCTTTACTGTGAGGGTAGTGAGGCAGTGGACCAGGTTGCCCAGAGAAGCTGTGGCAGCCCCATCCCTGGAGGTGTTCAAGGCCAGGCTGGATGGGGCTTGGAGCAACCTGGTCTGGTGGGAGGTGTCCCTGCCCACGGCAGGGGGTTGGAACTGGGTGATCTTTAAGGTCCCTTCCAACCTGAAGCATTCTATGATGCTGTGATTTTTGTTGGAAAACTTCTTAGCTCTAGCGCCACCAACTAGTTCAGTTCCTTTCAGGCTTGAGTACATTGTCCCTTAAGTCTGCGTTTGCCAGTCTAGTTCGCTTACACAATTGTTTTTGTACGTTATGCTATTATGCTGTTTACGTGTTTGTGAAAAGTATCTTGCCATTTATGCTTTCACTGTATCTAATTTGAGGTAGATAAAGGCCTCTTTCTACCTGTACCTTTCCCTTTATGTGCTCTTCTTTTAAATCATGGCTTCCTTAAGTCTTGTTCAAATATACACTGCAACTTGAAGTTTCTGTGGGTTGCAGAAAATCTTTTTGTTGTATCCTCTACTTTGTTATCAACGAAGTACTCAGCACAATTCATAGAATTGCCTAGGTTGGAAGGGACCTTTCAGATCATGCTACTTAAAGAGCTAACAATGCATAATTTATGTGACAAAAACAGTGTTGAATGAAACATACACTGTTTTTCTTAAAAAATTCTGTTCTATAATGTTTAATTACCTTCTTAGATTTTGCAGTATTTGGGATAAACATGGGATGTATTTTGCAGCTTCCTGTACTGTAACTTCAGTTACCAATGCCTGAACAAAAAGGTATCAGTGTAGTATCGAGTATTGAAATTTGTATGTGCTTTAGTTTAGATTGTATTTATTTTGTTTATAGTCTAATGTCTTCCATTTTACTGCAAACAGTTATGGTCTGAGATGAGAAGACATGAGATATTAAGAGAAGAATTGCGACAGAGAAGAAAGCAACTTGAAGCTTTAATGGCTGAACATCAGAGGAGGAGAGAGCTCGCAGAAACAATATCTACTGTTGCTGCCTCTGTGAAAAGTGAAGGATCAGAAGCTCAGCGTACTCCACAGCAGAGTAGGACTGAAAAGTAAGAACACGAAGTCGCACTGTGTTAGTCAGTGGGTGCTTCTGTTGTTTTGCGAGATGTCAGTCTTGGGGCAGTTCCCTGTTTTCACTGAATGTGATGGTATAACAGAGCAGTAAATTAATTTCTTGACTTCTAATGTGACTGTTAGTTGGCAACTTGCCAGTTTTATGGGTCTTCCCAGCATATTTAACCTCCCCTGCTTCATAAATGGTGAAAAATCACCTAAGGAGAGGAGAATGTGTGGAAAATGCCAAATGCTCAGAGTAATTTTTCTTCATCTCTGTAACATTTATAATAGTAGTAAAGTAATAGTTTTCCAAAACAGTAATTTTATTTAACTGTCCCAGTTATCAGAAGAATACTAGTTTCATTTTGCATTGGTGAGATAATGTTTAAATTAATTTTGGTGCAGCTTGATTAATTGGAGATTGATAGACTTGTAATTGTCAACAGACTGTTTTAATAATTTGTCATAAACCAAAAAAACCCCAAAAACCTTCCTTCCCAAACACCCCTCTCTTTCATTTTTCCTTTTTTCCTTTTTGTTTTTTCTTTTTATTTTTTTTTTTTCCTTCAACGTTTACTAGGACAATGGCTACCTGGGGAGGTTCTACCCAGTGTGCACTAGATGAAGAGGATGGAGATGAAGACGGTTATCTCTCTGATGGAGTTGGTCAGGCAGAAGAAGAGGAAGAAGATGCATCAAGTTTGAATGACAGTTTCTCTGCTTATCCCAATAACAACATACCAGAAAATGGATATTTTGTTAAAGAAAACAAGGACAGGTTAGTGGCATTACTTGTTGATGTGATGCTCATCAGAGTACATTTGGAAGGGGTAGGAGAAGCATTGCATTAGCTATGAGGCATCCTTAATCAAGTGAATTTAATTAAAAAAATTCATTTAATTAATTTCTAAAAATTAAGTGACATTTATTTCTGCTTGCTAGGGAACTGTGTGCAGTGGTGTGTTCTTGTGCGAGTCTCTGTAACTGCAATGTGTATAACTAATTTGATTATTTCTTCTGTTTTCGGTCATATTAAATGTCTGCAGTTGAGCTCTCCAGTTGTGTTGCAGTACCTCCATACGTTCCCACATTGTTTTAATCAGCTTAAAAGATAACATATATGAAACCTTTGCCATGATATTGATTTGTCTATTCAAAAAAAGAAGTAATTCAGACAATTAAACTAACCCTGAAATGTTTGCTTTTAAATTGTTGGCTTTTGCAGCTTTGAAAACTATTTCTTACTAGATTTTTTTAATTAACATGAATATTTTTATCTCTTGCTTACCTGATTGATTTCCTTAATGAGCTTTCTGTGACTAAATGAAAATGCTATGTTAAAAGTAATGTGTATCTCTTCGACTGATTTTTCTCTTGTTTTTAATACCAAGATAATTTTAGTAGATAGTGGCCTTCTAGTCAGGAGCTGAGCCTCTTAATTCTTTGTGTATTATGTTGATGGCTTCAGTTTTCATCTGAGCATGTACTATGTATCAGTAATGGGCAATACTGAAAACAGGATCCAGAACCATCCTTAGCAATTCTTTTTTGACAGCGGTTGTCAGTTGGGTGGCTGTTACTTTCCATTTGTTTAGGATAATGTTGGATTGACAAAATCGCATGGGCGATTAGCTGGCACACTGAAATGGCCTGTGCCAAGTGAGGAGTTGATGTAATTTGAATAATGGAAGTACCATTAGAAGAAGCTGTTTGAAATGTCAGCTTTTGTCCTCATTCTTCCTTTTTTTTTCCCCCACCCAGGTGGAAAAATTGCCGTCCTCTTTCAGCAGATGGGAATTATCGTCCATTGTCTAAGGCCAGGCAACAGCAAAACATAAGTATGCGACGTCAAGAAAACCTTCGGTGGATGTCTGAACTTTCATATGTGGAAGAAAAGGAACAATGGCAAGAGCAGATCAATCAGTTGAAGAAACAGCATGAATTTAGTGTCAGCATTTGTCAAACTTTGATGCAGGATCAGCAGGTAGATATGAAGAACAGTTATTTTGCTGTTTTTACTTCTTTTTTTTCCCTAAATCTTTCCAGCAATAACTTCTGGTTTTGGTAATTTGGTCACTGTCGCGTATTTTCTTTCCACAGACCCTCTCTTGCCTTCTACAGACTTTGCTTACAGGCCCTTACAGTATGATGCCCAATAATGTTGCATCTTCACAAGTACATCTTATTATGCATCAATTAAACCAGTGTTACACTCAGCTGACTTGGCAGCAGAATAACGTCCAAAGGTTTGTTGACTATATTAGTGTTTGACTGGAATTTGAAATGCTTTAGTAACAGAGAACATGGTTATGTGAATAAAAGATTACAGATAATGGCTAAATATGAGACTGTTGAACTTCGGAGTCGATTACAAGCTTTTGAAATTGTATACAGCATTTCTGGTTGGTATTTTCACCACTGCTTTAATGCCTTTGAGGGGATTCTTTTTGAGTAATCTTTACTTAAGAGAACCAGAAGTTGGCATCTCTTCCAAAAATCTCTTGCGATAGCTTTATTTGGCTTTTTTGGTTTAAACTTGCTTTCCTTGAGTATGCTTTTATGTCTGTAGTCTTCACTAAACTACCTGGCAAGATTCTGGGTTATAATGCTTAGGAAAGATGGTGGAAAAGCTTTTTGTCCGTTCTTAGTGTTATCAGTCAGAATTTATGCTTACTTGTGCTCCATTTGGATATACTACTTCTACCTTCTGAACAATGATCTTTTTTTAAAAAATGTAATAGTCATTTTAATTCATGCAAGCTTTTCACTTTGTTTTGTATTTGGTAAGTGGTATATAGTTACTGGACTCATATAATATTTTAAAGTAGTTTTATTGCCACTGCTGCAAATCTTTTGTGTCTTCGGTTGTTTCTATTTAAGTTTCCTTTTCAGCCTGCTTATTTTTTTAGTACCTAGTCAATTTTTTTATATTCTTGCAAGCATGTTTAACTTCTGTGAACATGACCACTAGTACAGAGCGGTTGATTTTAAAACTGTTCTTGTCTGTTGCTCAGGATTAAATACAAGATGTTGTTTTCTTGAGTGTTTGGTTTTTTTACTAGCTAAATGGAGGAGGTCTTCATGTACATTACATGGGGCAGGTGAAATAATATGAATCTCAAATTACTTGAGTATAAATTTACAGCTTTCCCTTCGCATTTTTTTTCCCCCCAAGTGCTTATTTTTCCTTGTTTTGAAGGTTGAAACAAATGTTAAATGATCTTATGCGCCAGCAAGAGGAACAACAGTGTCAAGAAACGCCATCAAGAAAGGAGAGAGGCAGTAGTGCACCACCACCTCCATCACCTGTTTTCTGTCCGTTCAGCTTTCCTCCGCAACCCGTGAACCTGTTTAATGTACCAGGATTTACTAATTTTTCTTCCTTTGCTCCAGGTGAGTAGTACTACAGGTGTGAAAAGTAATATGAATTTCAAAAATTTCCGTTCCCTCATTTAATTGAAATCTTAACGTGAACTTGTTGGAACTCTGTGACTTTGCCTTTATGTTGAAATGGTCTTAAACAGTACTTGAATGAGTCTGTATTATCCTAGCAGAAGTTTGTTAATGTTTATTGCTGAACAGTTGTAGATTTTGACTTCTTACTGAGAAAGTCTTGCTTTGCATACTGAAGTTGGTTATAGTCGAAAATACCCACTTAATAAAGTTAATATTTAAAATGTTCTTCATCCAACATATGAAAAGCCACGTTTGAAACTTTTACATACCTTCAGCAATCACTTAATAATGTTCTAAGTGAGCCCTCTTAATTTTAAGGTAGCACTTCGTAACTTTTTCTCTTTTCCTTGGAATGTGTTTGAAATGACTGGAGGGTGTTGCTAATTTTTGTTCCCATCAGAGGTATAGGGTAACTGTTGATTTGGATACAGTGTTCCTAATCTCATTACCAGTAACCTGATCTGGTGGGAGGTGTCCCTGCCCGTGGCAGGGGGGTTGGAACTCGGTGATCTTTAAGGTCCCTTCCAACCCAAACCATTCTGCGATTCTGTGATTACCAAATCTACTTTTACTGTTAAATTAGAAATGGAAAAAAAATTAAGTATTTTACTGTATCATTAAAAATTGTTAAAGCTGTTTTAATAATATATTTCAGCCTTTTCGGGGAAACCAGGAAATAGGCATAGGTATAGATTGTAGCTTTCAGATTTTAAAGGCTGGTTTCTGTTAAGGATAGATTTTAAATTACAGAGAACCCGCACAGAAGAATAGTTATGTTCAATTTGTCACTACTATAAAGATTCTGAAGTTAAAATAAGTGTTATGAATTTATGACTTCTTTGACCCTGTGAATACTTGTACCATTGGAATTTTCTTGTCAGTTTGGTAGTTAAAGTATTGACAAGTTCTTAGTGCAGACAGAACTCTACCTTTTTTGGAACTGATGTCATTTTTACCTTCATTTGTAGGAGCTTTTTATTGAGGGTTCTTCAAGTACCGTCATCTCTCCACTGATGGGATTGTAGTGGTATATGTAGTATCCAGCAATGTTTGAAACCTGCATTTAAGATAAATTCCGATTATTGCAGTACTTTCAGAATGAAAACAGTTTTTGCTTACTTTCCCCCTGTAATTTTGCTTTATAATTTTATGTTGCCACACAATGTCTCAGATTTTACTTTTATCACACAGATAATGAGGTAGTATCTTCTGACTCTCTTGTTTACTTTGTAGGTATTAACTATAATCCAGTGTTCCCTTCTGGTTTTGGAGATTTTGCACACAATATTTCCCCGCAGAGCAGTGAGCAGCAGCAGCAACAACATCCTCTAGATCATAATGCTTCTGGGAAAACTGAGTATATGTCATTCCCCAAACCTTTTGAAAGCAGTTCCTCTAATGGAGTAGAAAAACAAAGGTATTTAATGTTACAGCGCAACTCTCCTTTAATCATTTTTCCTCCCTCTCTCCTCCCTTTTCTGGGGCTTGTGGGAATTCATCATTCTTTTAGGGAATTTATTGTAGTTTTTGTTTAATTTTTTTACTTTTTTTTTTCAGTAAAGTGTTCTACTTTTCTGTATGTTAACTAGTGTATCATTTCATGAATATTTTAAGATCAAATATAGTGTTGGAGTGGTTCTGTGATAGTTTTTGTAAGTGGAGGAAGACTTCATTTCCATGGTTTTTTTGAAACTGAGCTGTGTCACAGAATCGTAGAATAGTTTGACCTTTAAAGGTCATCTAGTCCAACGCCCCCTGCAATGAGCAGGGACATCTTCAACTAGACCAGGTTGCTCAGAGCCCTGTCCAACCTGACTTTGAATGTTTCCAGGGATGGGGCATCTACCACCTCTCTGGGCAACCTAGGCCAGTGTTTCATTACCCTCACAGAAAAAAATTCTTCCTTATATCTAGTCTAAATCTCCCCTCTTTTAGTTTAAAACTATTACCCCTCATCCTATCGCTCCAGTCCCTGACAAAGGGATCTCCCCATCTTTCCTGTAGCCCCTTTTAGGGGCTGGAGGGCCACTATAAGGTCTCCCCGGAGCCTTCTCTTCTCCAGGCTGAACACCCCCAACTCTCTCAGCCTGTCCTCACAGCAGAGGTGCTCCAGCCCTCTGATCATCTTTGTGGCCCTCCTCTGGACCTGCTCCAACAGGTCCATGTCTTTCCTCTGCTGAGGGTCCCCCTGAGCTGGAGGCAGCACTGCAGGGGGGGGTCTCAGCAGAGCAGAGGGGCAGAATTCCCTCCATTGCCCTGCTGGCCACGCTGCTGGAGATTCAGCCCAGGATGCAGGGGGCTTTCTGGGCTGTGAGCGCACGTTGCTGGGTCATGTCCAGCTTTTCATCCACCAACATCCCAAAGTCCTCCTTGGCAGGGCTGCTCTCAATCCCTTCGTCCCCCAGCCTGTATTGACACGGGGGGTTGCCCCGACCCAGGGGCAGGACCCTGCACTTGGCCTTGTTGAACCTCATGAGGTTCACACAGGCCCACTTCTTGAGCTTGCCCAGGTCCCTCTTGATGGCATCCCGTCCCTCAGGCACGTCAACCATTTGAATAGCTAGAGGATATAATTTCAGCAAATGCTTAGTTTTTGTGCTACAGTAGGTTGTAATGAATGTTGTTTTATGAAATGTTCTGTCCTTTAGAACTATGTGAGCACAACAATAGCTTCATAAGTATATTCAGGTTGAAATCGGTGATAAATATGAATTTCTTCAGACATCTTCTGTTTTCCATTTGTAAGGACTCTCACTAGATTTTCTTTTTTTTCAATGTTCAGTTGATGACTAAGTAACTAGGGCAAATAACTTGCATTATGGATAGAGCTATTTGCCTGGTAATACATCCTGCTTCTATCTAAGAGACTAGGTTATGATATACTGTGGTGTTTCCTTTTTTTCTGACAGAAGGAGTCATAGACAACCTGAAGATGAAATGGAAAAGAGATCAACTTGGCTTAATGATAACCAGGAAGTGCAAAAAGATGATCAGTCTCAGCTGAAAGCAGGTTTTGCAGTTTCAGTACAAAATGTTGCTTCCAGTCATAAAAATCAGTCTGACATGAGCAGGAGAAGAGAGTTTGATGAAGAGTCTTTGGAGAGTTTTAGTAGCATGCCTGATCCAATAGACCCAACTACTGTGACAAAGACATTTAAATCTAAAAAAGCATCAGCGCAAGCAAGCTTGGCGTCAAAAGACAAAACACCCAAATCGAAGAATAAGAGAAAGAGTTCTTCTCAGTTAAAAGGCAGAATTAAAAATACTGGTAGGTTGTAAAGTAGTCTTAAATACCATGGCAAACTGAGCTTGCATTATCATCATTACATTCCAGAGAATTTACTCTCCATAAATGGTACTTATGGTCATGAAGATAAGTTATTGAAATATGAATTCATTTTACATAACATAACTCTTAGTATTTCAGTAAATAAAAAGCATTACTGATTAGGACATCATGTTTTGAATGAATAGTGGATGCAGATACACTAAGATTTGGAATAAACACCAGGAGAATCTTCCTCTTCATTATGTCTTCATGTTCAAACTGGATGACTTGCTGAAAGATGTGAAAGATAAGTAAAATAATGAATGAGAAGAGAGGGACAGTGCATGTTAAAGTACTGTTGCAGTCACTGAGGATTTAGTGCTACTGTATGGCTTCGCTGTACAGAAGAAAATTTTTGGCTAGGAAACATTGTTTTGCATCTTTGAGATTGCCCTTGAACAAATTTTTAACAGTAAGAAAACATTTTGTAACCTGTTTTTTTTTTTATTTCTTCCTTTTCATTCCCTCCCATTAGGATATGAAAGTGCAAGCGCTTCTAGTGTGTGTGAACCCTGCAAGAGCAACAAAAGCAGACACTTTGAAGAGGTTGTTCATGCAAAGGTGTTCAGCAAAAGAAATCGGGAACAGTTGGAAAAAATAATTAAATACAGTAGATCTACAGAAATGTCTTCAGGTATTCTTTTCTGAATGTCAGTAATTATTTTCTGAACTTCTCTAAGTAAAGGACCTCCATGCTTAGTTGCTAGTGTATTATTTAAAAGCAGCGTAGTATGACAAGAACACAGTACTGTGTATTAGCATCTGGATTTTGCCTTTTGATTTCTAAGGATGCTGTAAACATAAAAGTTTGTGAAAAGTTGGGTATCGATTGCTTTTGGGTGTTTTCTGTAGCTGAGGTACTTCATAAAAATAATTTAGAAACAAACCTGTTACTGTAAAACAAGCAGAAACCTAGCCAACCGAAAACGTCACCCATTTGTTGGTGTCTTTATGGAAAGTGATTGCACAACAGATGAAACTTTGTTTAGCTTTTAAACTACATTCTGTACTGCATACATGTTTTCTTTCTATTCATGCTTAAAGGAGCTCTGTCAAATATCATTCAAATTCAGTCTCATAACATCACATAAACCCTTACATTTTTGCCATCTGCACTGCTTTTCTTGCGTCTAGATCATAAAAATACTGTCTTCTATGTCTTTTTAGGTTCTGCCAGTACCTTTGTTTTGTTTGAAAGATGCAGAAATTTCAGTCATTGTAGCACGATGTACAGCTTTGTCAATGTAGCTGTGTCCACACTGAGAGCTGTTTATTGTATACACAATAAACTTTTACTGGTCAAGTTCTCACAATAAGCAGCTTTGTTGTGGTTTGGATGACTAAGCAGTTTTCCTCCTGCTGTTTTGTATAGACCCTGTCTTTATTTCTGGTGCGCATTTTTTGTGTTTATCACTGTCTATCCCCACTTTCCTACAGCGCATGCTAGGAGAATTCTGCAGCAGTCTAACAGAAATGCATGCATTGAAGTGCCAGGTAATGCGTTCACTGCTTAGCTTCAACAATGTCCTAGTACTTTTTTTTTTTTTCTTAGCTTTGGTCCTGTAACTCAGACTGTTTAGCAGATGTTCAAAATCAGTACTGTTGCAGCACCTTCCCTATAAACAACGGAAGAGAGGTTACTTGTAGCTTGCATGAAATGCAGCGATACAAACTACTTTGAATTATAATTGTAGAGAAGGTGTTTATCATGTTCTTTGTTAGTCACAATTACAAGGGGAAAATATGCAGGTGGATACCAAAACAAAAAAAAATTTCAGTAGGCATTTTTAGTATGTTTAAAGGCTACTGTTACATTTTATTAATGGAGGAGGGAGGCAATTTCTAGTGACTTATTAAAGGTTCAAAAAGCTTGCCTCTATGCTAAAAATACTGGTAAACTATTTACAGATAATCAAATTGCACAGTAACATTTGCTGTATTGCTGATAACTTTATTAACTTGAATACTAACAAATATGCATCTGTTAAACTAAGTTGAGTTTTCCAAATTTAACTTTTTTCCATTCAACACTTGCCAAAACACGTATGTAATAACTGTTGTGATGCAAGGACAATCCTTCATTTTCAAAGGAATGGGACTTAGTAGGGAGTACATTGTCTTCTCATGTATATATAATAGGGCTTAAATGTAAGAGGTTTTATGTGAGTCTCAGCAGTGATATTAGACATGTATGAGAACATAGGATTTATGCTTGTGTGGGAAGCAGTGCCTTTCTTGAATTCAGTCTAGAGCTTTCTTAATGTTGTTGCTTGTGTTGCAAAAATGTGGACTATTTGTGTTATATAAACTTGAGACCTTTGGCTGTCTTGTTTTAATTATCTTAAAACTCCATTTTTGGTGTTGAACACCTATTCTGAAAGCAACATTTTGTGTACAATATTCTCTTTAATAAATACATCCTAAAAGTATTGTTCATAACTAACTGTAAACAAAATTATTTCTATGAATGCTTTATATTTTATTTCCTATATGAAGGATTGCATAAAGTATTATTTCAGAATGTTTAAATCTTTGTTGCCCTTCAGGAAATGAGTAAGCTTTAAGAAAGCAGCTATATAATGGAATCTAAAATGATTGAGAGATAATTTGCGTACCTGTAACTTGCATACCAAATAGGCAGTTTTCTTTCAACTGGGGGCATGCCAAGTACTTAACGAGTTCCGTTTTTTTCCTACAGAAACTGGTAGTGATCTTTCTATGTTTGAAGCTTTGCGAGACACAATTTATTCTGAAGTGGCAACACTTATTTCTCAAAATGAGTCTCGTCCCCACTTCCTTATTGAACTTTTCCATGAGCTTCAGCTGCTAAATACAGATTACTTGAGGCAAAGGGCTCTATATGCTTTGCAGGTATGCACAAAATTTTTGGTCTTGTGTGTGAATCAAACAAATCTTAGATCCTTTTTTCCAGTATAGATTTATTATCTTTTCCAGGATATAGTGACCAGACATTTATCTGAGAACAACGAAAAAGGGAAGTGCACAAAATCACTGAATTCTGCAACATGGATGGCATCAAATTCTGAACTCACTCCCAGTGAAAGCCTTGCTTCTACAGATGATGTAAGTTTTCAAATTCAGAAGCTTGTTTACTGTCAACTTTTCCTGTCTTTTCAACTTAAGTGCATGTTTGTGTACTGAAATATTCATAGTAGTGATTGAATTTTTCTAAAATTCATATCAACTTACACAGACTTTTCTAAACAAAGAAATGCAAGAGAATATTAATGCAAAAGTGATTAAATGCGCTGGAAATGAGTGATGTGTCAGGGAGGAATAGAACATGGAGAGGCACACAGATTGGAAACTGATATTCAAAAAGAGCCAAAATCTTCTTGTGAGTAAGGTCAGGGCAAATACTGATCACAGGATTCCCAAGGAATTTCTGCTTTTTTGTATTTAAGAAATCACTGATGCCCCTGCACAGGTTCTTACTTATTTTATAGTTCCAAGTATTTGAAACAAATACGGTAGAGTCACCTGATGGACGTATATCCTGAAAGTAAGGTTGTCCCCCAGTCAAGCAGCTTGGTGACAGGTCTTGTTACTACAGCTGGCTTGTTGATACATCTCTTGAGAGGATGGTGCATTCCTGTTTTGTATTCAGTTCTTTGGTGTTTTTTAGGAAACTTTTGGCAATAACTTTTCTACAGAAGTATGTCAAGATTGTGAACAAAATGATGCAGACAATGGGAGTACTATGTCTACATCTTCAAATTTTGAACCCTTTGCCACAGATGACCTTGGTAAGAATGATGTGATTTACAGTGTTGTAAGTGTTAGTCCCTCCCTCCTAAAATGCTTGCAATTGTCTACTCTTAAATAGTATGCTATGTGATTTTTAGTGTGTAACCACGTTTTATAAAACAATACTTAGAGAAATTAGCCACTTGTGAAACACTTTGAGTTGATCGAAGTGTGTGATAAAATATTATAACTCAGCTATAGTTATATGTAGATTTCAAAACTTGTGGCTTTGAATTAATTTTTATCATTGTTTACTTGTCTATCAATTGAAAACTTTTTATTTAGATTAAAAGGTGTTTTTATTCTAAATATAGGCAACACAGTGATTCACTTAGATCAAGCTTTGGCTAGGATGAGGGAATATGAGCGTATGAAAATTGAAGCTGAAAGTACCCTTGACTCTGAGGGCTGCTCTAGTAATTTTCAGGGTGCTTCTGCTGCTAAATTAGAAGGTATGCACATATATACATATTTTGCTTAGTTTTAGAAAATGATTATTCTAAATATCAAGGATCATTTAATTGGCTGTCTTGCTTTCCTCTTCATTTATATTGTAAACTTAGCAAAGTTTCAAAGGATCTTGATATACTTAAGTAAATATGATTTATTTTTAAAAAAAAAGGAAAATAACATGGTTTTGGAATTGGTATTTCTTCAACAGTAATGTTGAATGACTTAAATGTGCATTTCTTTTAACGAGGTCCAGGTACCAGTGAATGTCTTCCTGTGCCACAGTCAAGTGAAGTTTCTGCTGTTCCATGTCCTCGTATAGATACTCAGCAGCTTGACCGGCAGATTAAAGCAATTATGAAAGAAGTCATTCCTTTTCTGAAGGTAAGAACTTTTTTCAATAATGTGTGAATTAGGAGAATGGGAAAAGGACCTACATAATTGTATACAAGAGCATTATTTAAAATGGGTAACTTACATCTTAGCAACAGCTGCCAATAAATATGTGTTAAGTTGCAGACCTTGCTGAGGATGAAGTAAGAATTAAATACTCGAATAGAAGGATTCTGTGGATTTTTTAATAGGAGAAAAAAAATGGTAAGTTTTCTGAATTGCATAGGGCTGGTGGACTTGACATCAAGAATAGAAATGTCTTTGTTTGGAGCTGACCAAATCAAATAGAAATGTTTGAGAACATACTTCTGAAATATTTGCTGCCTTTTAGCAAAGAAAACTGAGATAATTTTAATTAACACTGTTACATACGATGTAACTTGAGATCTATTTGAAGAATAGCTCTGTGAGTTTTATCATTATTTTCTCCTGCTTACAAATACCTTAAAGTTGTTGAGAGCTTGTGAACTTCTGTGAATACAGAGGAGAAATGTACTACTTAACAGGAGTAGTCACAGTTCATTCTTCGTGAGGTTAAAGAGCAGAGAAGATTGAGTTGTAAGATGCTTAAGTAATCTCCCTGTTGCCTTTTATAGTGTGCCCAGTATATAAGCTTAGATTTGATTAGTAAGGTACTTTGTTGATACTAGTTTTAAAAGCTATGTATATTGTTGACATGCCACAGTCTCAGTGCCCGAAAGCTTCTGCTTTGTTTGCAATTTTAAGGCAGCTTACAACAGTAGATATTTTAACATTAACTTTACTACACTTGAGTACACAACTACAATATATGAAGATTCTTAGTTAATGTTAAAAGTCATTAGTCAAATGTTAAAAGATGGCATGTGCTAATGGATTGGAAAAGTGCAATAAAGCTTTGTGTGTCATGGCCAATCAGTCATTAGTGAAGTGTGGTGTTTGCTATAACTGCGTTCCAGTTACTTTGTTTTGCGAGATGGGTGAGGACCTGTTCATGGAGTGCTGTTCCTTCAGTGGACAGATGATTTTTTTTTAAAAATGAATTTCAGTATTTGAGTCGATGGCTATTTTTAAAAATTTTTTTAAAGTGGCAGCTAAGCTCATTCTGTGATACTTGTTTAGGAACACATGGATGAAGTATGCTCTTCTCAATTACTGACATCAGTAAGGCGTATGGTCTTGACTCTTACGCAACAAAATGATGAAAGTAAAGAATTTGTGAAGTTCTTTCATAAGCAGCTTGGCAGTATACTTCAGGTCAGTAGTTTTTCAGTGTTGTTTTGTAGCACTATTGCAACTTGGATAATGAGCAACAGATAAACCAACTTCCCTGAAGTTACACTTTATAGCTTCAGTAGCATAGCTGCTGTTCTCCTGTGATAACAGCAATGAGGTATTACCTTGTTTTCTAAAATTAAAGCTTTACCATGCACAGAGCTTCTTTACCGTCACTGCCAGCTAGTGAGAGGTGTACCTCGTGCTTGTGGCTGTCTTCAAGGAGAGCTCTGCCCATGCTGTACATGGACACTTTTTGTAAATTCCTGAAAATCAATAGGCTGCTCTTTTCTTTCTTTTTTTTCCTACAAGTACAGAGTTTAAATCAGTAACTTGGTAAGTTCTGTGTTATGTGACTAGAGATTCTACTTTAAATCTCTTTAAGACACTAAACTATATTTTTTTAAAAGTATGATCTATTATATACCTAACTAATTTTGAGTTATTAGGAATATGACAAATAGTTAGTCTTTGAAGTTTGAAAGTCTGTTTCAAAAACTGAAGAATTATTTCTCTTCACAGGATTCACTGGCGAAATTTGCTGGTAGAAAATTAAAAGATTGCGGGGAGGATCTTCTTGTGGAGATCTCTGAAGTGTTATTTAATGAATTAGCCTTTTTTAAACTCATGCAAGATTTGGACAACAACAGTATTTCTGTAAAGCAGAGATGTAAAAGAAAAATAGAAACTACTGAAGTGGTACAGTCTTATGCTAAAGAGGTTTGTTTTTTTATATTTTTGAAAAATTTAGCTTTTCTGAGTTTCCTAAATATCTGTATTCCCGAAATGACTTTGATTACCTTAGTTCATATGTTGTATATGTGTGTTTTTACAAATTAGGGCTGTGTAGTCACAGTATTGCTTGGGTAGAAGTTTTTCTTAGTAAGGGACATGTCCTGTATTGTAGATCAGTGTCTGTTATAGATGAGTCTCTGTTGTTGGTGATTCAGAGGAAATGTGTTTTAGTGGTTGTATGTGCACAGAGGAAGGAATAGTCAAGTGTTGAATTAGTATTAATGTCTGGGGCCTTTGAGTAGTTGTTGTGGTTTAACCCCAGTAGGCAGCTAAGCACCACACAGCCGCTCGCTCACTCCCTGTCGGTGGGATGGGAGGGAGAATTGGAAGAGTAAAAGTGAGAAGACTTGTGGGTTGAGATAGAGACAGTTTAAGAGGTAAAGCAAAAGCTGTGTGCACAAGCAAAGCAAAATAAGGAATTCATTCACTGTTTCCCATGGGCAGGCAGGTGTTCGGCCATCTCCAGGAAAGCAGGGCTCTGTCACGCATAATGGTTACTTGGGAAGGCAAACTCCATAACTCTGAATGTTCCCCCTTCCTTCTTCCTCCCTCAGCTTTTATCACAGAGCGTGACGTCACATGGCGTGGAATATCCCTCTGGTCAGTTGGGGTCAGCTGTCCCAGCTGTGTCCCTTCCCAGCTTCTTGTGTCCCCCCAGCCCACTCGCTGGTGGGGCGGTGTGAGGAGCAGAAAAGGCCTTGACGCCGTGTAAGCGCTGCTCAGCAGGAACTATAACTTCCCTGTGTTACCAACACTGTTTTCAGCAGAGGTCCAAAACATAGCCCTGTACCGGTTAATATGAAGAAAATTAACTCTATCTGAGCTAAATATTTTGACGTATGGGAGTTCCAGTTGGCTTGTTGGCATATGTAGAAAGTATCACTTTCTAGACTGGAAGTGTAAAATATATATAAACTTTCCAGAAATATTTGAGACTGTAGTACGTATTCTGCTCTAACAAAGCAAGTTTTAATTGGTTTTCACGTCATTTACATCACCATTTTTAGTTTTAGTATTGCAGTTTTTAGGAGCATAGCTTTTTTAGATACAAACACTAAAACAGATCGTGTTCATATACTTAAATGGGTCAGGAATCTATCTCAGTGTTTCTTCCATCATAGTATAGTTATGACTTCAGTGTCCTTTCAGCTTTCTTTTAGAAACACAAATACCAAAGCAAACCTCAGCTCATTTAAAAATAACAATGGAAGATATTTTGTGAGTCTATCATAAACTGTAAAGTCCCATAAGTAGTTTTAAGCATATCATTTCAAGATAGCTTGACTTAGATCTACCAGTGCTATGGCTAGCATGAGAGAGAGACTGTGGAGTGCCTTGTGAAGAGGCTGGAGGAACACTCTGAATCCAGAAGGATTTGGACTTGACTTCCTATTTTATCTGAAGTTGCTCACTGGGCCTTTGTTACATAAAGGATTGGTTTTATACACTGCTATGAGAATGCGTGGACCCAACTTAGATCTGGCATTTCTTCTGCTCTCCTGGAAGACAGAGAATTAGGGTTAAGGTCAATGTTTGCCTTGTTGTTGTGGCAGCAGTTCAGATTCAACAGAGCCAGAACTGGTAGGTCCTGGTTAGGTCCTGGTAGGACCTGCACAATTATCTCTATATGGTTTTCTCACAGCTTGCAGGTCTGGGATCCTGACGCAGAGACATCTGATCTTGCTTGATTTTCCAGTAAGCTGACTGGTTTTGGATTCCAAACTGAAAAACACAGCTCTGTCTTGACTGAGCTGGTCTCTCTAATTCTATATGTTAAATGTGATTTAACCGCAGACTGGAGAATTATGCCGTGTAAACATAATTGTTTAAATAAAAAGGGCTAGCACAGTTTTTTGTAATATTTTGCAACTCTAAAATTTTGAAGACATCTGTGTAAACATCTCTCGTAGCATAGAAGTCCCTGTGGCTTATTGCCGTTTTGAGACAGCAGTTCTTGGTAAGATAGGCATTTCTGCCAGGCTTTCATGAAGCCTTAGTTTGGTTCGGTATTTCAAAGTTATTTCAGTTCAGAATTGAAGACAGTTTGTGTTTCTTCTAGGCAAAAAAAGGTCTCCAGGTGGATGTTTGTTCATCTGCTGAAGATGTCGATGAGGACAAAGTATGTTTATGCTTCTCAACTGTCTTTATTCCTCAGATAATTTCACAGATCACTTAGTCTTGCTGTTTTCTGTCATATAAATCCGGTATCTGTAAGCAGCCCATGTCCTAGTGTTTATAAATTTATTAAACGTCATGGATTTTACTTTCTTTCTGTTATTTTCAGTGATTTACTTTATCAAAGTAACAAAGTAGACTATAATTTCCCTTTTTAAATTTGAATTGATGGTCTGGAAAAGGACTACAAAAAAATGTGCCTTCATCAATAAGTCTGTTGTTATATGCATTCAGTAAACATGGCTCGGATACTACTTGGTTGCTCTTGTTTTTATTCTTCATTCTCCTGCAGAGCCATTAGCAGTGTAAAGACTGTTGGATGCATTTCTTATAAAACATTACCTTGTTACCTTTCAAGAAGTGCACTCAGATCAACAAAGATAGTATTAAAGATGCTTTTCTATTTATTGTTAGTGACCTTTATGTAGAATGAGCTTTGTTTTAGGACTGACAATTTGAATATCTGAAAAGAGCAAAGTTTATGTTGAGTGCTACACAACTGAAATGGAATAATTTGTGATACTTGGCTGAGCAGCTTTAGGGTAGGATCTTGTTTTTCCTTTCAGTATTCGTTTTCTGTATTTTAAAGAAAAAAGAAAAGCCCTGCTCCGCAGGTGTTTACTGTGGGATTTGGTCTGGGGCTGTTGCCTGTATTCTCATTCAGAATCTAGTCTTTCCTTGAAGAATTAAATAACAAGGCTAGTAAGTAGAGACAGTGTTTAATTATTTTTAGCAATAAATATTTTTTTTTTAATGATACAGAATAAGTTGTTTTACTTTTCATCATGAGGAGAAGGCAGATGTTCTGAGTTGGGACAAATGGTACTTGAGGTCCTCAGAGTCAAAGTCTCTGTGTGCTCTGAGTATTAAATGTTAGGGCCCAAAATTTCTTCCTTTTCCCTTTGAGTTTGTTTTGAAAATCACTAAAAAAATCATTGTTTGGGGAGAGGCATTGTATATGAAGTTTTGTATTTTCTGCTGGAACGTTCAGCTTTTTCCAACCAAGGGAAGATACAGGTAATGTACCAAGTAGAATGTTGAATGTTTTCCAAATGGGCATAGGCATATGTATGGGCATAGGCATATGTATGGGCATAGAGTGAGTGCTTTCTTCTAGGGCTTAGAGCTTCTGTCTCACTGCTTTGGAAGTGAGAGTGGGAATCTGTATATCACTTATGGTTGCTGTAATGTAGAAGAGTCCTTTCAAGATTTGGAGACAAACTCAGGGCTTTACTTGTGGTTCACATAGGCTGAGCAGGATTCTCTCACTCAAGGTTCAGCAAATCATTCACTCAAGAAACTGCTGCGTAGCTATTGCGAAAGAAATGAGAAGCAGCAGTTAGGAATATTCCTAATTTTTACTAGAGGTCATTTAGGAGAGGCAGGGAAATCACTAGAAGGTAATGACACAAGGGTGTCTGTCTACCTTGTGATAGTGACAAATCTAATTTAAAGAAATCTTGTTTTAAGCTAACGTGCTGATCAGTGTGAACCTTTTTCAGATAATGAAATACTCAGTTACGATGTCCTTGATAGCTATGTCTGAACAGTGCATGACCTCTTCTAGTAGATTCTGATGCTTTGTTTCAGGAGTAGCTTTGCAGCATTTATTTCAAATCCTTAAAGACTTCTTAAACATTACTTTTTAGTCTGTAGATTTTTAGATTTTGGGAAACAAAGGTGACTCGTTGATGCAGAAAGCATAACTTAATCTTTAGATGAACAAACATGAAATTACACAGTGTGCCTTGTTTTCCTAGGATAAGGATGAGACTGAAACTGTTAAACCGGTGCAGGACTCAGAAATTTATGATGGTGATCCAGTTCCTGGAAGTATTAGGTCTGATGTGTCTGATCAAGAGGAAGACGAGGAAAGTGAAAGTGGTCCAGTGGCAATAAGTAAGTGATTTTTTTTATAGCTCATTAGTCAATGTTTTCACTGTAGTTTTGACCAACTAATTTTACAACAGGATTCGCGTGAAGTACTGCTATGCAACAGCTTCCCTCACAGATTTTCTAGTCAGGTCTTTTCCCGTGAAAGTTTTCCAGTACTCTGTTTACTAATACCATGTCAAGGGTTAAACATTCCAGTTAGAGGAGCTTTTGTTCTTTGTAACCAGTAGATCTGTAGAAATACATCTTGGAATCAGATTCATTGTTTAAGTTACATCTCCTGTCTCAGCTAAACTTAATGTTTCTCAACCTTTAACCTGAAGGATGTGAAATCTGCTCAAATTTTTTGCGGTTTTGCATTTAAAGGATGATTTTTGAATATGCTTCTCTTTAAGCTTGCATATTTTTAATAATTTTTTTGGTCCTGTTTGGTGTCTTACACCAACTACTCATGGCTTGGTTTCCCTTATATTTACATTCTTCACACCAACTTGTTCAGTAACTTAGGTATTTCACACCAACACAATGGTGTTTGTTGGTAATGTAGCTCACGTGGAGCTTATGGATCTTTTAAAGTAAGTCATCACTGTATCTTAATTTCAAAGAAAGTTTTGAAGTATGAGTTATAACTGATCATTGCAGTAAATTCCCAAAAGGGATTTGGATTTTGCAGCTTGACTTCTACTCTGTCAGGCTCTGTCAATGTGTAAATCCAATACGAAGATTGTTTTACATTGATTTGCTTTCAGGTTTATCAAAAGCAGAAACCCAAGCTCTGACTAACTATGGCAGTGGAGAAGATGAGAACGAAGATGAAGAAATAGACTTTGAGGAAGGACCTGTTGATGTGCAGACATCACTACAAGCCAGCAGTGAAACAACAACAACTGAAAATGAACAGGTACACCAAAGCTGTAAACACGGAACAACCTAAGCCAGTGCATGGCTTTTCAGACAAATCTCTGTATATAACATTTCAGTTTTTCTTGTTGCACTGTTTTCATACTGACAGAAGTAGAAGCATAATACAAGAAATGACATGAAAGCAATAGCTGCTACATACAAAATACCTACTGCTCGTTCCCAGGTAAACTCTTTAGTTCCATTGAAAAAGATGCATTGTTTTAGCCTTTAAAGTAAAATGTTCCAGTTACATCCTTGCCGAAATGTTAGTAGCTGTTGAGAAAATCAAAGTTTCAAAAGACTCAGAAAATCTTATTTACTGAAATGTAAAGAATTGACAAGTCTCCTGAACCAGGTCACACACATCCAAATGCTTTTAAGGAAACCAACAGTGAAATGACAATAGAAAAGCCAATAACATTTCACTGTTCTAGAAAAGCGTATTACATGAAGAGGAAAGACAAATCGAAAACATGCTAGAATACAAGAGTCAATGGCTTCTGCAATTAGAACTTGATGTCAGCAAACACAGAGGAAGAACGAGTTAACAGTTTAAAACTCGATGTTTTTTTGAAAGTTTATCTTTTCTACTGCAGCTTCACATTCTCTCTCTCTGACTGCAGATTTAAACAGTAGTTTTGTGCATCCCCATTTAAAGGCTAAAACAATGCATCTTTTTCAATGGAACTAAAGAGTTTACCTGGGAACTACTACAGTGAAGAGAAAATTAAATGCTTAGATAAAACACATGTTAGTGTTAATAGCTGCTTAAAGCGTGGTTGACCAGCTGATGAATAGAGAGTAGAACTTGCTGTCTTTATTTCAGACTAGTTAAAAGACAAAAGCATGGAGCAAGTGTACATTGTGTTTCTAGTTAGCAAGGAAGAATAAATTAGCCATAAGCTATGAAACTGATTAGTTGAATTTATTCTAACTTGTTTTCACCTTCCCCAATAGACTTCAAACCAAGAATTGAATAAGACAAAAAGCAGTGAGATTTTGTCATCAGAACAAGAACCTGTTAATGTTAAAGGTAAGCCCAGTACACAGTAACTGAGACATTAACACTTCTATATGAATTTGCATATTGTGAGAATTATCTTGGACAGTGCCTGTGATATGTAATTAAGAGGAAGAACATCAACTTTGCAAGAGTTTAACTGGGCTGGTTTTTTTCATGGAATGGTATCAGTTGACTAGATATGTCTGTGTTGATGTAGACACAGCAAACCTTTTTAAGAGAAAACCTGGAATAATCTTATGTGGTTTTGATGCTTGACAATAGTGTGAATTTTGGTTGATGGTTGCAGTCTTTGGCACACAGCTGTAGCAGAGTTAATTTGTCTGTTGCAATATTTTTATGTTTAGATTTGTCTAATACTTGCTTTTTCCACTACTGCCATTTACTAGCAATTGAAATCGCTTTATATTTTAAAGATTTATTTCTGTGAGTAATGCTGTGTTGTAACTGATTAAGAACCAAGAAATCATTTTCTGTCAAAAGACAGAAATGCTGCTGGGTGGTATGAATGTTACTTATAATCTAACTGTTGCAACCACCTTCTTTTCTCGTGTTTTTCTGTTGTAAATACTGGTTTTGTTCTTGGTCTTTTATCGTAGGCTAAAAGCAGTATTTGAGTAGATTCTGTGTTACCAGAAGAATGTGGCAAAATGCTAAGGAATTATGCCTATTTTATGCCTATTTTACAGTAGGTCATATATTTCTGGAAGTTGATTTTTGGTTGGTTTGATTTTTGTTGAGTTTGTTGGTGTGGCTTTTTTTCTTTAAAAGCTGTATCAATTCAGAAATCTTTTTTTTTTTTTTCAAGTCAGATACTGTCTTGTGATACTTGCTGATACTTTAGGGTATGAGAGTATGAGTAACTGATGTTTTATTTCAATCAGACTAATTAACTTTCATTGCTCATTCGTGTATTTGTAAAAAAAACAGTAATCTGGGATTTTTATATGTTCAGAGTGTTTTACTATCTCTGCCTAGTTAAAATGTAGTTTTGTGGTTTTAGGTGAACAAGATGTGGCTCCGATTTTGCCTCATTACCTCAATGTCATGGAGAATACACCACCTTTAGCAGTCAATACCCCTGAATCCTTTATAACAGCCAGTATGAAAACAGAAGAATCAAGCTCATCTTTACCAGTAAATGAAACTCAAACACTAGATACAACGTGTGTAGGAAACAAATCATCTGCTGCAAGTTCTGACAGCTCCATGGCTGGCAGCCCTGATACGGAGTCACCTGTGTTGGTGAATGAATTTGTACGTATGTTTCAGTTAAGATACATCCAAGAGAAAATAGAAGTGTTATTTCTAGTTTCCAGTCTTGTTCAGTGTTCGTCTGCAAATTTGGTATGGGCATTGCTTTTTGATGTACTCTATTGCAATAGTCAAAAATCTAGTTTTGGAGTGAAAATAAAAAAAACTAGCACTATTCTCTTAAATGTCCCTATTTTTCTTAACAGGAAGCCGGTTCTGGGAATGTCAGTCAAAAATCTGATGAAGATGACTTTGTGAAAGTTGAAGACTTGCCCCTTAAACTTGCAGTGTATTCAGAGGTATTTTGCTATTGCTTGTGGGGCTGTCATTTAGAATTGCACACCCTAAATGTCTTAATTATCTAGACGGCAGTAAGAATTATCCAGAATTTTGAGGTTTTTTCTTTATCTGTTACAAAGGCAGATTTAATGAAGAAAATGGCAACCGAGGCGCAAACCAACAGTTTATCTGATGAATTACTGGATGGAGGTGGAGCTCAAGATCAAGAATTAGTAGGAGATGCCCAGACTCTGAAAGAACCTGGTAAAGATTATTTTCTAAATCCTCTACGCCTGGTGGGAAAACACTCCGGAATGGCCTAAAATGTCAATATCTTGTTGTCATTGATTGTAAGCAGCTACTGTGGTGCTGAAAAAATACGCTTTTTTGTTATCATGCATTTGAAAATGATGTATTGATACAAATGAATTTTGCCTTCCATGTTCCTTCTGTATACTTCTCTTAGATTCGGTGTCTAATAAAGTAATAAAAATTAACATAATTAAAATGCATGTTATAACTTAATGGTTTTGAAACTTACTAAAATGGAATAGTATCTTTGTACCTTGTAACACAATCTTGGGTTTAAAGATTTTGCAAATTCTAATTGCTATTATCTAATTTTAATAATGCGCAGTATGATTTGCTCACAGACTGCTCAGTGTTTTTGTAATAGGAAAGTTCAAGAGACTTTTCAGAATAGTAAAATATCTCTGAATAGGGAAGATTATTTTTTTATATGATGCCTGCCATAAGGTAGAAAAACCTTTCAGTGTGTGTGACAGCAGTAAAGGCATTTCACTGTCATAAAACAGTACTTATGCAGCTACAGAAACTTAATGGTAATGCAGGTCAAGAAACTTTTCTTTAATATAATGTTGGTATTGTGACACAAGTTATGGCATTAGAGGCTTCTGTTGTATTGTTAGGCTTGTAGTCTTCCAGTGGAGGGTATAGTAATGGCATATATAAATGCATGACCTGAGTATTCTGACGGTTGTAGTTTTCTGGTATTTCATCAAAGTGCTTTAATGGATGCTTACAAGGAGTTGAAATGTGGTCACGAGCTGTGTTTGCCTTGTTGTTCTTAGACAATAATGAATATACTCTTATTTTACAGAAACTTTTGGAGCTCAGAGCGCATGAGAATAACCTGAAGATACCTGCATTTTTAAACTCCGTGTATACAAATGCGTATGGAAGATCAGCGCTAATTTCCCAGAACTCTGGAAGTGTATAAAAATGTAAAATCTTTGGCGCACTGCCTCTTAGGGATAGGTATGCTAACTTCTGCCTGGGGCAGTTGGAACAGCTGGAACTGAATCGTCTTCTATTCAGTTTTGCTGCACTGTTCTTTTTCTGTCTTAATCTTTTTTTATTTTTTATTGTGACTTGTTTAGTAATTTTAAAATTGTTCAAAATGGTAGTTTTAAATAAAGTTTGGACTTGTCTGTAAATTTCTCTTTTGAAAAATTTTCCTCTGGCTTACAAAATGGTATGCAGAGTTTGCTGTTGGAAGTTAACTGACTTTAAGTGTTGGCATGCTCGTAGCAGTTTGTTACTCCTCCTCAGAGAAATGCTGCTGACTTTCCTGGGACAAGAAACTCTTGTTTCTTGTTTTCCAACTTCTGCAAATACGAGGTGTAGACACAGTACACACCTACAGGTTGCCTTTATAGCCTAAGTATAGCTGGTCTGTAAAGTAAGTATAGCTGGCCTGTGGAATTCGGTTCTAGCAGGACATTTATCCGAGGTGAAGTAAATTCCTTGGGTTTGTAGTTAACTGCAGAAACCACCCATGTTTTCTGCATTTTCTGTTTTGCACTTTCAATATGCAAAGGGATAAACGGGTCTGAAAATGTGAGTATCCTTTCACATGTAACACTTAAAATTGCTGCAATTGGAAGCCTGTAGAACTTGTTCCTGAAGTATCTGACCTCGTAAAGGGTTTTCATGTAGGAAGGAAGAAATTTAGGAAATGACAATTAAAGTTAATGTTTAAAGAAACAGTTAAAGTCAGCACCTAATGAAGTCTCATGGCAAAGGCGGAATTAGGATTGTAGACAAGTAGATCAGAAAACTTGAACCAGAACAAAAGTTTTCTTCAGTTTTTCAGATCAGAGTTGCTAATAACAGTAAGTCGTGAAATTGAGGTAGAAATATGCAGATCTGCTGCATTATAGAGATGCTGTTTACCTTAAACAAATACAAGGCATTTCTCAAAGCAGTTCAAATGCAATGGTCATCTTTAGTTCAGGCTTCTCTTCCTTTTGAGGTTAGCACAATAATACGGCTCTATGCTGTGGCAGACAGTCTAGTGACAGTGAAGCTGAAATATGCCTGAAGTTTGAATAAAATGGGGGGGATTCTTGTGCAATTTCTTTTTTTTTTTACTTTGTTTGTTCTCTGTCTCCAGGTGTTATGAGTGAGTTTTGAAATGGCAGATTACAATCACATACCTTTAATCTTCAAAGACAAAAGTATAATAAAAGGTTTGAAGATACCTTAGTTTCTGTGCAGGCTTTAAACTCATGGGGATACTGTGTGCAGGAAAAACTGGAGAATTTTGAGGACAGAGGAAATACACTGACAACGGCAAACCTGTGAATGCAAAACAAAGTTCAAGTTTTTAATTACTAACGTGGCACAAGAATCATTCAGCAGATCTAAAAGAGGACATTTTCATAAAGTGGAAGAACATTTGTGCATATTTGAGACAAATCTAGTTTATATGGTAAATCATTAAACTCTAAAGCTCGTGAAATAGCATGAGTGTGCACCATTCCTGAATTCTTGCCCTGGAATGGTGTGTAGGAACAATGCACTGAGATGGTGTTTCTTTGGTTGTATGTCCTTCACCGAGGGGTTGAGGTTGGCAGGGATCTCTGGAGGTCATCTTGTCCAACCCGCCTGCTTGAGCAGGGCCACTCAGACCTGGTTGCCCAAGTCTATGCCCGTGTGGCTTTTGAATATCTTCAAGGATGGAGACTCTACAACCTCTCTGGGGAGCTGGTGCTAGTGCGCTGTCACTTTCACAGTCAAAAAGTGTTTCCTACTGTTCAGAGGGAAGCTCCTGTGTTTCAGGTTGAGCATTGGATACTGAAAGTAGACTACGAGGGCACAAAGAGTAGAATTGCTGAGGAAGTCAAGCACTCTCTTTTATTCTGATGCCAGTCCTTCTGTGCATATGTAGTTCAGTTCAAGTAGAATGTTTTTCAGTGGTAGTAGAGAAGATCTTGCTTAAAAAAAGAGTATAGGAGACTGCGTGAAGGAGGTACAAGAAGCAGAGTCTTCTGCTTGGTGCATGACTTGCTTCCTTACTAATCTGAACCAAAAAGAATGTTATATTTTACTGTCCAGTATCCATTGCACAGTTCATGACTTCAGAGACAGCTCTGTGGAGCAATGAGTACAAAGAATTCAGATCTAACGATTTTTTAATATGAAAGTTAAGAAGCCAGAGCTGGTTCTCTTCTGTAGCTAACACCATTTAATAACAGCTCTTCCCCAAGAGGGGGGTTGCTGTTTAACACCCCTCTGTTACTGCTGTGTAGCAAATGACCTAACAAACAGTAGAACAGAGGGGTACAGGGTGAAACCAACTCCTGTTGGACTCATTTTCAGTACTGGAAGTATCTGCTACTTCTGGGAGGAAGGTGGAATCATTGATTTCTTACAACAGATTGCAACATTGCTTGTGAAACTTTTATTTTCATCAGACCCCGTTGTATCCAGAAATGATTTGTGCTCCAAAACCAATTACAGCATTCACAAAAACTAAGCATTAAGGCAACAGAAAACCCATAGCAACTTTGGGTTGCTTTTGCTGCAATGCTAGTGTTTTGAACTGTAGTTATTTCTACAGGTTTGCTACCTTGCATAACAACAAGGAGTTCAAACAAAACCTAACCCTTCAGTGGTAAACTTTGAAGAACATAAGTTAAACTATAAGACTAACTGTCTTGTTTCAAGAGAAGCCTTCACCCATTCTGTACAGGTTGCATATTCATAGAGTATTTATTCAAAGACAGACTGGAACATTTCTTGCCCTACTTTTATATAAGTTTCTCTCTCTTCATTTGTCATGAGAGACACAAGCTCTGGATTTTCGCTGACTTCGGCATATGAACGCGGCTGACCAGCTACCATTAAAATCGGACCTTGTGTTTCCTGTTCCTCTTGGTCAGAGTTGCTGCTGGCCGCTTGCATTCCTGCTCCTCTTGAGTGCTTGGCGTCTTCCTCAGACTCACTGGTGTCACTGCCCGACTCAGGTAGTTTGCTTTTGACAACAGGAGCCTGCTCTGTGCTAGACGACTTGGATTCGTGGATCAGAAGTGTCTTGATGATTTCGTTATCAGTGACAGTTTCTCTAACGCTTTCCTCAGTTTCTTCGGAAGCATTTACTCCTAATACACAGCACTAAGCGTTAGGGGTGTCAATAGTTTACAGTTACCACAAGCATCCTACATGGTTTTTCCTACTCTGGATCTCTTTTACCCACCCTTTAGAATTCTCCTGAAAGTGCAGACATTTCCAAGAGCTTTCTGCTTTAAAGATTACCACTACTGTTACTGCACAGTTACAGCCAAAAGTTTTGGGACCTGGTACCTGACCTCTAGCTTTGGGAATTCTACCTAAATCAGCCTAAAGACGAGTTTTTAGAAACTTAAGATCTGATATCCACTAGTGCAGAATTGAAGCATTACTCTACATTCTAAGCCAAGTTACTACATTTTCAACGGGAAAGCTATATTTAAATACAGCAAAGCTACTGAATAAAAGTATTTGCTAATGCTTAAAACTCACCCGTACTGTTGTTGGCTGTTGTTGCTCCATCCACGGTGCTCTCTGACATCCAGATAGGCTGCTCTTTAGTTGCTTTCTCTCTCGTTTTCTTCTTGGGCTCAGAGTCTTGGACATCGATAACCAAGTTTTGGGTGTACATATTGCCAAAAGAGGAACTTCTGTTGGCCCATTTTTCAGGTCGGCCGCAGGATTCCAGCACACTCGAACCCACCTTCTGATTAAAGCTGAATGAAACATCACCCATTTTGGACAGGTTAAATACAGACAAGACCCTTTCCCCCCGATTCCCAGTCAAAAAAGACCCCCAAAAAAGCATGTTTTTGTCAGCAGACTAGCTTTAACAAGTGCTCTATATTAAAAAAATTGCCATTCCCCATTACCTCACCAAAGAGGCAAGTGATTCAGAACCACTGTTTTTTGCATGATCTCTTCGGTAGTGCGTCCCTGGGTGAAGCACACTGACACAGAAACGTGACTTGCGCACAGGAAAGGCTGCGAACGCATTAGCCGAAGGAGAAGTCTGTGAAATTACTCCTTAAAACCAAAAAAGGTAGCAAAAATAAAACTATAAAGGCATGACAATAATTTAGAATGGCTTAGATATTACAGGCTTCTTCATTAAGCATCTGGCAGTACTGAACAAAGCAGAATGGAGTAGAAAGTAGGTTGCAAGAGCAAAGATTTTACAANACGCAAGAAAGAGTTTCAAGCCTGAGAGTGGGGGGGGTGGGTGTTGTACTGATCAGAATTTCTAGGGTTTTGTTTATACCTTTCTGATAATTCGGGTATTTCTGTCGGCTGAGGCTCCAGCAGGTCGTACGGCAGAACGATATCCTCAGTCTCCCGCAGCAGCACGAAGATGGGTTCGATCTGCTCGTTGAATTTGGCGAGCAGGGTTCGAGCGTCACGCTTGGGAAGTGCCGAGGCGTCTTCTTCCACTTCAGTGTTGCAGTAAGTGCAGCGGAAAGTCCCTGCAATGTTATCCAGAGTGGAAATTCTCATGTTCACAGGATGCAAGGGATGTGCAGTACCTTGTCAAGAAATCCACAGCCTGGACAGTCACCGAGCTGTTCTGACTGCGCTGGATTTAGCCATTTGTTCACGTTAATGAGGGGAACTCAAGTTACACAGGCAAGCCAGGGGGGTCTTGGGGAGGTTTTTTTGTTGCCTTGTTGTTTTTTTTTTTTTTTTTTATTACTATTATTATTTTTTCTTCTTAGAAGGACTGACATTCACACACTTGCTATGCAAGAGAGAAAAGTCTATATTGGGGGGAAAAATTAAGCTGTCTAGACATGGAGTGCCATCAGAAAGCAAGGTTTATTTTTTTCTTCTCTGATTTCATCTTTTTCTTAGCTCATAACGTAAGAGAAGACATTGCAAGCGTAAAGAGCATCTGGTTTTGGTTGTTCAGAGTTCTAAAGTTCAAGAAGACTCATTTAGAGTCAGAGCATACGCGAAAAGCATTATTTTTTTTGCTTATGACATAAATATAGAATTAAGGCCTATTCTATTTAAATCTGTCAGCAGCCTCAACCTCTGTATTTCAGTAACTTGCCAAAGTCCCTCCATTTAGCAGAAAGGGGTGATTTTGCCAAGTGACAGCCAACTTCCCCTTCGACATTTCGGGTCAGTCACTCAGAGCAGAGTTCATCCTGCCTGGCTCTGGCATCCTTTCCAGCTACCCTTGTAATGATGGGACAAGGGCTAACAGTTTCAAACTGGAAGAGGGGAGATTTAGATTGGATATTAGGAAGGAATTCTTTCCTGTGAGGGCGGTGAGACACTGGCCCAGGTTGCCCAGAGAAGCTGTGGCTGCCCCATCCCTGGAGGGGTTCAAGGCCAGGCTGGACGGGGCTTGGAGCAACCTGGTCTGGTGGGAGGTGTCCCTGCCCAGGGCAGGGGGGTGGAACTGGATGATCTTCAAGTTCCCTTCCAACCCAAAACACTCTATGATTCTACCGTGACCCAGACGTCAGCACCGTAGCTGCGCTTAGAGCCACGTAGTGCAATACGATGCCATTTTAACTCATTTTGAAAGAGTGCTCTCTGTTTAGTTATTTTGATTCCAGAAAAAAGAAACCCACAAGCCCCGAAGCCAATTCTGCCGTGGATGCGTCGTGTTGCCCTGGGAGGAGCCCAAACTTCCCCGTTTCTGGCAGAGGAGCGACAGAACCACGCTTATGGCTGTTCCTGCACCGCGCTTATTGTGGTAGGTGCCTGCAAACAGCTCTGTCCGTCTGGTCCGACTAACAAATTTAAAATGGGGTAAAAGGAGTACCGTATTCTCATTTCCTTATGAGGAAGTGGGACCCATAAGACTTGGGTCTGAGTAATCTTAACCCAGGTTAAGCCTCTTGTTCCCAAAAAAGCTGAGCCTGAAATCTGATGCCCAACCCCAGCTTGTATATTCAAGATTGTTCTTCCTCTTGCTTGGCCTGTTCTACAGAGATGGCTTTTTCCTCTTGCCCTCACCTCCCAGCTTCTCCTGTCCCAGGCCCTTGTCCACCAGCAAACAATCGGTACATCCTAACAAGCATGCTTTTATTATAAAGTTTGCACAGGAGCTAATTTTGTGCTATCAGTTATTCTTTAAGATAAGAGCAAATAAGCGATATAAGCAACGTACCTGTAAATATATCAAAGAGCTGATTGACCTCCAGGTCTGTGTAAGTGCTGGAGCAAGATGGACATTTGAAGGAGGACCGGGTAGTTGAATCCCGCTCATCCGCCTCTATTTTCCGGCGTATGTGATCCAGTTTGTATTTTACCACGTCCACCAGCACCTTGTAATTGATGTAATAGTAATTATGCCTTGTGCTCTTCCCGTTAGGCCCCGTTTCAACTCGCATCCGCAGCTTCACGAGCTTGTCGGCCTTGAGCGTGTTGAGGACGGTACGCAGTTGTTTCCGTTCGTACTTGAGCAGCTGTAACAAGTCGTCCTCCTTCACGCAGGGGTAGCGGATCAGTACGTCGAGGGCCAGGGAACACTCCACTCCATAGAAGCCACGCACTACATATTTGGCCAGGCGCTTTAGGGCTGCCGGGACCTCCGTGATAACGTTTTGCTCTTCCATCAGAAGCTGAACAGCTGTCGGAAAGAGAAGTGCTGTACAACAAACAGAAGGGAGGGGAGCCGTGGTGAACCCTTCTCGGCGCTCGCAGGCAGGTACAGAGCAGGCCGTTTGCTGCCTGCACCTCTGCAAGAGTCCCCACTGAACAGATTAATGTAAAATCCCTAACCGGCACCTGGGGATGGGCAAGGTATCGATAGATATCAAAGATTACCTAATCTTCGGGTACCGTGATTACACCTGAAATATTAATGTCCTCTTGTGTAAAAACCCACAGACGATACCTAGGAGAACGGGTTACAGAAAGTTCATAATAATCCTCTTTAGAGGAGACAGCACAGTTAACTTGCATGTCTAGGTCTGCCTGAAGAATCTGTTTTCATTCACAGACAGCCAAGTAAGATCTGAAGTGAACACCAGGCAAAAAATCTTTAGTTTAATTAATTCATAATACACAAAATAAGCACACATTCATAAGCACAACTAGAGGCTGGGGGATGAAGGGATGGAGAGCAGCCCTGCTGAGAAGGACTTGGGGGTGCTGGTGGATGAGGAGCTCAACATGAGCCGACAATGTGCGCTCGCAGCCCAGAAAGCCAACCGCATCCTGGGCTGCATCAAAAGCAGCGTGGCCAGCAGGGCGAGGGAAGCGATTCTGCCCCTCTGCTCTGGCAAGTACTGCGTCCAGCTCTGGAACCCTCAGCACAAAAAGGACATGGACCTGTTGGAGCGGGTCCAGAGGAGGCCATGAAGATGATCAGAGGGCTGGAGCCCCTCTGCTGTGAGGACAGGCTGAAAGAGTTGGGGTTGTTCAGCCTGGAGAAGAGAAGGCTGCAGGGAGACCTTAGAGCCCCTTCCAGTATCTAAAGGGGCTACAGGAAGGATAGGGAAAAAGTTTTTAGTGACAGGAAAGGGGGTGATGGTTTTAAACTGAAAGAGGGGAGATTTAAATTAGATATTAGGAAGAAATTCTTTACTCTGAGGGTGGTGAGGCACTGGAACAGCTTGTGGATGTCCCATCCCTGGAGGGGTTCAAGGCCAGGCTGGATGAGGCTTTGAGCAGCCTGGTCTGGTGGGAGGTGTCCCTGCCCAGGGCAGGGGGGTGGAACCGGATGATCTTTGAGGTCCCTTCCAACTCTAACCATTCTGTGATAACAACATGTGAAATAGATGAGGCTGTATCTCCCTTTGTGGCAAAGAGCTTGCTGTTTGGGATTTTTCTGCTGGCTGCTGTGGTCAAACAAAGGACGAGCAAATCTGGGGCATGGGACGCTCCATCTTGTATCCTCACCCAGCGCAGGGTGCCTGGGGCTGCGCCTGCTTGTTCCACCACGCGAAGTCACCAGGGAACACTTGCAGTACAACATCTTCCTCCTTAGTATTCTTCTCCCCTGTAGAAATAGGGCTTCTGGCAATAACCTAATCCCATCAACTAGAGTGTAACTAATTTTAATCAGTCCAACTGTTCTAACTGCTTCTTACTTGTAAGGAGCGGAGGGACCTTCATCATAAACCCTGGTTAAACCAACAAAACTTATCTGCAGTAGCCTCACAGTTGAGCCGTAACTAAATTTGCATCTCGCAGGGGAAGTGCTACCTTTGGGTTAACCCAAACCCAATATAAACCTGATGGTTTGAGGCTCAAAACCCCAAAGGCACCACACCACACTGACCTCTGCTTCCCACAGGAAGAGCGGGGGAACACTGGGATAGGCTACCCAGGGAGGAGGTTGAGTCTCCGTAATTGAACTGGAGAAGAGCCCGAGCAGCCTGACCCGGCTTTGAGACTAGCTGTGCCATGAGCAAGGGTTGGACCAGACGGTCTCCAGAGGTCCTGGCCGGTCTACATTCTTCCATTCTGTTCCAAGAGAGTTAAATGTAACCACAGTAAGGAGAGAAGCTTTGGGAATGTCAGTGCCTTGACAGTCCTCTTCAGATGGTAAGAAGCGCATCTCTATGATTTTTCACAAACGCCTTAAGGAGGAAGCAATTTTTTTTGGTTATTATTACAGTTCTACTCTTTCACTTCTCCTTTGCCCTCATCCTCAAAAGAGGTTTAGCTGAACAGTGCTCCTGACTGTCATGTGTTAGCGTAGCTCATCTCATGACTAGAGAGACAATATTCCCTTCCCCGGGCGGGAAACCACAAGAGCTGGAGCTGGTGTTCAACCGAGTCTCCCAGAAGCAAAATCCCGTTCTTGCTGCCAGTCAAGCCCTCACAAGGGTACGACACACCGCCTGTGCACACGAGAGCGGCTGTGCCAGGGACATACTCTAGTCAAGAGTCAGCAACTTGGTCTGCTGAAAAGAGAAGTTTTAATAAAATCTTGGTGACTGCAATCCCATCTCCACCTCTTTCCTCAAGCTTCCTCAAGCTGCCAGTGTGTTTTCTGCCAGATAAAGGCATATGGAGACCTGCTAGATAACAAGTCACAGTGGCCGTCCTTGAGCCACCTGACCATGTTCATGCCCGAGCTGCGCTCAGCAGGCAATTCCCCTTTCCCATCCTCAGCAAGGGCTCTTTGCTCTTAGAGCTGCGTAGGCTTGCCTTTGAAGGCAGGGTAAGGGTATGCAGAGGAGACGATCCCTATGTTGAGAACAGCCAAGGAGCTTCAGAGAGCAGAGGAGCTACCAGTGTGCAGGACAGCTTGGGTTTACTGCTCTGGACCCGGGGCTAGGGGCTGGATTCCCACATCTACTCTCCAGCGTTCTAACCCCAGGGGCGCTTGTGCATAAACCACAAGATTTCTAGAGCACAGACAAGCATCAGACTTCTTCCACAGAAGAACACACTAACTTACGCTAAAGACACATCTTTCTTCCTCTTTCTGGCCTCACAAATTTGGAACTTGTTTCTGTGCAGTGGCTTATACTCAGCAGGAAGGAGGGAGGGACAGTGTCCTCAGCCAGCTCCAGAGATCAGGAGCGTCGCTTTGAGTCTCCTCAGGCTCTGGAGAGCCCTGAGACTTGTGCTTCTACGCTGTGGGCAAGTAGCCCAGAGAACGGAGGCACCAAAGCCTCCAGTACGTGCCCAAGGAACGCAGCCATCGCCCATTTCTGTAACCCGGACCAGCCCCAGCGAGGAGCACCAAGTGCAGCCCCAGCATCCGTGTGGGAGATGGTACCAGCCACGTGCATTAGTCTGGGCCAGCATCTCCAAAAGGGCTGAGGTGGCCCCTGTGCCGGTCAGCTTTAGATGAACTCCACCTGGATTGTGGCACTGCTAAAAAAAAAAAAAAATAAAAAAAAAAATAAAACCACTTCTGCACCTTGTCCTTGGCTAATGGGGGCAGAACCCTGACACTTGAAAGATTTGCACTAGGAGCAGGTCTCATGACTGTTTTTTCTTACCCCGAGCCAAATACAGAATGAAATCATTTCAAAGGGAGTGAGATAAGTCGATAACATCGTTAAGGAAGGAGTAGGACCTGAACTGTAAGCTTGAGGTTTGCTGACCTATCAGTTCTCCGGATGAGTCCTTAGCCCAGACGCGCGTTGTGTACCCGCATCTCTGAAGCGAGCGGGTGCTCTCAAGGGCTGGGAAGCCTGGGCTGCGCTGAAGTGCTTCCGAGCGCCTTGATGTTAAAAGCTCTTCAGGTCTTACAGCCATGGAAAGTATTCAGGGAAAGAAAAAAGACCAAACAAAACCCAAACCAAAAACCCACAACCAAAAGCCACCCGCACAAAAACCCCACCACACCCAACCCACACAACAGAACCCCCCCCATACCTACATACACGCACAGTGTAAATATTACGAATATATCCTGGGAGAAGAGTGAAAAGCTTTTTTTCCGCAACAAATCCATAAAGCCCACTGTCCATTGGCCGTGGAAATTTAGATATGCAAACCTTTGATTCAATGTAAAAGGAACTGGCTTTCTCTTACAAAAATGGCTGAGTTTGCGCCAAATAAAGAACATTCATGGAAAACACAACCCCCTCGAGAAGCGTTCCTTAAAGCTGCGAAAGTGTATGTATTTTATAGTAAAAACCACATGAAATCAGAACTAGGGGGGAGTTTTCTCTTCAGTGCTGTGGTATATTTGAGGCTGTATTTCTCCGGGCCATTTTGAAAAACCTCTCCATTTTTATAATTGTCAAATCTGAAGTCCTGCAATCCAGGAAAAGTGCTGATTTTTTAAAAGCTCTTGCGTGGTTTTCAGCTCACCGGCAGAAGTTCTCTAAGAGCAGCTCCCTGCAGAGAGAGAAGGCCTTTAAACAGGAACCTGCTCTGCAGCTCGGCTACGCTCTGCGTTAAGGACACAGGTATTTTGCTACTCATATATTTTTTCTTTTTTTTTTTCCAGCTGATGGCACGTATGGGCAAGATCACAGATGCCAAATCACAGACGAGATTCTACCTTCAGCTGCTTTGAGGGTACTTATTTTTACAAGAGTGGGGGCTACCTTCTTATTACATCTATCATTTCTAAGATTATTCAGTAACTGAGATGCCTGAGAGGCCCTCCTGCTTGAAGTTAACACGGAGGCCATTGCAATCTTCATCAAGGAGAGAGGAATGCAAGGCTTTATTTCCCCACAAGCAGGAACTACCTTTAGGATCCTCTTTTTGCTTTGGGAAACCTACACGGAGTTGCTCGTTGCGTTGGCAGGCGACTACCAAAAGCAGAATTTCAAGTTAACAGGCATCATCTAGAGCAAGTTCTGCAAGGTTTCTCTGAAGCCAGTTGCTTAATTAACATTTTACTTGAGCTGCCCGAGAAGACAAACTCCCCGTCTCACGCTTTTAAAGACACTAAGCTGGAAAGATTTATTGAAGTGATCTTTTGTCAGACTTCATATAACCGTATCATTTGCAAATAAGTGAAAAACCTTATCGTTACCTCTCTCGTATAGGCAGAAAACGTCAGGCTGATATTGTAGAAGAGTCGCTCCTTTCCCAAGAGCTCAAGGTAACTGCAAAACAAGCTTAAGTATTTCCCAGCTGTTTCCTAGGCCCATCAGTGATAAGCCCTAATTACCGCCCAGCTGCAGCAAGAGAGTCCCCAAATCACATTTCATTAGCACCTGTATGAATCCAGCCCTATATATATGTTGCACCATGATAAAGTTATAAATCTTATTGCTCAACAAAATCCACCTACAACAGGCAAGGGCTGAAAATGTAAGTGACTGCAAGCTTTGATTAGTGTTCCCATTAGCGTGACTTTAGAAGACTAAAAGCGACATAATAATTAACTCCTTCCTTTGGTTGTTGTTGCAAACCAAATCTTTAGTCTAGGTAAGGTACGTAATTTGCCTTTAGAAGCTTTCATAACGAAACCAACCTGGAAACTTGAATATCTTGCAAATAAAAAAGCTGGAATTAATGAGTTTATTACTTAGTATTCTTTTTAGGCGGTTTATGTCTTCAAAAAGAAACAAAAAGCAATTTTGGACTGTATTTCTCTAGAAGATAAAGTTATGAATACTGTTATTTCCCTTTATGGGTTAGGCATCTGTGTTTAAAAACAATGTTGAAATTGGGTTACCAGACACTGAGCAGTCCGGGGTTAAAATGTGGAATTCTATGAGATTTGCAACCATCGTATTCCATCTCAAATCCATGTGTCTTTCACGTGTTTTTTTTTTTATATACGCGGAGTGGAGGCTGGTGCTCTGCAGTGATGTGACTTAGGTCTCCTGGGTACGTGTTGCAGCATGACTTGTGCTTTCCTTACTGCTGCCGGCTGCTGGAACTCCGACTTTCCAACTTCTCCAGGGCTGTGGGGAGCCCCGAAGGCGCAGGAGCTCGTCTCTGCGGGGCAGGCTGTGGGACCGGCATCTGTAAACGTCGCTACAGAAGGTAGTGCCTCTGAGAGACAGTCAATACCAGAAAAGAAACCTCCTATTTTTGTAGCTGTAGCAAGAATTTAGATGTCAAAACACTTCAAAGGCTCAAGACTGCAGTTTAGAAACTGCAGGAACAGTTTGCAGAATGCTATGCAGAAAATCCCCGAGATTAGCTCTACTCTTGCTTGTGATTTATAGTAGCAGGGGTTGGTTTCATGCCTTATGCTGGGAAAAAACTCCGCTACTACTCTGTTTTGTTCCATTTAATAAGAAGCTATTTGGCAGATACCCAGAACTGAGAAGTATAATTGGTATAAACCTTCAGCTGCAAATTTCAAATGTTCACACAGGTAAAATTCAGTGGATGTGCCTCATTCCATGTAGTGGTTCTTGAGTATGTGCCTTTGTTGTCGTGTCACACTAGGAAACGCGAAGGAGCGAGACTACTTGCTGGCACCTGTCGGGTTTAGTCTGTGGGGAATGTTTACAGTCAGTAATCCCCGCGGGTTTCCTCGCCAAGTGTTTTGAACGGGGAAAGGGCCGCGTAACCTCAGCGCTGGTATTCGTGCAACAGCCTGCGCGTGGAGGCGTGGAACCAGATCACAAGAAAACGCAAAACAGTTTTCTAAATTAAGGAGAGCGATGGTTTGGCTGGTAACACGGCGTTCAGAGGAAAGCACAAACGCCGTGCGAGCTGCGGCTGAGCCCACCAGGGCCGTTCAATAAGGACAGTCAACCTCCACAGCGCAGAGGTTGATCTCCACGTAGCAAAGGTGCTGCTCAGCCCGGGGGCTGCCTCTCTGGCGGCTGAGAGGGGCTTGTGCTGTGCTGCCTTCGTCCTGCAGGCCCGGAGAAGGAGAGAAAATCGCAAGCCAAATTAAAAAAAAAAAGAAAAATAAAGTGCGGTTTGATTCCTGACTGCGGGTAACCCTGGCACCGAGGGCCGTGGGAAGCAGGATTGCTGCCGGTATGTTGTTGCGATGTTGTGCAACAGGGACGTTATTGAAAGCGGGAGCTTGAGACGGGGACGGGCAAAGTCACCTGGCTGCCGTTCAAACCCATTTGGGTGTCTGGGAGGCTTATCTCGCGCAGCCGGCCCTCCGCGGTGCTCGCAGGCTGCCTGCTGAAAAGGAGGCAGGTAATTAACTGAGCAGTCTCAGGCGGGAGAAATCAACGCAGGGTCTGGTCAGAGGTTGAAGAAGAAAATTAGTGGGTCGCTGCTCTGGGGGACAAAGGTATAACCAAGATCCTCCCAGAGCAAACGCGGAACGTTTTGCCTGTTGGCAGAGCAGAGGTTGGCGCGGACGGCCCGACAGGAGGCTGCGACGCGCACCTTGGGCAAACGGGAGCTCTGACGAGTGGCTTTATTGTCCTCTCCAGGCCCAACAGCTGCTGTTCTGCCTTTCACCGGACCGGCACATGGAAGCTACGTTCCGCTGTATCCCATATTCTCCACACCAACTGATACCCAACCCTCAGTCCAAAAAATACAACCTGTAGCTGTCTGGCTCGTACGCTCAAGCACTGCAAAGTGAGAGAACACCAGGAGGACAGTAAGTGCCCGTACGTAACCCGCTCTCCTCTACACGCGGGGCTCTCAGCGGCACAGTCGCGTCTCTCCTCTGTCTCCCCGTGCTGGCCCTTTCACAAAGTCTCAGCCAGCACACAGGGTGTGAGCGGTCAGCACCAGCCCGTGGCCCTGAGCCCTGCTTGTTCTGTGATTGAGACGATCCGTTTTCTTCTCTGTTTTCCTATAGTGCTCTCCCCGTGCTGCCTAATTCCACAATCCTTGAAGGCACGCTGGTATCAAACTACATCAACTTTGTTTGAGGGCTTTAGGCCTCTTTTCGGATTGGTTTATGTTGTCATCTCCTAGATATCTAGTAAGATAGATAGAGGATATAGTGCCTGAGCATGTGGAGCTCTGAGGTACAGAAATTGAAACCAAGATTGATGGATAACTTTTTGAGAGCCTGAACTGAGGTGTAAAAAAAAAAATTAGGATACATTTTACAGTAGTTGATACAATTGCAGCATAGCTCCCTCTGTCTTGATGGCCGGTGCGATCGGTACTGACCAAATAGAGCCACTGGTGTCACAGAGGGGTAGGGGCCAAACACCAGAACGTGCCGGGCTGCCTGGGAGCGAGAGCTCAGTTGTCCCAGTAGGTGCCCAGCCCTGCCTGGTCTCTGCCGCCATCCTCTCTCTTGCAGGGCACTCCCTTCATTGGCTTGAAAGCTGCAACAAAGCGGAAGCCTTTCTCCTTTGTCGTGCCAGCCTCATTCACCACAGGAACACAGCCCATCCTGTGCAGCCAATGAAACAAGGGATTTCTGGAAAAGGAATTTTGGGATCCTACGAAGAGACTGTATCCCAGCCAAAAAGAAAGGGGAATCAGTGTCTGCTACGCTTGTTGGCTTCTGGACAGGGTCACCTTCACAGCCTTAGTACACTTTTAATGTAACTCATCCTGCTTTTAAATTGAAAGAATGGCTGTTTGGGATAATATGTATTTTTAATTTCAGTATTTTTTCTTAGAGGATCATGGAATCACGGAATTTCAGAGTTGGAAGGGACCTCTAGAGATCATCTCGTCCAACTCCCCTGCTAAAGCAGGATTGCCCAGAGCACATCACTCAGGGCTGCATCCAGACGGGGCTTGAAAGTCTCCAGAGAAGGGGACTCCACACCCTCCCTGGGCAGCCTGTGCCAGTGCTCTGTCGCCCTCACTGTAAAGAAGTTTTTCCTCACATTTGATCGGAACTTCCCATGTTCCAGCTTGTGCCCGTTACCCCTCGTCCTGTTACTGGGAGCCACTGAGAAGAGCCTGGCTCCATCCACCTTAAACCCACCCTTTAGATACTTGTAAACATTCATAAGGTCTCCCCTCAGCCTTCTCTTCTCCAGGCTAAAGAGTCCCAGCTCTCTCAGCCTTTCCTCCTAAGGGAGATGCTCCAATCCCTCAATCATCTTTGTTGCCCTGCGCTGGACTCTCTCCAGTAGTTCCCTGTCCCTCTTGAACTGGGGAGCCCAGAACTGGACCCAGTATTCCAGCTGTGGCCTCACCAGTGCAGAGCAGAGGGGGAGAATGACCTCCCTTGACCTGCTGGCCACACTCTTCCCTATGTAGCCCAGATCAGTTTAGATCTACTGTCCCTCAGCATATAAACATTTGAAAAAATGTAGTACCAGCAGTTCCTAACCATGAGGGCTGCTGCGGGTGGGGAGCCCCCCTGTTTTGGTGGGGGTTTCAGGTGACAGCAAAGGATGCTCTGTTTCGGGAGTCAGGGGGCCAGCAGAGGAGGACACTGCAGCTGCGAGATCTGCACAGCCTGCTGCTCCCGGCTGTCCTCCTCTTCTGTTTTACTTCTCTCTGACGTCTCCCGGGGTTCCGGCTCCTGCTCCTCCCTCTTTTCTTTCTGTTGCTCCCTCTCCATCCCAGTTGCTTCTGCTTCTTTCTCCCACCTGGTTCACGCACCTCCTGCAGCGGGATGCGTCTGCTTTAACAGAGCTGTTCCCAGCTCTCGGGGCATGGTGCAGGCACACCACTTGCAGGAACGCAGATGCAGCATTTTGGGAACGAAGTTGATGCAAATTATACGTAACTACTCAAAGGCTTAGATACTGGTGCAATTCAGACGGTGGGGGTAGCCTGAGAAAGGCTATGTCTCACCAAACCCTCCAGGTACCCGAATTAAAGTTCCGCTTTAAAGACAAGATGGCACTTCAGCACCTTGCAACAACTCAATGCTCGTGATCTTTTTTTCTCTTACGGACAAAAAATTATTTTTTTATTTATATTTCAGAATGAGATGAACCATTTTCACTGAAATATAAAGAGGAAAAAGTCTAGGATGAATTTTTTTCTACACTGGGCATCTGCCTAATAGAGAAAGCTTAGCAGGATGAAAAGACAAGACTGATAGTGGAAAACCTTAAATAACTCTTGCGGCTGGAGCTGCCTTAAATACAGAATACCCAACAGAGGCAGCCTCACTACAGGGATTCTTCTATTGCTCAGGCATAAAGGAGAATAAACTTTGCAAAACAAATCAGACAGAGAGAGGCTGTCCCATATACAATTAATATAATTCAGAGCTGATTCACTGTAGATCAGAAAATGTCCTGAGTACAGAGCGTCTCAGTGTGTAAATAGACTCACTCCTTTGTAATTATTGTCCTCTCATTCTAAGTCAGAGTGTGGGAGCAGACTGAGCTACAAAAGACCTTTAAAATCTTTGATACCGCAAGTTACGATGTTCTGAAGAACTGGTAGGGAACGACTGCGTGGTCTGCTTGCTTCTTGATCACGGTACCTGGCCAACTGGCACGTTGGGTTTCCAGACTCTTCTAACAGTCAAAAGCAGCTTCTTATAAAATGCATAAATAGCTGGAGATTTCTTCCCAAGGCAAATTGTGGTTTCTGCCACCGCTTTGATTGAGCTTTATTCTTTCTGGCTCATCTCGTTCTTCTGGTGCAAAGGATGAGAGGTTTTGCTGCTCGGAGAGCATGGGTGTGCCCTTCTCACCAACACTTCTGGTCCTCCAAAAGCAGAAGAGCGCCCAGCTGATGATCTGTGGCATAAGCAGGTCACCTGCCTGCTTTGCCATTAAGGCGAAATCCAAGTTTTTGAGCTTTTTGTTTGCATTTCTTTCTCCTTCCACCCGTAGCCCAGAGAGCTGGCCGTGTGAAGGTGGGACGGGTGTTTGTTTAAATGCCAGCGCCCAAACAAATGCTTTGTCTTTCCTGTAACACCTTATTTAATCAAGTTCAAAATAAACTGGATTAACTCTTCGTATTTACATTAACAGTAAAAATCTGCTGGAAGCTAAAACAAATACTGAGGCTGTTCTTCATAGAACTAGACTATGCAGTAGTAGTAAAAAAGTACGTTTGTCTTGTTGCTTACATACATATTGGGGTTTTTGGCAACCACTTGATGATTTTTTCATAACATAACTAGGAAAGCTGTGTAAATCACATATTTTCCCTTTTAAGTTTAAATATATATGGTTGCTTACTTGACCTGGGGGGAAAAAACACACCTAAAAAAAAATACCAGACCATCAGACCACCCTCTCAGTGTTTGTGAGGTACCTCAACTACGTGTACAGCAAATGAATATGAAGAAACATACCCGTTTTTGTTCTTTGTGTCCGTTTAAAAGAAAAAAAAAAAGCTAAATTAAATCCCGAAGTTGCAAGTAGTTTTTTACATTTCTTCAGTGAAATGTCAGTCTTAGCTTCCATCACAATGCCTAGGGCAGCAGAGGCAGGGGGGAGGCAGTAAAGTGACATTAAAAATAGATGTCTCTATCTGTAACAAGAGCAAATTAAACTTTTTGTCGGGCTTGCGAAAACCTTCAGAGCAAGTGCTTTCGGAGCTGACAGATGAAGGTTAAATCAATAAGCAATTAATCACATTCATCACTTTTTCTGTATTAAGGCAGACACAGTCAGACATAGTATTGGGGTTTTTGTTTTTAAACAGCTTTGTTTATTTGAGTTAATGGCAGGCACAGGCATTTGGGCTCTGGACAGACATCCATGGGATTTAGCTCTGCTTTTGCAATTGTAAAGCAATTTCCAGTGTGGAAATGTGGATTGTCTTGCACAAGGGACATACCAAAAGCTCATTAGTTAATGACTGTAAATAGTTTACACTGCCTTGCTCCACATATGCTAAAGTGGGACAGGACTAATTAAGCAAGTAAACTTACTACTTATTCTTAAATGACAAAGTAATTTGATTATGGCTGTTATGCAACTAATTCCAAATAAATCTGAACAACCCCCTGCCAGATTAAGGTGCAAGCTCAGCAGTATACGATGTGCCCTTCATGGTACAGACCGTAAAATCTGACTTGGTTTAACTCTTTTATGTGTATCAAGTGTCCCAGAAGGTGCATTTCACACCATACGTGCACTTCTCCCTAATCTAAATCATGCTGCTACGTTGATTTTAGTTTACATAGGTTCAATATTCGTGATTGATTGAGATTAAAAATGGACTCTGGTTGTACAATCATGCTAACATGCTTCTGCTTGCACACTTCAGTTAAAAAATTAGATGCACAACTAGACTAGCCCTGTTTTTTTAAGGTCAGTGTAACTAGTGGGATGCTGATTTCTGCGTGCTCTCAATGCGTCAGTGCTTCACACCCCTTTGAATTGCTTCTTGCTGTGCTACTGCAGGCATTGTTCTAAGGGCTAGAGTATCGTCTTCCTCAACCAGAAGCCAGGTTTCTTTATCAACTGCTAAAGTTACCTGGCAAATAGCATTCCTTTTGTCCCTGCTTCTTCCAGTGTTGGTGGAGGGAAAGCTGTGACAGTTTGCTGTAATCTGGTGACCTAGTTACCGAAAGAAGGGGCGATTAAAGGTTTTCTTTTAATATTTCTTTTAGAAAAGGAAGCAATACTAAATGAAACTTGGCCAGTTATATTTGGATGAAACTTGACTTTGCATCATAGATTCATGGGCAATAACTCTTCTCCCCTTCTGTAAACTTCTTAAAGTGTTAAATTTGCAATTATTAAAAAAATATATAAATAAAAAATCTTATATTAGCCTTTACTGTTTGGAAGAGAAAACTAGTATCCTCTGGTCTGAACTTCTGCACTACACTAATACTGTTCTGCATGTCCTGGACGCTATCAAGAATCCCATTGTGACTGGATGTCACAAATTTGCAGGTTTTAGTTAGAATCCCTCATGCAAGACCGTCTCTGCAGACCCCAAAGAGACAGCAAACGCTTCCCTTACACCACTGGCAACTTTTAATGCATGGCTGACTGGGAACAGGAACAGCACCTCTTTCCTAGGGTGGTTAAGAAAAGATTACAAGGGAATCACCATACATCCCAGCCCCTAATCTCACTCTCCAGTGTCTTCCCTTTGTGTGCTATAAAACACAAGAGATGGCACTGGAAACAGCCAGTGACAAAGATAAAACTACTGCTCCCTAGCACATTAGGGTGCCTGTGCTTCTCTCTCATTCTAAAGGACCTTTACTTTCTTAATTGGAATTCTGATCAATGTTGTAGTCTGATTTGGCTTCCCTCCCCCACTTTCCAAAAACCAACCAAACTGCTCTCCAACAACACTATTAGTACCTGGCTACTTCCTATTACAGGAATGGCTTTAACCCTCAGTTAAAGAAAGAAATCAGTTTTTCAGTCACTGTTAAACTCAGTCGATTTGGAAGCGAATGCCCTTTCTGCCACGTGCTATGTAACATGCATGGTGACTTCCACTGTGGTATGAAATCAGTGCATCTGTACTTTGGTCAAAGAAAGTAGTTCTTAAGAATATTTATTGTATTAGTATTTATTTTTTTGAGACAACAGAAAAATCTGTATTAAAAAAAAAAAAATTGTTAGCGGGCCAAGAAAGAGCTTCAGCAAAAGATCTATAAATCAGGGAAAAGACAATTTTTGGCTCAGGTCTCATTTTTGGTATTTCCCTAAGACCTTGTTTCTGTGAGGAGATACGACATTTGGTAGGTTATAACAGGGCATTTTAGACATACCCTCATTTTGGACCAGAACACCAGCAATTCATCTGAAGTGCTTAGGAAAGAATAACAGAACTGTCTTGTTCCAGATGGCCTTCTAATAACCTAATACTTTTCCATGCCTGCTAGGTGCCATTTTAACTCATGTGTGCTTTAGAAGTATTTTCATCTAAAAAAAAACCCAACCCAACCAAACAACAAAAAATAACAAACCCATAAACCAGCAACAAACCAAACCAAGAATACTGTCAAGACTGAAGAGATCCAGAGCTAACTGCTGAACTCATTTGGTAGAAATGGCTGAAATCAAACCAGACATACATTAGTATACATTTCTCGTCAGCAGAACTGCTGATCAGAAAGCAAGAAAGTCCAATGTGAGATAGGGTCCTCCACTGTTAGAAGCTTCAGTGACATTTCTATATAGCCATTAGATTTCTGAAGAAAGGAGTTAGGCTGAGGAATCTTTTTCCAGAAGTATTTTTTCTCGGAGGACCTCCAATTCAGACAAGCAGCTTCCAACATAGGAAAGGTACAGGACTACCAAGGACTACAGGGATCTGGGCATTCCCGCAGGTAAGTCTCTGTATGACCATTATACACCTCCATCAGCGTTGTGCACACAGTCAGCTAAGAGGCAGGTGGGGGGAAGAAGAAGGAAAAAGAAGAAAAAAAAGAGAAAGCCTCATTACAGTAATTAGTGAAAAACTGTCTCTGATACTAGCTGAACACTTCAACTGAAATGAGCATTTATCTTATTTAGTCAACAACATGCAAGTATGAATAGCTTGTGTCCTCAGTCAAGAATGCTGCCTCTACTGAATACAGTCACTTAATTTCTCATTCAAAAACTCTTCTCACCCCTTTAGTCTTTCTCTTTTTAAAAACACCAAACCCTCAAGATCAGACTGAAGTATCTTCTGTTGCAAGAAGAATACAACTCTAATATGTGTAAGCCGTGAGGTATATTAACTTGTTTCATGCTACTTATGAGGGCACGTATCACAGGTTAATTCACATTAGAAGGGTCCTTAAGATGTCTGCAGTGCAAATGCTGGCTCAAACTATGAGGAAAGGGCTCAGGCTACGCGGCGCTTTGAAGCTGTAGGGCCTTTGGAAAACAGCTATTCCAACAATTACACTTTGCTATTACAAAGTAACGTGGAATTTGTTTTGGTTTTACGTGCACGTTTTCACCTAAAAACCCCTTGAATGTACCACTCTTTCCTCCTCCTTAGGTGTAGAGTAGTTCGTGGTCTGCCCCCCGCCTCCCCACTCTAAACTTTCTGCAAGAACAGGGGCATTACCTTATTGAGGACAGGCTTTGTGGAGAGGACATCGTAAATTCTTGGTAAGGAGATGTTCTGAAAGACAATAATACATTTATGTTAATGGCCATTTACCTGATAGTGTAAATGCTGAAAAGTGTAACTTTTTTACTGCTCAATTAGGTAATAAGATAAAGCTTTAAGAGTACATCTTGAGATCAGAAGAACATGGGTTACAGAAACTTGAGCAGACCAGATCTCACGAGACACATGAGCGTCAGTGTTTGCTGCCTGACAGTGTGTGTTTGAATTTCACTGGTGATAAAACAGCTCAGGAAACAATGAAAACCTCAAAAGCATCTCCAGGTTTATCGCCCTGCATACACAGACACAGACAATGCAGGAAACCCACCTAGATGAAGAGAAAACCTGAAACTAAAAAAACCAAAATCGTGTAAAGAGCCACCTGGTACTTTATTAGCCAGAAGCACAAACTGTCACAAAGCCGTTAGCCGCTTCTGTCACTACGGCTGTGCTTTCCAATGCCCTGAATGCTGCTGGCTGTGTCAGATCAGTACTGTAACTTGGGAGTTTCAAAACAGCAAGATGAGGTATGGGGAGGATGTTTACCTCTTGCATGGTCTGGTTCAGGCATTTCATTGCAGGTGTTCTACGATTATCCAAGACTAGCGGAGGCTTCCAGCGATCGTAGTTTGTTTCTAACACGTACCACGTGCCTTTCTGGATATCAAGGCTGGAAAAAAGGTATGTATTTGTGTTTTGCTTCTCTAAGTATATAGTAAGTACATATATAGTATATACTATATACAGCTGGATTTTTTTTTTTTTGGCTTGCTGTGGTATTTTTCAATGATGCTAAAAAAGTGAGTTTTTGCACAACCACCTGAAAGGAGGCTGTAGCGAGGTGGGTGTTAGTCTCTTCTCCCAAGTAACAGGCGATAGGACAAGAGGAAACAGCCTCAAGTTACACCAGGGGAGGTTTAGATTGGATATCAGGAAAAATTTCTTCACCGAAAGGGTTATCAAACATTGGAACAGGCTGCCCAGGGAAGGGGGGGAATCGCCATCCCTGGAGATATTTAAAAGACTGGTAGATGTGGTGCTGAGGGACATGGTTTAGTGTGGTTTTGGCAGTGTTAGGTCAATGGTTGGACTTGATGATCTCAAAGGTCCCTTCCAAGCTAAATGATTCTGTGATTCTAAGTCACAAGAAACACAGGACACAATTATTGGTGGAACCTGTCCTCTTCTGGAAGGCTGGATCAGGTCAGGTCAAGCATACTCACTCCCAGATATCCAGAGTAGCTGTCCTGGAACGAGTTATCACACAACCTTCTCCAGAATTTTTTCCACCCAGTATAAAGTAAGCTGGAGCCAGCAGTCTTGTTTTTGACAGTCTGTCTTTTGCATCCTGGTAACTGCAAATAAGAAAGTAGTGTTGGACTATTAAATGCTATAAATAGTTCAAGTACTGAAGAATGAGTTTCACAGACCCAGGAAAAGTTTGGGTAGTTACACCTTTCTTCCTCTCTCATGCACATACGTGGAGATTGTATCACCATGAAGGAACACATGTAAGCAAAGCTCCTCTGCTCACTTTGTACTTGAAGTTGAGAGGTGCTCTTTGCACCTTCTCTACATTTAAAACAGGAATAAAATGATGACATGCTGTGTCATATTCCACCTAATTAATTTACTGCATGAGAGCTTCGTTTCTGGTTACTTGCTGTAATATACTACTACCTGTTGGATGTGTTTTGATGCAGAATGCTATGACACATTCAGATACCGATACGTTGATTACAAAAAAAAAACCAAACTGAGAAATTTGAGGAGTTTTAAGGGATCATGTGTGATGCCCCCCCCCCACCAGACTACCAGCAAACCCACAACTATTTAATGTTAAGGCTTCTAGGAAGATATGTATACCATTAGATACTAAGCACACATCTACAATATTCATGCCAGTTGGAAGGAAAGCAGATTAAAGAAGTAGAATGTTTGTGGGGGTTGGGGGGGGGAGAATACCTTGTAGCATTCTCTAATACTGTTCTTGTAAGAAAGCCCATCCACATACCATCTCTTCTACCAAGAAACCATTCGAAGATTCCTGCAAAACATCACTGGTTGCAATCATTTGTTTTCAGCAGGTTCACTCACGCTATTCTGACTTTCACAGCCTTTAAAAGGAACTGTGTCTTGTCTCACTCTTTTCACCATTTGTGTGGCTGTTTGTTAAGGTAACTGGTACGCCCAAGGCTGGACAACTTGTACAGAAAGAAAGAAATGAGCATTACTCACCAACATAACCACCATCAAGACTGAAACGCTCATTCATTGTCAGAGTGAACAAGTCCTGAAAAGCATTAAACAAGTCAACCTTAATCCATCGCCAGCCCATTAATACCAGTAATAAACAAGCGGCAGCACTGCAATTTACACGCCACTTGAGCTTCTTGTTCCTTAGACTTCCCCTTTGAGTAATGGGCTGCAAGATCAAGCCCATGCGGAGAAGAACCTAATTTATCACTGCTTGAGTAAGTAGAAATGATAATTCATAGTTTTCTGAGCTGGCACAGCAACCCGGCAAACCACGCTTTTATATTAAGTAAGTCAAGCCTGTGGCCATTTTTCCTCTCGGTCCTTGTTGCATCACTGAATTAACAGTTTTCCTTCCCCTGCTGTACGTAACCTTCTTCTCGGACCTCTGACTACTACTTTAGTTTGAAGGCAGATTTTTAAGTCCCAGTGCTAAGTACACCCTGATACGTTATTGCTGTTCACATGGGCAGGCAGCTGTACACAATCCAATCTGCGCTACTTGCAACATGCAATTCAAACTCAAATCCCAGCCTTCTCCAACTAGAGTTTCTTTCAGAGGGGAGTGGAATTCAGCTACACTGGATCATTTTCTGAATGGACTCTTCCCAATGTATTTGACCAGAAGATAAAAATAAATGGATACAATGCAAGGATTTATGCCAGAAATGCTCTACTATGAAAAGGGCCACTTATAATTGAGGATAAAGGCTGAGCATGTAGAAAAGGAGGAGCTGTGGTAAGCTGGAGACCCTAGTATAGTTCTATACTGCTGGTTTTTAAGATGTAGATAAACCCCAAGATTTCGGGTGGGTATTAAAAAAAATAATCTTGCAGCGTAGGACTCCTTTGCCAAGAAGGACCGGAGAAAGAATTAAAATAGCACAAGTATGCTGTTTCACCTCTGGGATCACCGCAGTATCTATTTGCTAGCAAGAAACTCCGACCAATTAAGCACTTTGTATTCACTCCTGTTTGCATTCAGAATTCAACACTGTTTTTTAAGAATTGTCCAAACATTAATATTTAATTTCAGCAATCTCCTTTTACGAGGAAGAGTGCAGCATTGCTTTCTTTCTTCAAATAGCTATACTGTGTACCAGAACAACTAAGAGAACATTTATTAAAAAAACATCCCAAGGCAGAAGATGAAAGCGGGAAAATTTACATCTTAAAGGAAAGTCTGAAGCATTATTAACAAATTGACAAGCCTCCTTCCCCATACTTACTGGTTTGACTCCAGACACCATGCCTATGTATCCTGCAAAATTTGTGGACCTGAATACTGTTTTGTTGTTTCTCTGGAAGTCCAAGTTTACTACTAAAGGCTTCAGTTCCCGAGTTAAAGTCCAGGAATTATTTTTAACATCCCACCTGCAGAAGACGGTACAGCATTACAAACTTCCCTCCCACAGCAGCGTTTAAAATTTCCCTTTGCAGCACGCAGATTTCCTGTGTGAGTTGCCCGTCCTGACCTTACTCGTGTAGTTACTCAGTAGTTACCTGAGCAGCACCAGCAAGGGACAACTAGGAAGTTTAAACACACAGGCAGTCAGTGAAAAGAACCAAGTTTTGTTTGAATCCAGAGCATATCACCACTCAGTATTAAACAGCACCATCATTACAGCTGGTGGATTGTTTTGAGCACACTTAACTTTGTTCTGTTCCCGCTGGCAAAGGGAGGCTGCTACAGGTACTGCTTGTGACACCAAACCCACCGTATCCTGAAAGCATGTGTAGCTTGTTCTGCAGCGGAATGAGCCGCTTCCCTCAAATTCTTACTTGTCAAAGCGAGAAAACGAATCACACGCTACTGGATCTGCTCTACACAAAGGGAAGTCCCAATTCTAGTTTGTAAGATAAGCCAGAACAATTTGAGGGCAAGAGCATGCTAAAGAACACTTAGCAGACCGTTAAATTCTCTGGAAACAATCCAGGTTCTGGGAACAGCTTTGAAAGTTGCCTTCATTTTCAGGGAGCATGCTCCCAGGATTTCTGACCAGCGGGAGGAGTTCAACACAAGCCAAGCCAAGGGGAGGTGGAGTCACAGTTGACAACATTTGAGTTTTTGATAGGCAGGTGAGACTTTTAATGAAGATGGACATTTAAATCCCATCTGGGCATTGAGAGTCATCTGGATGAGTGATGTTACAAAATATACTGGGATATTAAAAGCAAACACTGAACTACCTGATCATGAGGTATGAAATGAGAACTAAAAGGGAATCCAGTGCTGGGCAACAAATACAGAGTTTGTATCCAAATGACTGATAATGTTACATCAGCGGAATACAAATCACTGGCTTCCGAGTAGAAATGATGAATGATGGGAGGTGCCGATAGAGCACAGTACAGTAAAGAGGGGGCTAATTTGGAAAAAAAACAACCACAAAACCAAGCCAAATCCAATCCACAATTCATTGCATACACTAAAATTGATGCTGCTGTCTCATCACGTAAAGGACAAGATATACCATGCCACAGAGATAAGGTTACATGGACCATTCTTTTGTTCGAGACAGTTTTAACTGGAGCTGGGAAAGACTGAGTAACACTGAACACAACTGTTTTACAAAGTCATTCCCGACAAGCCCGGAGCAGTTTGACGTAAGATCAGCAGAACAATGCTTTTGTTCGTTTTAGCCTTTTTTCACAACACACAATGCAGAATTACTTGTCACAGTCTTAACAACATCCAATTCATCATTTAGGCTCAAAGAATGCATGTAGAAATTTCAAGTTCAGCTAGCTTTTTCTTTGGGTGTAACAAAAAAATAAAAACTAAAAGGCACAAGTTTAAGTACTTACCCAAGAAAGAGTCCAAAGTCCAAGTTTCTGGCATGGTACAGCTTCCCTACATAACAATAAATACATAAATAAATACAATTTTCTAAGAAAGAGACCTAAATTTCAGCTTAGAAAACGAGGAAACGAGTGAGCAGGAAAAACACCTTGGAAAGTAAGCAGGGAAAATACCACTGACTAGTTGCCATTTTCATAATCACAGTAAAATTGTGGGGTTTTTTGGACCAGAGAAGTGTTTTTCCATAACTGAAATCAAGTAATCTTGTAAACTGCTGTCCATCTCAGCCTCAAATGCTTCCCACATTATCTTAATGCAATGGTAATACCTTGAATTTCCTCTAAAAGTGAGACACTGTAAGCCCTCTGAGAATCCCTCAGAAATTTCCTAAGCTGGACCAGGTGCAGACAAAGGCTGCAGAACTGAGTAAAAGAATGAGTCTCTTTTCTTAAAACAGCCTATCCATTTTCTCCAGCGCCATACATATGCAATAGCTAGCTAGAAACTAGATGCAAAACGGATTGCAGTAGAATCCCTCACGGCACTGAGAAAGTATCAGGTGTCTGGCTGGTGTTTCTTTTCCCTGCACAAACAAATGTCACCTATTAAATAAAAAAACCCAAACAAACAGCACAAACCACCCACAAAAAAATCCCAACAAAATCAAATGCAAACCATCTTTGAAAGTACTTTTTTCTTTTTTTTTTTTTAGCCTAAAATACCTGTGATCTCTTATTCCCTTCTCGAGGAATACCTTTTTATTATTATTACTTTTCGTCTCTTCTACCTACTAGACTTTCTTGCCTGCAGATGAGAATGACTGTGTTTGTATAATTGAGGTGGACCCTCTCCTACATAACAGGAAACTGTTAACACTGTTGCATTACCTGTTTTATCTTCTGCCACTATTGATGTACAGACAGTAAAAATTTCATAAAAGATGTTAAAAATAACAATTTCCCCTAGAACAAACAGAAACAAAGTTCAATAGTTTGAAATTTTTGCCATGAACAGAAAAAAATGGTTAGAAAAAAGCATACTGAAAAGTTATAATATTCTCTTAAGAATTTCTTGTTAAGTCTCATTTGATGTTTGAAATGACTGGTTTAGCAAAATCAAGAGCTTCCTGAAAGGCAAACAGAAGGATCAGAATTCCTTGGCTTTCTGCCTTACCATACAGAAAAGTGACAGTCATCGCTACTTCCTCCCCTGGAAATGTCAAAACAAGCTACAAAATTCACTTTAAAGAAGAAAGCTGCTATATGTACCACTATTCCCATATTAAGAGCTGCTGACTAGCACCAGGTTTTCTGCTCCTGTATGAGGGAGTCAGCGGAGGCAAGTCTATGGACCTTCTCTGTCTCAATTCTAGAAGAATTCAGTGTCTGCTTCTCACCTGGAATTGCGCTCTTTTGCAGGAGGTGCGGAAGGAAGACAGGAGGATGTGGCAAGGATCACAAGGGAAAGAAAGCACAGCATGAAACTGAGCCTTGCCTTCTTGGTATGTCAATGGCAGACACACAGCTCAAGGGGAAACCAGTGAGAACCATGGATTCCCCCAAATTTTGGTGCACAGGAGCTGAGACTCCCTCCAGTTCCCAAAACTCAGGAGCAAGAAGCTACAGGTCTACAGAGAAGTCCCAGCCTGATGAAAGGCTTGGGTGATTTATTGCCATTTTCCTCTAAAATACTGTTTTCATTTGGTGTGAGATGCAATTTATTGCTTTATCTACTTAGTTAATGATTTATTTGTTAAAGTCACAGATGACTACAACTATACTGCAGACTGGTACACATACTCATTTTAAACGAGTCTGGATGGCTAGTTTTCCACTACGTTAATAAAGTGTTGGAAACTATTACCCAAAGGAATCCCAGATGAATTTGCAATTCCTTGGAGTTCTTCATTGAAAGGGTAAGGAAGCGTGGCGGTCAGATGAGCCTGAAAGGGAAAGTTTTGTACATTGTTGGTGTAAATTACAGCTATTTTGTTACTTAAAACAAACCTCTCCCCAGTAGGTACATCCTTCTCACAACTGTTACGAGTGTTTAATTCCTCTGCAGCCCGTAGAACTTGAGGATGTTTGTAGAGTGCTTGGAAGACAAGTACATGCTTAAGGAAAGTAAAAACTATTACTTATCAAAATATTGACGTGCGAGCAATGGAGATTAGCACAGTATCTTAATTATAGTTAGCAGCAATGGGCAGAACAGAGTGAAGCAGGACTCTCATACTGTAAGAGCTCAACTGGACCTGAGCTTGACGTCAGTGTTTAAAGGAATCCCTAACTTTCACATATCGGTCTGACTACTTGTACGTGCTACCTTTATGTCAACCCCACTCAGGCGCATAGGAATACGAATGACCTAAGACATAAAGATGGGGGACAGATTTGACCTCATGCTGTCTCTAGCGCTGCACTGTTTTCCCCTGTCCTGATTCTATACCAAGGCCCATTTTAATCAGAATCAAATTATGTTTTAAGATGAGGCCAGGTCAGAGTTTCTCCTGTAATCAGACATTTATTACAGTCTTCAAAACCTGATTTTATTCTACTGTTTAAAAGGAGATGAACATGGCAAAGGGAATTTCAGTAAAATGTTTTGCTACGGTGACTAAGTCAGTAGCGTATATGTTTAGGATGACTAATCCAAACCTGAAAAGGTCTTAGAAAAAATTAGAGGAGGAAGAGACACGTGCATTTTAGGTTTGATAGTTTCAGAGTAATTCAGAGTAGGCAAGAAGGCAAAATTTCACCAAGAAGGCAAAATTTTTATTTTGGAAGTGGAAGAATTACCACTTGTAAAGTTCTTAATTGCCAAATTTAGTAGCATTCTAATTGTGGTAGTCAGAGCACACAGTAATAAAATAATTAAGCTGAAAATACTTACTATTTTGTTATCCACTATGTCAACAACTTTGCCACTGGGGAAGAAGGTATTTGCTATATCTTTAATGTTCTGGACCACAGTCTTCAGCTAAAAAGAACAATGGCTTTTATTGAATAGAAGGTCTTAAGCATAAGAATTGCTCTAATACTAACAGAACTCGTTCACATACTTTTCAAAAAAACATTTTGCTGAAAAAATACGTATTTAACATGCTAAATGTGGTGTTCTTGGTGAGAAAATCACCCCCAACTCCCCATTAAAGAGTCACTCCTCAAGCTTTATTCAAGTAACTTTTTAGATTAGCTCTGTCATGTCCCTCTACCAGAGAAAATGAATTACAGGAAAAAGCCATCCTCGTCTCCTGTTCCTTTGATCACATTTTAATACTCTGCACTCTTCTATCTTTAAAAATGTTAATTAGAAGCACTTTGCTTAAGCACTGCCAGAAAGATTCAATACATTTCTTATAAAAGTACATACTTTCCATTTGCGACATGCGAATGGCCACAAATAGAGTTCCACTCCATGTGATCTAACTCCAAAGTACAGGAGAAATAAAACCTTTCAGAATTTAAGGTGCAACCTGAAGCTTTGAACGCCCACTTACGGTGTAAATAGAATTTGTCTGGCTTTCAGAGTTGAAAGGTCAAAGTCAGCAGGGATACAGCAAAAATCCCTGGCCGTTTTCAAGAAATGAAGCTCTACTGAATTGAATTATCAGCAACCTTCAGAACAGCTGTTCTAAGTAGTCTGAAATAGGCTCGAGTATTTCTAAATTATTTCTCCCATGAAAACCCCAGTGGCGCAAGCAGCATCCCTGAAAAGGGCAGGAAGTTCTGCATTTCCCCCTCGCCATTTCATCATCTCGTGCAGCATTTTGAGAGAAGCAGGGACGTGCAGAGGAGAAGGGATGCTGCCTCAGTTTCACTTACTGAGGCTGTCCTTTTGGCATACTCCTCCTCCTTCATTCTGTATTACTTCATGAGTAAAGAGGGTTGATAAATGAAAGCCTGCTTTATGCCACACCGTTTTTTATCGCAAGCATCAGTGCCCCTATACTTGATGCTGCTAGCTCAAGAGTTGAACAGAAAAATATTTTACTCAAGCAATTATTTTAGCCTAGCATAATTTTACAAAAGTCAATTAGAAATATCTCTCCCTTTCAGAGAATTTTAGCACAGGTATTCCTTTCCAAACCTTTTTTCAAAATAAAAGGCCACGCACTAGTTTTATAGCTGCTAAGCTTCAAAGCAAGTTCTGCATTTCATACCTCTGTCTTTTTGTCGTGCATCAAGTTATCCCATCTTTTGCTGGCAGGTAAATCAAGATTTATGACATATGTGGGTACGTTCCCTTTGAACCTGAAAGATAAGTACCAGAGTTCAAATTTAAAGAAGGCTTTGCAAAAATGCTTGACAAAACAGGTGCCTCCCACCTGTAACTAGCATTTTCTTGATCTGCAACATGAATAAGTTACAAAAAAACCCAAACCTGTTCAGACTTGCAAATCACGACCTTCCTGTAATTTGCTAGACAAGTTGAATCAGATTACTTACGTTGGTCCTGAAGGAGGGTATGTTTTACTCCTGCACTCTTCTCCATACTGTAAAGACAGTGAAACATTACTACTTAGCTTCTTTATTAACACTTTATTATTCTAGCAAACTTAGTTTTGAATTAAGCCTTTAGGACTAGTCAGCTAATTCAATCCACGATGACTTGATAATAAAGGAAGAGAAAGTTTTGGGATTTTGGAAAGGGTGCAGAGGAGAATACAAGACATAGGGGACAAACAGCAACTTCCCCGTGCTGTCTGACAGACCTTCAGACAACCTGCCTAATATAGTCCAAGGCAAGCACAAGTTGATGATAAATATACAAACCCCTTTTAACTCAGTGTGATTCAATATAGAGCACTTCAAAAGCATATTCTTTAGACAAGTTCAGAAACCTTAAATCTCAGTACGGACCAGTTTGTTCCATCTGTTGCATTCATAATCTCATTTTACAGCGTCTTTCATAATTACGCTTAGCGTTAAGCTTCACTTTGTACCCGGGGCAGAGAAAGCACACTGAACTTTGGGCAAATTACTCAGCCAGGGCTGAGCTATACGGCATGACTTTAGTGTGGAAAAGCGCTGCTGAACTGGTGCTAGATATTACAAGAGCGCATTTCAGGAATGTAACTAAAAACTAGTTACCTTCATTCCTGTAAGCATGGCTAGTTACAAACGAAAGTTTTGGAACTATATTTAGGCACACTCAAAGTGAATGCAAGGGTGCTTCCCCATCAATTACCTAAAGCATGCATATACATACATAAACATATGCATATACATGCCACAATTATAATTGCATGTTTTACCCAGTGAAATGGGTAATGCAAATGCCTACTCGCTGCACTTGTGCTTCAAGCCAGTTGAGAGCAGACCAGATCTGGTCCCCGAGATATCTGAGCAGATCAGTAAGCTCCTAAGAGCACAGTATGTCCCTCTAGGAAAAAGGAAAGGCACACACGCTATTCCGGGCGTCCATACAAAGGCTCCCGAAGCACAAGTGTTTGGGAGACAGAACAGAAAGAAAAGTATGTAGGGATCCTTCCACCACTTCCTCCTGCCCTTGATTTCCAGTGTTTATTTGGCTGTACTAATTAGATTACTTTACCAGTGTGTCCTTATAATGCATTCTGGCTCCAGTAAAAACTGAGGCAAGATCTCTAGCAGCTATGTACGTGGGACAAACAAGCTAACTAACGTCCGTGTTCACCTTGGGCTAACCACATTATCTGTTTTTAATGCATTAATCTAGAAAACACAGTGTCTTACAGAATGCCACGGCCTTTAAACACTGGCATAATTTGTTACAACTAGAAACAGGAATTTTTAAGTGGGATCAGTTTCTGTGTGTTATCACGCGTTTTCTTTTTGTATTGTTTCCAGTAGCTGGGAGAAAGCACGAGGTGAATTTTGGTTTTCCTACATGTGAGACGAAGGTATAGGACCAGCAGCTCTGCCTTTCCTAGATTTTACTGTGGTGCAGTTACAGCCTTTGCACGGCTGGAACAAAAGGTCAAACACATGAGGCCATTTAATTTTCAAACTGAGGAAGTTTCAAAACAAGGAGGGAAAGGGGGAGGATATCAGATGACTAATTAGACAACAAATGTCAGAGGCTTCGTGCAAAGCCAAGCAAATACTTAACAGTATTAATGCAATTGTCTTGTGAAATTTTCCAACCTGCAATACTAAAAACAACCAGAAAAAGTGCCATTACATATACATCCTACTGCAATGGATGCACAGATTTGGACCTTCAGGAAATATTTTTTGTCACAATATGCTTCTTGCCAGATAAAGCCTATAAAAAAAGTTATCCCAAATGGATAAAAATTCAATTGATCTGTCAGAATAGCCCATGTGTACACAGAGGAAACAGTGGTAACCAGGCAAACTGATCTCAGAGGATTTTAAGTGATGTTCCAGGTGCTAAATGGTATGTCACTCCTGACGCTCTCTCCTGAGATTTTAATCTTGTATTTGAAGTTATTTTTATCTTCCCAGCCCTTTGCAACCTAAGCCACAAAAGAGGTGGGGAAAGCGATAGTTAAAAGAAGAGCTAAGGGAGAGACACAGGGAACACAGAAAATGTTCCCTCCTTACATGTCAGTAATTTTAGACTTCTCACCTGTCTGTGTATAAAGCAAGTTAAAGAAACCAGTAAGCCCCAAAACAACCCATACATCTTCCAAAACTGTTAGCATTGATTGAGATATCTGAAGAAAGCCAAAATTATTAACAGTTTCTTTAGGTAAGCTATTATATGTGGCACATAAGCAACAATTTAAAAAGATATCAAGACAACCAGAAAACTAGAAGTTTTTGTTTGTGTAGGGTTTTTGTTTGTTTGTTTTTTTAACACACACACACACAAAGTTCTAATGAGGAACAAAAAAATTGTTACCTCTTGCAATCAGCTAAAGACTAACTGCAAACTTTTCTAATAGAGCAAAAAGAAAAAAAGAAACAATTTTTTTCCAGCAACCAAAAATCCACCAGGCAGTTTCTATGACCAGAATGAAACAAGCAGCTCTGAAGTTACTGTGGTGAGCTGTGTGGTGAGCGAGATCCTCCCTTCTGCAGAGCTTTGACACTGGAAGAGGAACAATAAATGCTGTCTGAAGAGAAGTGGGAGCAGCCTTCCAGCACGAGATGATCACCTCGAGTTTCCAATGTGACAAGCCAGAGGTGGTCTCCCAGAAAGAGCCGGCAGAAGCTGGCTCCAAACAGTAGGTCGTCACTATAAATTTGCTTTTCAAACACGCATTGAACTTCCTAGGAGAAATACAGCTATTCTTGAATGCTGACTATATGCTCTTTTTTTTTTTTTTAATCACCTGTTACTAGTAGGTTGCATATTTTGATTATCTGATGTACTGCTGACTTTCAAATTTGAATGTACATAATGATACAAAAATGAATGCGTGGCACCATAGGAACAAAACACTAAAAGAAAAAGAACACGGTGGAAAAGAAAGACAATATGTTATGGGGAAAAATGGAAATAATAAGAAAAAATCGAAGTAGTAAACTTTAGAAGATTTATATTATGACTGACTGTATGAAAAAAAAAGTAGAGTAGAACAGGAACGAAATAGCTAACAAACTGCCACGAAGAATTTCTACCTGGGAAAAATAATCAAGCAATAACAGTTATTATTCAGTGCGGTAAAGAAAATTAATGCACGGTTTAATGATTGCTAAGTAACTATTTTAAAACCTTCATTGATATGAAATAGATTGAATGTAGCTTGTCCTGTCTAAAGAATGCCAGCACTAACACTTTCTTTACCACCCTCAACAATATTTTGCATATGGACCCTCTCTGGCATCCTTCCTTAATAATCAGTGTTTCTCATCTTCATATTTAAAAATAAAAATAAAATGACCTCTTTGAGCTATGAAATACGATTCCATAAGTTAAGGACATGGCATTTGATCCCTTTCAGACAAAATAGTGTGTTATATTCAGCACCTTTCGGTCTATGAACTCTGTGGTCTAACACATTTTTCTCTCTGCTCTTTTTCCCTTACGGGATGGTGCCAATGCAGCACTCTGTTGTGCTGCCGCAGTCCCAGTGCTCTTCACCTTTCTGAACAGGGAAGCTCAGAGTGCTCTTGCAGCGCTGAAGCAATGGGGACCAAGCTAATTTAAATTACAGTTTGGACAAAATGTTCAATATGGTTGAGGAAGCCCAGCCGAAAGCTAAAGGGACTGACAGTCTGTACCACTGCGATGTAATTCATGGCATCTAGCTTCCATGTTGTTAATGAAAAGAACCCAACCAGCTTTACGTAGGAAGACAACAATAGCTGCTCGTTCTTCAGCCAACTATGCATCCCAGCATCTGAATCAAAAATAAAGTCCCCAAGCCTGATATCTGGCTGCACAGCAGCACAACCTGCAACCTGGACACCCGGTGGATATTGTGCAAGTGCGAAGATGTACCAAGTACAACCAAACACAAAATCAAGCTCTAATGATAGACTTCGCTGATAGCTGTCACTTTCACCCCCGCGCCACAGCCCAGGAAGCTTTTGGATAAAATTCTGAAGGTGTTTTAAGCTGGTGCTGGCTTGTAGTATTGGTAAAGTGCTCTTGGGGGTAGATGGGATTGGGTGCACAGAAGAGGAGGGGGCACAATTCTGTGTGGTCGGGATGCGAAGGGAACATGGGTCATCCAGATATCCGGATGTCCACAGTCCTCCAAAGCCCTTCCTGCAGTTCCCCCCTCTCCCAAAACCCATACTTGTTCTCCTGAAATCAATATAATTTGCTAGGAAAAGTCTTAGGGCAAACAGGAAAGAATACAGGAAGTAGCGTGCTCCCTAAATATTTAAAGATACATTGCAAAAGAATATTTTGAAATGCGGGGATGCTTAAAAGCCTGTCCTTGTCACAGAGGATGAGGAGATGGAAGAGTGCTTCCCTGCTTGAGGAATAACAAACACATCAGGACGCAAGAACAGCTGTTGATGTGCCCCGGAGATGGAAGCCAGCCTGTTCCAACTAACTCACCAACAAACTCACTAACACACTAACTAACACACCCCCCCCGACTTCACAATTCCACCAAAAGTTAAATACTTCACTTATTACTTTACAAAATTAAAAAAAAANNNNAAATTTAAAAATTCTACTTATTTCCTTACAAAATAAAAAAAAAAAAAAAAAAAAAAAAAACCGAAGAAAACCTGACGCCCCAAGCCCACCTGCTCTAGTCCCCTCCCCTATAGCAAATACAGCAAGATTTAAAAGCGTTATGTACTTTTAGCAAGCCCTTCTTAACTTTCCTTCTGGAAAGCACTGCTTTGCTGTAACGTTACAATATTTATGTTATAGATGTACATGAAACTGAACGCAGGAGCCAGCAAGGGCTTGTGAAACACACCCGATAAACACCAGAACTCGTTCACCGCAGCCGCCCCAGAGAAACCATGTAAAACTCCCCAAGTCGGTGAGGGCGGCGAGACGCTGCCTTAAATTCACATTTTCCTTCCTGG